>CAJQUW010014023.1:0-600000 GCA_907163375.1 Prostheceraeus crozeri
TATTTCCTTTGATTGCCATGACCTTTCTTCCTAATTATTTTTGTCAAATCATATACACCTCTTCCTTTCACTTTCTGTCTACTACTTGCAATTCATCATAGAGTAAAATTTTCACTTCCAATTGGATTGCCATGGTAATACTAATTAATTTATACATGGTGGGTCTAAATTTTGTATTTTAACTTCATCCTACAAAAAAACTCTTCCTTCAGAATCCAATTTAGTGTAGATCCCCTTCTCAACCATGTAGACTCTAACCTTTGAAATCCGAACTCTATCACCAACATTTATTTTCTTTTCATTGGAAAAGTTGTTTTTCGCTTTCTTATCATACCATCGAAGCCATAACATCCATCGCATTATCTGGGGTAACCATCGACAGGTTTTCGATCTTAATCGATTTATCGATGGTAGCTTTCATTGTAATTCTTAACAAATTCTTCTGGAAAGCATCATCTACCCAAACATGTGTATTTTTTTGGCAGTGAAATAGCGCCATCTTTTTTGTCTTCAGTGTGCGATTGAACCTCTCAACCATGGCAGCTTTATAAGCACTTTTTAACACTAAACAATTCCACATTATGAACTTTTAATGAACTTCGAACATGAGAGTTTTTCGAATTCCATTCCTGCCTGATCGTTCTGTATTCTTGCGGAACACGCCCCATACATCGAAAATGCTCTGAAAAGCCGCTTCAACATTCTGGTCCTCGTTTAGAATTTCAGCGCACGTGCCCGCAAAGCACAATGAGCGAGATAAAATATCTATTACGGTTAAAGATGTATTTTATAGCCATCATTGTACTGTGAATATCTGTTTTGCTGTCAGCCAAGTCCGCTGCCATTGAACTGATCTAATATTGTTAACAACATATTTTCTCGTTGGGAAACCGCATTCTCGCCATTTTTGTGAAGAGTGTAAAGTCGGTTGACCTCCTTAACCACTTCTTGACTTTCTCTATCCCCAACACCTGCTGCACGAGCTAGAACCTTCCGACGACTGGAAAAACTTGCGGGGTGATTTTAAGTCGTAATAAATCTTTCCTGAGTTTTCACTGCTGTACTCATCGTCTTTGTTCTGATTTGCACGCGTATACTCCTTCCCCACAGCAACTGCTCAACACAATTGATATCAACCTCTAATTCCCTCTTCTCCTTTACCTTCGAGCGCAGATTTCAAACAGCATGAACAAAACTTTTGTAGCGACATGATAATGAGCAGAAGCAAAGCTTACATTGAATATTTGCGTTAATATTTACTATAATCCTTTCCAACACGCATTGAGCGCCTAGTAGCTCCTATTTTTGGTTGAAGATCATCGGATCATGAAGCTCTCGCTTGACCGCCATCGTGGGTTGGTTTTACTTTTTGTTTCATCTTGTAAGTGACCCTTACCAACTCATTCACATCGGTCCTCCGAATAATATTGTTGTGGTACATTTTGATCAGATAAAATTTTCTGAAAATATGACCACCCTTGTGGTGCACCTATTTTTTCGCCTTACATCTCTAACAGCATATGCGCAGAAGGTCATCTATGTGACTATTTCTAATAACATCACCAGTTGTTTCATCTATTATCTCCCCTCTCCTCATTGAACTTCACATGTGGATCAATGAAGTCAAATAATCGCTCAGCCGCGCACCACGATATGGTCGAGGTGTTGACAAGGTTATAAATCGTCGCAACTTATCACGAATCTGTCGGCCCTCTCATCAATGTTTTTCAGCTGCTAACTGCATTCGTCGATAGGGATCCTTAATCTTCTGAATTTCCATATCCTTTTGTGTTAGTTCCTTAAGTTGATTCGTAATAGGTTGATCTATATTTTTGACTTCCTGTGCACATTGTAATGTAGTCAATTGTACATACTCCTCTTGAGGAATGACTACCATCTTTGAATACGACATGTTTGAAAATAATAAGGCAACAAAGTACATTGCTTTAACAAACTAACTGGTGAACCGAGAAAACTGTCATTGGTTCAGCGGAATTAGGTATGATATTTGTTCGAAATCGAAGTCGTTCCGGACATTCCTGGGTTAGATCAATAAATAGATAGCCATGTGGTTTCTTAGTTACATCTTCATATATTTTTGAAAGAACTTTAGGTTGTTGAGGTAATATCTGTCTACTGAGATGATGTATCTACTGCTGTCTCTTGGATTTTTAAATATTGCCAAAATAATTGTGTATTCAAACTCCTAGTTCTTTGCTCTTTCCCTCCATCAAAAATGTTTTGGGTGATATAGATAATAAAAGCTTCCTATGATGTGCAGTTTGAATAACATTTCAGTTACATCCTTTGAAGATTTGCTTTCACGTAATAGATCATCTAATACTATAAGTCACCTCTTTGATGTCTTCAGTTGTCGGTAACCCTTGCTTCACATCATAACCTTTCTGGCGAAGTGCAGAATGTAGTTGTGGTTGAAATATGCCATAACACCATTTAACTCTTTTAATTTCTTTATTAAACATCTCATTTCTAAATTGTAGTAATTGAGTTACAAAAGTAGTTTTACCGGACTGACTTGGTCCGGCCACACACATTGTGCGATCAGTGAATAGGCGAAAATCTGTCATCCTGAATTTTCAAAAGCTTTAAAGACCAACACCCACCAGTTTGCTTAGAATAAAACAAGTCATGTTCCATAACAACTTTATTTACATTTAGAAACTTTCATTTCACATTCACAGCATTTGTGTTTCCTCATCAATGTCAGCATTAAAATAACTTCTCGCGTCAATTTGAGCATCTTGGCGTTTCAATTTCAACTTAACACTCCCTTCCTTGGATTTCCGTCCCCGCTTTTGCTTTCTTCAACATCCTTCCCATCTTTTGAAGTAGATTTATCGATGGTGATTAGACACTTATCAATGGGCATTGGCTCATAAACCCAACTGTAGAACTTTCATTTGTAACGAAGCCACTTTTCCGGTTGAGCCGTGAGCACCAATGTATAGACCGTTGACGTGTATTAAACCCATGATCGTCCGCGCTTCAGATCATCACACTCCATTGTATTTCCAAGTAGATCGAATGCTTGAAAGTGATCGACAATTTCAAGAATAGCGTATCGAACTCGGGTAAATCCTTATAGCCACTTCCTTCCTCTAACGCCTTCCTCCAATGTGTAGGAGCACTTTCGGCAACACAACGCATTCCTTCGCCAAAGAGTCGATGGTTTTGAGTATCATCTGCTGCCATTTCGGAAAGGTCACTCGCATTTGTCTCATGTTGCTATATCCAGATGAAGACATACCATTACTATGAAAAATGGAACTTGAAGGTAGAAACCATCGTCACCATACTCAACGTTTGGAAGTAAAAGGTATTTCCAATCCCTTGAACCTTCCTTGTCGGTCGGAATTTAAAGAGATCACGTTCAAATGAGTCGCTCCTCCTCTCTAACTATAACATTTTTTGAGACATAATTCAATGTTTACGTATTCGGAGCTTTTCAACCGTCAGCGATGAATGATAGCTTGAAAGTGATTAAAGAGTACAAGCGCGTCTCTCTTATATACATATTCACATGAGTCATCAATCAATGATGACGTGTCAATACATGATTCGTCGTCTATAGCAAACACTGCGGCACCTCTACAACTTTCCTAGTGGACTGTTGAGTACATTGTAAATGCAGTTTCCAATATCATTCAGCATATTCAAAAACCCACCACCTCCACGCTGTACTAAGTTCCGCCTTTTTCATATCACTCTCAGCTTCTTGGATTTGAAAATTTTCTAATGCTGTTTAGAGAATCAGTACTCAATAAAGGTTTGTATATTGGGAGGCATTTGTGTATTGCAAAAGCCAAATCACGGATGAAATCATCACTTGAGTTTTGAATTAATTTGCACTTAACTTTATTGTTTCGCATGCTGTTTAACTTTCGCAACGCCTTCTTAAACTGACTTGAAGGTCTAAAAGAACCATTCTTCCGAGAAAAAGATGCCTTTCGTTTTGCAGTCATTTTTATTGTGTTAAAAGCAAAGCATTTATGAAAATACACATTTTTGCTTAGTTCCATGCAACAAAGTCAAACGGTAACAGATGGTAGGATTCGAGTCATCAACATCACTCAAAGTCTGAGTCGTTGCAGTTATAAAGCTGTTCTATATTAGACATTAAATCCTTTGATAGAGGACAGCAATAGAACAGCATGGTTTTGAAGCGAAGACTTTTTAAAAGATTAGCATAGTATGCTCTAAACTTGATTATGTCCCGGACATCTTGCACTGCCACATTGACGCTCATACGATGGGGTCCGGTAAACATGTCCACCTTGAATTTACCACCATTTCATCATAGTGGCTAAATACGATTATATCATGCAAACAGTCTTCAATTTTTCCGTGTTCTCCATTTCACAATAGCAACGAGAACTCTGTGGAATAGCTTCCGTCAAACTCAGAGCTTGAACACTTCATCCGAGCCGAAAATCGTAGTACTCGCGGTAAGGCATTGGTCAATATCCTCATTAAGAGTTTCTGAAGTTCAATATCATCTTCACAATGATAGAATGTGACAATAACCTCCATCAGATCTTATGAGATCAGCTTTGTAACCAATAACATCATTGCAGAGTAGAAAATCATTGCTATAAACAGATTGTCTTGTGAATAATTGAAACAGAATGATCGTGGTAAATGGCATGTTTATAATGTCTACAATCCTCAACTAAGTATGGTTGTAATAGAAAGTGTGATAATCTTATATACAAAAGCTGCACGAATACGCAACCAATTCACAGACACGCATGATGACATTCATCATGGAACGATATACAGTGACTGTTGAAATTATTTCTTCATCACAAAGGGACAAACATGTAGTTTCAAGGGTATATAGCATGTAGAACACATGACAAAAATGAGAACATGGTAAGAAGAGAAGGGATTTTCCCGTTCACAATAAACACCTAATGCAAGTTCCGTTCACATAATAAGTTTAAACGTCTTCTGTTTCTAATTTCTTTCTGAAGTCACTTTCATTCATTGTTAGAACATTTTGATAGAATCAATTAAAGGTTTCACTTTTTTTATCTCCGTTTCAGAAAGTTCCAATTTCATCCTCCTAATTTCACTGTCTTTATAATGTAGCATTGAGAAATCTTCTATCCAACTACGATCCAATTTAGCATTCATGGTATGCTCATCCAGATCCATTAGTCGTTCAACTAAATCACCAGCTTTGATATTTTCATTTAGATTTGTAACAGTTTCTATAGCCTTTAGCGAATAACCAAGTCCTCTTGCAAACAATCCATGAAATTGGAAACTAACCATCAAGCAACTTCCACGTATTTATAACTTAACCTAGTTATGAAAATAAATAAAATTGTCATCATAGTCACAATGGCCACAATTGTCGCATTCGAGCAAGCAGTCTCAAAACAAACACCTGTTTAAGTACCGAAATAGATGTTCGCATCCCTATTCTAATTCACATACTCTAATTCAATTTCGGAACAAGCCGTTCCGAATCATTGAGTATGATCTCAATTCTCCTATCAATCGGAACGCGGTTCCTATTTACATGTTCCTATCCATGTTCGCATCCATTCGCAATTCGGAACATGTTCATATCCATGTTCGCATTGGCAATTCGGAACATGTTCGCATTGGCAATTCGGAACACATGTTCCAATCCATGTTCGCATCCACTATCAGTGCGTCCGCAATTCTAACTACTATTACGAATTATCCGTACGTTTTACAATGTGCAACATATGAAACTTATTCGGGGAATAGCAAATGTGGCGAATTATCCAGAAGACACTGTATTTCTTTAATGAATACATTTCATTGCTGACAAAAGCACATCATCATTTATTGAAATAGGAAGCTCGCGTCTTTTTAGTCCTGATTTAAAAGGAACTACGTGCACTAATAATGCGGTGTCGCCAGGATGTCGACTGAAGATCCTAGTTAATTTTATCAACAAAAGTTCTTTGATATCGGAAATGGATATCTTCGTTGTGTCCGCATGCTAATTAACATCTAGCTGTGTAAAATGCAAATTCGGATTCGTCAACGACTGAGTGACGCCGCATAGTTGAACATCTTCATCACGATTTGCTCAAGACGCTGAATAAACAGTCAGATATGTGGACGGATCTTATGCAATCTGATCCACTCACTCTCGAACTTAGAGAGATAAAATAAGAACGAAAGAGATCTCAATGTTAGCATCCGTGAGATGCAGAGTATCCAATCAATTGACGTGTATGTTATATAATCAGATGAAGCTTTACTAATACAACCATCGGGACATTTGGAAAGGAACAGAACAATGTTTTAATATGATAATACTGAAGACGAGGTTGATTGAATGTCAATCAAATGATTTGACGAAGTTATTGATCGTTTATGTTTATAAAATAGATTCAGCAATTATGTAATCAGCCTTTTAAATAACGGTGTTATAGTCCGCCAGCCAGAACGAGTTTCTGCAGGGAGCGAAAATGAAGGGGCCGAAAATGAGACTTTCACAATAATGCATTGTTTATAAATACATACAGTCTCGCTGTTGTCTCCACGGCACAGTGGCCAAGTACTTGGCCTAGCGATGTTTCGGTTCAGAGGTCGAACCATGAAAGTGTCATTGGAAGTCGTCAGTAACGGCATCCGGACTAAAAGATCACAGTGCTTCATATTAAAGTCTGAATGTGTCAGAGAGAGAGAGAGAGAGAGAGAGAGAGAGAAATGTTTATATTGTATCGTCGAATAGAAATCAGAAATAAAATACACAGATAAAAGTAGCAGAATGACAGTTTTGTTTAGTCGAAACTAAGAACACATTCGTATACGCGTACAAAAGCAAGTATAAAACTAATAGTCACGTGCATTTAGTGTCTCGTAGATGACCTTGAAAGGGTGCTACAAATGCGTGGAAAAAAAGAATTTTGACGGCGCAAAGTTCTACAGAATGGTACGGCGAGACGCCCACTTGGTAAATAGCTGGGGAACAATTCTCTGATGGAAGTCTCTAATCTTTCCAGGCTGTTGAAGGTGTTGATAGCTTGCGACCATCTTCTAGCTTCAATGTCATCCAGCTTCAGATCACGCGATTTGATTTTCAGACAGCGCCTCTGAATCTTCTCCAGTCGGTTTGAGTCTGTTGAGGAGATTCCCACAAACGCTGGGCAGCAGTACTCTATCAGCGACCGAACCAATGCTTGATAAATGGTAGTGAAGTCATCAGGACCGTCTAAGCCCCCAGTAAGGGGGAGTAGTGACGTTAGGCCATCATCATATAAATACATGTAAGTTTCCTTACAGTATCAAATAGAGTGGTGCAAATGCGGTGTGGGTCGAAAGCAGTGGGACTCAAAAGTGCTATTTCTCAATTAAAATCAAAAATTGAGGCGCAAATGCGTTACTCCCTTCTTTATGAAGGTACCGTGGATTTCAGTTTCTAAGTTTCGAGCCATTTCCCCCGGTCTAGGAGATACAAATCATCATCATCATCATCCCTATGACTTTTCCGTTTTCTTATTCTTCTTGACCGTTCTTGAGGAGAAAGAGTTCGCACTGCCACACAATATGAAGTCCTAGACCGCAATATGAACAGTTTCTCCCGTGCCGGCCGACATGTTCGGACATGCTCAGTGCTCTTTCAATTATTGCAGCTTCTTAATGGAAATGGAAATTAGAGTTCCCTATTTGGAGTGATCTTTTCGAGGTCAGTGACTATGAGGAGACTTCATTTTCTTGTAGGCAGGGGGCATACGGGATCGAAGTATCATGATGCTCTAACCAAAGTCTGAACTCGGAATATGTCATCGTCATAAAAGCCTCCAATGGGAGAGCTGTGTTCTCTTGTCTAACCATCGAAATGCGGTGAATGTGGATCGAATTATCAACAGAGTAGCAGCCACTATTGAGTGATTTAGGAAATGACTTGGCTGATAAACCGGTGGGATCCTATAATTTTACAACCAGCATCATGAAAGTGGAAGAAAAACAGCTATACTTGATCAATTAGTTATTTTAATTGTTTTAATTAGTCATCGTTGTTTGTAATGAATCAGCATAGTTTGTGTTAGATCCATTTCTACAGCCTAATGGATGTTAAATTTACGAAAAAATGTGCACCCTCATACTCAGCCCAATAGATATGAAATACGTTCTAATGACAAACATTGACATCTTGAGTTCTGTTCGCATAAGGACTGAGAAAAATTGTTCTATGGACAACCCTGACAATTTGTTAATACTGTCAGTAAATTGAATTGCGTCGCAGCTCCGGCAATGGAGGAAACTCCGAGATATAGATCGATTTAGAAACAGACACCGGAGGCCCCTTGATATCAATGACATGAAAACATCTATAAAGTGATGATGCACGAATGATGCATATGTAGCAGTTGGCCGTGTTTTAGCCTGCGAATGAATTGCAATTTTCTTTAAGAAGCATGCTAAGCTTATTTGTCAATGATAATGATGAGTTGCATAACAATAATAAGCCTTGCTATAATTCATATCTGTGGATATTGTTAATATGGACCGTAACATTGTCACCGCCCTACCCAAACCAGCAGTGTAAAGGGCAACTTCAAACCTTGAAAGACATTCTTGCGTCTCTCTCAGTAGTACAACTCTCATATACAGTCCACTTTGAAGACACTGTGCTGCAGCCCCCTAGCCATGCAAAGTAGTCGACATTTAGATAACAACACAGAGGAATAATTATTCAACTCTCTGTAGTCACCGCTGTCGAGTATTCTTTCCGATTTTTGAGTTGTACTTTGACAAAGAATATCACGAAATACTGGATCATCGGCTCGGATCACTGGCATGATTGGGATTCGATGCGGTGATCCGGTTGAAGCCCTAAAGAATGTCTCGCCCGCTATCTACCTCTGTTGTAATTGCACTGTAAATTAACAAAACATTGTTAGTGCAGGAAAATGTCTTCTAAGATAAAAATATTCACCTTGGCGGGTGACTATCTCTCATGAAAGCGAAGCGAGTTGTAGCCTGTAACTTGTTCTTCAATATCCGAAGATAATTTAATATCTGTTGACATCCTCCACACTTGACAAATAATTCCTGCGGTACTGTTGTGTTCAAGTTCTGTGAACTATCGGTATTCAATTCGCCGCGGAGAGAAAGGCAATCGGAAATCACTTACGAAATAAATCGACATGCACCAAAAATAGAACATTAACCGACAACTTCACCTCAATTAGCCTCTAGGGACACGTAAACTGGTGAACGCGGATCCAAGGACGCCGTGGAAACACTTCCGATCAGTAATCGATTATCAGAAGCTCTCTCACAATCAAGGTTAATTCCACAGTACAAAAGTGAGCGAGTTCACTACAAATAGAGGAAGTTATAAGTCGAGTTTAGATTTCCAGGTTCGCTGTCTATTTTTCTGTGTTGCGATAAGTACCGGTTCCCTGGTAGTTTTATATATTTCGAATCGATATTTCTTCATATGTCACAGAAATCCATGCGGGATACTCGTGTTTCGGAAGAATTTCATGGAAACGTTGATTTAATCGACAGTTTATGATCCTAGGGACATAATAATTGTTTAACCGCATCCTTCTGAGAAGCATGCCTGCTTTCGTACCTGACCTCGAAAACCTCATCACAAAACTTGTGATTTGGCTTCCTCCTCCCATCACTTCATCATTTCGAAGAATTTTTGCTTAGGCAATTGAGGCCTCATTTACTTTGGTGCAGATCGCAATTCATCTCGATTTCTCCCTTTTCTTTAATCGCTTCTTCAAGAGTTGGAAGGAGTTGACCAGCAACGAAGATTGAGACAAAGGATTTCCGTAATGTAAAAGCTGTTCTGTTTGCTTATGATACATGCCCACACAATATGACTGCTCGTTCCTCCTAGTCCTCGTTTCCTAGAAAGCTAGATGCTATGCTAGAAGGACAGAGTCATGTCTCGTATGCGATAAAGAAATGGCACACACCACACACGTTATACAGTCAAACAATAAGTCGTCACTGAATCAGCAGTGAGCCTCAGTCAGCAGCCAGGGGTGTGTGTATCGTACACATCGAATTCTTCGTTCGGTCACACTTCGCTGTCGAGAACCACTCTCACTCCTCGTTTAATGTCCTTGAATTCCGTGACGAAGTTGGACGGTTGATGGCTCGTCTCCACTTGTTTCGGTCTGCTGCAAGATCTTCATTTATTTCGAGCCTCTTCAGATCTTCCGAGATGCAGCTCCTCCACGACTTTTTCGGTCTTCCTACTGGTCGGCGACCGCTCACTTCCATTTCTTCAACCTCTCTCATAATGTCCTCCGACCTCTTCACATGCCCAAACCAGCGAAGTCTGCTTCTCCGGATGAGCACTTACAAGTCCTTCAGACCACACCTTTTCACTACTTCTTCATTTGGGATCCTGTCTCTCCATCTTACACCAGCCATAACGCGAAGCATCGTCAAGTCACACGTTGTCATGGCATGCATCAATTTGCTTGTGAGAGGCCATGTCTCCGAACCGCATATCAGGACAGATCTCAAGCAAGATTGATAAATCTACCCTCTGCAGTGTAACGGTATTCCCTTGTTCGTTAGGAGGCTGGCGAGTTCCCTCCATTTTGACCATGTCGCCGCAATGCGAGTCCTCACCGCTCTCTCGACGCCTGCATCCCTGTCAAGCATGTCCCCAAGATAGCAGAAATGCTGAACTTCTTGCACAGAACCATTCATTGATAAATCCTACGAAGAGATGGAGTGACCTAAATTTCTCACGCCTGTCAACTTCTAAAAAAAGGACCAACATTAACAAGAAAACTTGTGTGAGATGATCTGAATTCTTCGAATCTGAGGGAACCGTAGCAATCGAAGCATTTTGGAGGAATTCACAACAATCCGCAAGTGAAGCACGACTGTTTTTCCTATCGCTGTAAGGTATTAGGAATTCCCTTTTATCCACTTACTAAGTTCCAGCATGTGCCATCGTTTTGAATTAGTCTTTACTTCTAGTAAACTGAAGAAGATAGACAATATAATTCTGTGTGCATGCCAGTCACCATTTCCTTGAACGTTGACCGGTGAGACCAACAATTTATGTTACTTCACGGAAAATGAAAAAGCATAATCCTGCTTCTACAGATCATCTGATGTGTCTATCGCCTAACCGTAAGAAAAACATTAATTTATGAATTTCAATAATCAACAAAAATTGGGAGCTGTTCGAGATATCAGAAATACGTCCAAAAAGACGAAACAAACACATCTGACAGAGAAAGAGGATAAACAAAATTAATTAAAATCATGATTTTCTGAGTTACTTCCGCAGCAATTTCCAATTAAAAATCATTTTTGGAGGATTAAAACTCCTCGATGCATTCATTTTTGTACTGTATCTTGACTAGAAGAGTGTAAAAACCAAACAAAATATCCATTGTTGCTCTTCTTGCAAAGCTATGGAAAAACTTTCGGAAATCTCAAAAAAGCAAGAAACGTCAAAAACACTGAATCTCTGAAATTGTAAGATTCTCCTCATGATAGTTTCCTCTTTGTACTTCACTTTAAACATGACTTGCTTCTGATAACTGTCAATTGTAATTAATTGCAATTCTATTTAGATATAGGCTATCAGAGAATCAGAGTTGGATGTGAAATACATTTTTTCATGGATTTAAAATGTGAAAACGAAAATGTATAAACCATGCACTGGGACACGAAATAGAGATTCATGATAAAAAAAATGATATCGTGAATTTCTATCGACTCTTCTAAGATGCATGTTATTTTGAAAGCCAATAGAGAATCATTTCTTTCTTGTAAACAGAAGTTTACAAGAGTTATCGATTTAAGAGATCGGTTCCTACGACGGAAACGCAGGACAAATTTGGAGTCAAGTAGGATAGATCACTTAAGTACAAGTGCACCGAACCGAACCCATCAACTATGCGAGAAAGGGTTAATTGAGGTTGCTGCGAGGATAGTATTTTCGACGATTGAAGCATATGTCAAAAGCATGATTTTGAACATCGAATCCACGAAACGGCGAAAGTCCAGAATGTCATAAAGCAAAATTCCACCGATAAATTCTAGAGTCCATTAATTGCACCGTTTGCTTTTTTAATTTTGGAACTTTGGAAGTCGACAAGATAGACAACTTATACAAATCGTCAGCCCACCCAGTAAGTGTGTGTCACTTAAGAAATTGTAAATACTTGTCAGTTAGAACAAAATAAAGCTTAGAATTAGTTCATAAGTGAACTATACAGAATGGTAAGTGCATTCTGATATATTGACGAAGCTAGAAACACAACTGTGAATATGAGTGGTTATCAATAAATATACATCCGTGTGTCTAGAAACTGATTCATGTCAAATTTCCGCTTTATTCATTTGTGCTATATTCTATATATTAACTGCCATCAGTAAAATCATAGAGTAAGTACATTAGGTAGAATGGTAACTCCGCATTTACTAAATCCCCAATGTGTATACACTTTCGATTTTATTAAATGAACTCGATGTGAATACAAGTGGGTATTGTTACCAAATGTGAGACATACAAAGATTTGCAGTTTTGAGGAAATTACCACGGAATTGAAAGATCATGATAGTAATGAAGGAGGAATAATGGTATTTTACAGATTCTCAGTGTCATGACAGCCTTGGAGAGATTAAATTAGCTATTCGACAGGTTGCTATTACTTTCATGCTCAACATCAGGAGTATTTTCTTAAGCGTGATCATATCTCAGGCAACCTGCCACTGGCAGAGCAAAATCACATAATCAAAGACAATGATTTCAATTAACTTTGAAAGATGTAAATGGGTCCGCATCAATATTCAGATTCAAGAAATGAAACATGACTTTAGTGAATCATAAAATCATGCCGGTGAAAATTGAAAAAAACTTGAAATTTCAGTCAATAAAGCAAAATAAGATCTCGACTTTTTCATGAAGACTTCCATTATAATGCGACTCATGAAATCCCTTGCAAATTAGCTTACTTTCCGCTTAGTTAGGATGCCTATTAGAAAATATTCATTCCTTTTGATATCCAACTCTTTTCATTCTACTTATAAAGTGGCTTCCATGTCGGCAGTATATAAATTTGCAAAACTTTGACTTTTTAAACTGAAACTCCGCAAAAACTGAATCTTTTCATATAAAAATTTTCACTGTATGCAGGTACGTTTTTGAGTCGACACTCTACCTATATATCGCTACTCTATAAGTAAAATCGTGCTTTTTGATATGCATTGACAACATTACATCGATGAGTGATGGAAAATAGTTGTCTATCTCACTTTTCATCAGGAGAATCCAACATGCCATTCTGAGTTTATCAACTACAGCTTTGAGGAATATCTGTCATTGTAGAAAAACAAATAGTTGCACGAAACAGATCGACTGTCACTGATGTCTTTTTGAAATTGGTTGGGGGTCAAGTACTTCTTGGACAAGATGTCTGGCGCTTAACAGAAGTTGAACTGTTGAAATCAAGAAATAGTTTTATCAGCTAATAAGCAGACATGTCGAATGACCCATTACTTCTGTTGGCAAAGCGACTTTACGGAGAACAGTACTCACATGAAGGATTACTAAGAATTGCGAAAATGGAGAGTTAATGAAACCTATCCTATCTCAAGATGCTTTCATGCGAAAGAAGTGCAAAAAGAAGGGATGCATGAGAGCTTTGAAGTATCATCATTAGCAGTCTTTGAATATGAACATCAGGCGTCTGAAAATTGCTTGTTTTAACGTCATATTACCCCACTAGGGCATTGGACGATGCAGACATGGACAGACTTTGGCAAGAGCGTTGTAACATGGCTGCTTTTCCTGCCGACTTCGAATGACTCTCTCGGGGTTCGACCACACGAACAAAAAAAACGCTAGGCCAAGCACTTAACCACTGCGCCACGGAGAGCTCAGTTAGGACCAAATGCTGGGGAATCATCTAAGCAGCATGACTGACATGGAGACGTAACAATTATTTAAACCAGATAGGAGCTATCCGCCCATTTGCACCGTATAGGTGGAACTGCGCATGGCCGAACGCATCAATCTACGGTGCAGATATCCATTCTTGGCGCAATAATATCACGAAGGTGAGACAAACGTATGACAGCGTAGGTGGAAAGGGAGCCTGTCTGTAATTGTTAATTTGGAAGATATATTAAGAATAAATGTTTATCCAATAAACGAAGCTCATCCTCATTTCCATTAAGAAATGATAAGCTCTACATGTATAATCCGATCATCTGCTGAGGACATCATCTATTCACAGGGAGAAGTTCAGCCAATAGTTAGTTGGTGCATCTCTTTACACATAACAATACAAACATCCTTCGTAAAAACAGCCTGTTCACAACTATGGACGTCTTCTCGAAGTTCACCGGGGTAATCGGAATACCGGAATAATCATGATTAAAATTTCCAAAATGAATACTGATTGATGCAATCGCTTTATTGAGGTTCCATCGATTTCATTTTTTAAGGTGCTTTGGATGGCTGATGTATGAATAAAGTGAAGTGCATAACTCGGGTCAAATTAAAGGCTCAAAAGGATTTTCGATTGCTATCTCCTTGAATATCATGACACAAAGTATGAAATCAATATATGTATGGGATTTCTCGACGCTAACTCAGGTCCAGACTAGAGGTGTGCAGTGGTCCCGAAAAATAGTCTCAACTCGATCCGAAAAATCCAAGAAGAACCCGGCCTGACCCGATCAGAGAGAGTTGCTTCTATTGTTTGCGTTTTAGGCAAACTATCTTCGAATTCAATCTCGAAAAGAATGTGAGTCAAATGCGCTTGCATTGAGAATTGAGATAACGATCACGATTCATGATTAATAAAAATGATACCTGTAGCCCATAGTTTTGCTATAACAGTCAAAATATGGGTGACTTTTTCACGCAACCCGAACCCGATCACCCAGCCCGACCCGGGGTCACGAATGTACACTCCTAGTCTAGACCCTTCTTTACAGAGACGGTCTGATCCAGTGGCGGCTCATGACATTTGGTCCAGGTGGGGCATAAGCATGAAATTTTTACATAATCAAAAATCTAGTCTAAAAGGATCTTATTTTGTAAATGAAAAGCAAAGAATATGTTAGCAACATGCTATACATGTGTAAGTCTATGTCACTGCATTTAGTTACACGGTTGAAGCAACATTTTGTCTATTCATGGACTGATCCATCTACCTCTATGGACTGATCGCTGGTGCCAACCTCACATCACCTCACTCAGCAAAAAGGGAATCACAATGCATTGTCTTTGCATTGACGGTTAACCAATCAGAAGCGTTAGGGCTCCCTCTCGAGTGCCCATTCTGTGACGCATTCATCGCGTGTTAATTCTGTCTATTCGCTCAGATCGTGAAATTAACCACTCTCACGTCATCTCAATCTCGATGCTTGGGCGCGCCCATCAGTCTTGAAAACGATTGATGGATTCTGCTATCGTCACTGTCGCGCAAATGGAATAGATGTACATGAAGTATAGTTGAAATTTATGATCAAGAAATGGAGTCTACTACTGATGTTGCTGGTTATTTAAGTTAGACAACATTTCAATAGGTGGGGCAGTGCCCCACCTGCCCAAATGGACGAGCCGCCACTGGTCTGATCACACCGATTCTACCGCTAACCGCCACCACTTCAGTGAAATGAAAAACTTCTTTAAAACTGTTTTCTTAACATTTCGACATCAATTTACTCAAGTAACAAAAATTGATCAGAGGGGGTCACTGGATTCCTGTCAGGTCGGTTGAGTGTTCTCTTGATAATGCATGCACTCATATTTTATCGATACAGCAATATTTTCAGGACATTCTGGGAATAATTCAATTTTAAGTAGCTGATACGTTGTGTTCATTGATGATAATAATGAAATGAGATGATGGCCAAGTGGTCTCGGTTGGTAGAGTCTCGTGTATCTTCGGTGCTCTTTCTGTGATCAATCAAGCAGCTGAATAAACGAGCTTTCGTAATCCTTTGTTCTAAGATCTCGCTGATTTCGGTTCTAGATATTCCCTTATAGTCGGCGTAGTAGATTTCTGCCAGAGTGAAAGTTGTGCTTGGGAGACCTGAGTCAGGTCGGGTCATCAGCATTCTGACTAATATAGATGGTACGCTCTGCATTCATGCTAAAGATTCAGAACAAAAGAATAAGAGTGCAATAAATGAAACTTTGACAAATAAAGGAGAAGTGCACGCTTAAAGCGCTTCAGTGGCTTTTATGTGCATTTTCATGTTTTCCATTTGAAAACTGTCAAAGTGAAAACATTTAGCGCTCACCTCACTCGACTCCTTTACAAAGACGAGACCAACACAATGGAGAGATCATCGCATCCTAATGGCCAAATGATTACATACCAATCGATAGACCTCTTCATCGCTATTCAGGAAATGCTATTTATATGAGGGTTGTCGCTGAGCTGTGGGTCAAAGGTTTCAATTTCATATATTTTCTGTTCATAAGCACAAATTCCAAAGGAAATTACGAATTGATGTGAACGAGGATTGCCAACATCAAAATATTTTCAAGGGTGTACTGAAAGTATATCGGAATGAAAGTGCTTCAGATGACATCTTGATATATAGCAGGTCATTTGGAAGAGCGGGCAAGAAGAGTCAAACAGATTTAGTTTTGCTGAATCAGCTCAAAAACAATGATGTTCTGCAGAGTTATTGGACATTACACTTCAAAGTCAATGTATTTAAGGCAGGGATGCGGACTCCGACTCCGGGGGTTGATAGGACTCCGACTCCGGGTGTCAAGTATATAGAGCCTTTCTTGAAAAATTAACTGGTAACCTACATCATAGATCATTATACCTGAACCTATTTTTAGGGATCATTGCTGTATCAATTCTCAATCTATTTCGATGAAAGTTCATCAAATGTCGCTTTCAGTTGGATGCATACGACTCGGCTCCTCCCATCTTCTTGATGTATGCTTCACACGGTTTTTCTCCAGTCTCTACCAGGCAGGAAAATCCCCATCCTCAAAAATATATGAGTACACTTTCGATTTTGATATGCGCTTTAGAGGACCCATCACACACGATTAACGTGAGGGTAAGAGGATAATGTTCTCAAGCAAACTAGTATTTCATTTTTGTCTCTGATGTGACCTTTGGCGCGTAGGTGTGATCAAGGCTAGGAAGGCTTGTCTTCTCTACTGAATCACCGAGTGAAAAGACAATCCTATTTTCATTATCACGGTTCATTCCCTCAACTATTTCAAGCTTTGCATGCCCTGCTGTCTCTGTACTTTTGTTTGACGGAGAAAGTTGACATCAAGACAGTGACAGCTACGAGTATATGCACGAGGATAAATAATTTGTTTGCATTATACGTCGGGTCTCGTTATAGGCCGGAGTCCTATCATTTGATAGGACTCCGGGACTCCGACTCCGCATACCTGATTTAAGGCGAAAGTGTTGAGTCAATTAAATTCTCCGTTCTACCGAATATTACGATATACAATACGTAATAGAAATGAAACCACGTGACTAACTGAGTCAACTTATTTTTACTCATTTCCTTTTTCATTGCAAGACTGATAAGATCATTGAATAAAGCGTTTCATTTCTCCGAGAATACTCTCAATCGCATCAGAATTGCAGTGAAGGTTACGATGCCCTTTTCATAGGAATCGACCTTTTGTACAACCTTAACCCGGCTCCTAAATTTGGCTCCAGTATCCCTTAAGACGACTCAGTTAGGATTTCAGCGTTGTCTACCCTGCACATGACTAGAGTAATCAAGAGTAATTCATGTTGCTCATGGCGCTGAGTCAAGTTGGTGAGTTAGATATCCATGTTCCCTTGGTTGCTAAGCTACTAAGTTTCTGTCACGTGTCAACAAATGTCCTCAAACTGTCGATGTAGTAGTTTCTATGGCAACTTCAAGGGCAGGTTCGGAGTGTCCCTCGAGCACTTTTCTCTCACCTCTCTCTTCCTCCACCTTCCTGATGGCATCATGCAAGATTGGCAAGTAACAACGAAGCGTCATGAACATCTTGTTGGCAGCACTGTCTGTGGCAACATTACGTCCACGATCCCGATAAGTTAGAAGCCGAGACGTAAAAACGGTGAGAAGCTTTGCTATCTCCTCTTCACTTCTCTCTGTAAGTGATTCGTCTGGTTGCAGCTGCAGAATGAAAAAGACGTCTCGATAACAATTATCAGAATGCTAGCAATTACTCATTAAATATTATCAATTACAATGACAAATAACAGAAATTTTCTGAAATTAAATTTCAACTACAAATCACTCTTTGAATAATCTGAACTTCCCGATTAGATTTACACTTATAGTGATATTAATAAGACCACATTAATTTATATTGCTAACTTTAAGATAAGCTAATGAAAAAAATGAAGCTTCAGCGTCACTGCCATCCCACTGGGGCTCAGACGGTGTTGATATGAACTGACTCTCGCTGCAGCGATGTGATGCTCTCATTCCGGAACCCGGGTACCACGCCTGCCAACTACCAATGACACTCTTGTGGAGGGGGTTCGATTACACGACCAAATCACAAGGAGAGGCACTTCACCACTGTGCTATGGCAGCCACTAACATATCCTTACAGCACCTCACATTATATAGGGGAAAATGTCTCACAATTTTTTGATTTGTTACATGTACTCGACGTGGATAGTGAATAAATGCACCTTGTTTAAATTCGATGGCACATTAAGGGAGCACCAATCTTCTATATGATCAAGGTTAATTTATCCCACCCTCATCACTTTCTGCTACAGAATGCAGAGTGTACTTATTTTAAAAACTTAAGGTTTGACAAGACCAAGATTTGAACTCATGTTTCTCGGACGCAGAGCTAACATTCTACCACATGGCCACTGCGCCACTATACAGGGAATTAGGGAAGTCATGTGAAATCAACGTTTGAACTATGTAAGCGAAACCGTAGAAATCTATCGCTGACTATTCAATGACCAATCAAGTGAAGCTCTTGATCATACTGTAAAATGAGAACAAATTAAGAACTATGAAAAACTCGTCAATTTATACCAAATTGAAGACCGCTTGGCTGATGGTTGATGAATAACAACATTCCTCAGACAGAATTAGAGCTACTTAATTAGCCCACCATGTAAAGCGGATACATTTATGACAATGAGATAGGAAACAGCGGGAGATCTTCCATCGTACTTTAGCGATGTCCCATATTACGTCCACAGCTAACCTCTTTTAATTAGGACTATGAACTATTCGCATTTGTGAAAAGAACTCTCAGAAACTAAAAAATGAAAGTCAAAAACAATAATCTAGAAAGGAGTATAAATTTGAGCTAAAGTAAATTTTGAAATACTATATTTTCACTTTTTAAATTATAACACAGATAGTAGAATATGATATGAAGCCCATTCTGAGAATGTTGCAAGTGTCACATTAATTTATCGGACAACTTAACAATTAGAAACAAAGCAATTTTGTGCAGAATCATCGCCGAAATCTCAATCATGAACACCACTTCTCCACAGCAACACAAATTGACATGCAATCACACTTCTGATTGTAATTGCTTATATAACTCTTGCTGAAGTCAATAATTTAGCATCCATTCCATGGCGATTAATTTGAAGTTGAAGTTTCTCTCTTATGAATTAAAATTGATTTTTTACATTTGTGAGGCGCCCAGTAAGTGAAAGTAGAAATTTAGTGTGTACTTGCCACATCATGATTTCAATGATATCAAAAAACAACTGAACTTCCGGTTTCCACTTTTTATTTTTTTGCTTTTTTCAATGATCCAATTAAATATTTGATCTTCTTCTATTGGACACCCTCCTGTCTGGTCGATTTTGGAAAATTTCAGTTAGCCCCTAATAGTGTCCATATTTGACATCTTTAATTAGCGCAAACATTGATTGGCTGCAATTTTAAGTGTGAACATTTTCCAGTACGAAGCCCGCTGTAGATTTTTGTAACAGACAGTAGAACAAAACAACTGCTTTTCATGATTAATTTATAGCGAAATCATTTCAAAGGCATTTCAGTAGGAACAAAAAGAAGAAGAGGTCTATAATTTTGAATAAGCAACTTTTCCAGTAGGGGATCTACATTTTCTCATTCTCCTTTCTAATCACGATTTTCTACTATATTAGCTTCACCAGTATATATATCAATGCATTCTGAGCTATTATAACAGTTTCTGCTTGTCATAGATTTGGATTTCCACATCGTTGTTTTGCTTTATTATTTGCTACAACTATTGTAAGTGTGTAATGAAGGCATCATCTTCATGCACTTTAATAATTTGTGATTACCGTCTTGTCAGGCGTTCATCGCGCATCGGTAGCCATCAATAAAGTAATTCAGAGTTTGAAATTTGACTGTAACCTTTAATTACAGCCAAATTTAGGGGCAAGTTCATAATCAGTGTGGATTTGCTGTCAAGGATGATGGATTGACTCCACTTAGAAAAATGCAAAAATGCCACATCCAAATAAAAGTTACACTACATAGAGATATTCAAACACTAGCAATCTATAAACTAGACGAAACACTTCACCAACAGGCGACAACGGTGGACGATTTGAAACATTTCTAAATTTGCATTAATTTGAATTCAATTGGACAATGATGATTTTGTTTCTCTAGAAGGGAGGGAGGCCTCGTTAACAACAATGATCTGCGTTGATATGATTTTCCAGAGAAATCATTTTAAAGTCTTTCAAAGTCATCTTTCATAGTATTCAGTCATGTTTTACACTTTATTACTGTTGCTCTAATAATGAGAAAACCGAATTCCATTCGATTGAAGAGACAACAGTATTTTAAAAGTTTCGGGTGATAGCCTATTCATTTCTTTCGTCAAAATATATCCTCCACCAAAAGCAATTTTCACACGTAGCAGATGCGGGAATGCCATGCTGAAATGCAGATGTTTGTCGTTCGACAATAACTACTGGGTATTTTTCCAACATCTGTAGCGTTGTACTCTTGTCGAGCAAGCACGCGCACATCTCGCATGCCGCCTCAGAGACGTTAGCGAGCTTTCGTTTTGTTAAAGGCTTGATAATTCATCCCCTTCGATGTTGCTGTTGCAGTCGCTTTTTGATGTGATGGTTTCTTCAGCAATTCTTCTGCTGACTGTAGCATTTCTAGTTATAGTAATCTGGACATATCGCCAAAACTTGAACCAAGAAAAAGGCTGATTTCATTGGTCTGCAGTCCAGGTCTCGGCGTGTGTGTTACGGTAACGGTATGTATCAAATCATCGAAAGTTCATGCGATTCAACATTATTGCGCCGTGAAAGACACATGCCTCGCGGAAGAGTCGAAACCGGAAGACGTTCCATTTGTCCAGCAGATTGGTCATCGGATCGGCATATTTAGCCAAGGAAGAGCACACACTGATACAGTTGTCCCATAAATTTCAGAAATTCATCAACGTAAGGTCTTTTCAGAACGTAAACTTGGTGAGTTGTACCATCCATTTCAGCAGAAACAACGAAATTAGGATTATCCACCGTTGCTGTGGCCTTGTGGTAGAGTGTTCGTTCTGCGTCCGGGAGAATTGGTTCAAGCCCTGGTCGGGTCAAACCTAAGACTTTTAAAAGGTACACTCTGCATTCTTGCTAAACACTCAGCACAAAAAGAACAACTCGGCCACATGAAAGAAAGGCTCCGAGCCTAATGTGCTCCCGAGTATATAAGGTTCCTTTATTTTTTTAAAATTATGATCACAATCACGTCAGAAAATGATCACGATAATCTTGCTTCGCAATTCACAACCATGGCCCACTGGATAGGTTCCTAATTGCTGTCAAGCACTTAGTATTACCAGTGGCACGAAATTGTCGAAATAAATCAAAAGTCGGTAAAGAATAAATAATTATTCAGTCAAAGTCAACTTTCATTGATGCACTTGTGTGGCATGCAATTGTATTACGCAATTACGCTATCCCTGTTGTCTATCCGGATTTACGCAGACGTGTTTTATTCAAACCGGCAACACATTAAAAGCAAACTGCAGTAGGAAGTCAATTATAAACACTTGAAGTTGCGTCATTTTGAAGAAGCAGCTACCTAACATTAACAACTGCGATTTGCCCCGAAGTGTTATTGCGTGTTCACTAACACAATTGGATTCAAAATGATTCATTGCTGTATTTGACCGCGGGAAGGACACTGCTTCTGTTTCAGGGCACCAAATCTAAACACGCATTTGGCTTTGAAGCAGAAAACATTGTGAAGCCCAAAACTATGTATGATATAAGTACTTATGGGTAGGGTTAATATTTTTCACTTGAAAATCGAAAAAATATGACCCAACAAAGCTTAAAATATAACCAAATGACTTAAAAATCTGTAAATTGTGATTTATTAAGATTCAAAAATCTTGAAATATAGCAAAAAGTATGTTTCTATTTTCAGGTTAAAAGTTAAATTTACGACAAATTAGACGATTTGTTTCAAACTACCATCGTATACCTCATTTACAGCTTTTTGTACAAAGCAGTGATGTCATTTACTACATTTTGTGAGGTCTGTCTTTGTATAGAATCTTCTTCAACATGGAGAAGAACGATCTGCCGATGCAGCGGTTGGCTGGCAAGGAAAGGCAGACGACAGACGAGTCAATCCTGGCCCCGTCGATAACATTCATTTCATATCTGTAGGCATTGCATGCATTGGAAGTGACCTCAGACTGCCTGCCGCTTCTGAGAAGAACAATATTGCGTCATTTTGTAAGCATCGGTCATTTTCTATCCCCTCACCGGCAGCTTTAACAGTCTAAACTGCAGAAAAATAACGAAAATATGACTAAATATGATCTGACACAGGAAATATGACAATATTACCTCACCCTAAAATACGACAAAATATGAGATGTCATAAAGCAATTGCCCTACTTATGGGCTATCTCCCTACGTTTTCATATCTGTCTAAAATCCGTAGAAATGAATCAATCGTCACAAAGCTAAAAGTACACGCAAGTGAGGATATTTTCTACCCCTGTACCAAAATTTGTGGAAATCGGAAGAGGAATTTTTGAATTAAGGGGAAATAGCTTGAAGTGCAGAGATGTCTGCAGCTTGATCTGACCTCATCGTTTAAGCAGAAAGCACTCGATGTCAACAAAGTCATTTTCCGACAACTCGTGAAGTGATGATGACCAGGCCACATCCCTTAAACTAACATTTTTAACTTAAAAAAGGTCTGGCACGGTATTGATGAGACGAAGAGGGAGAGAGAACAATGCACACACGAGTAACAAACAATAATGTGCGCCATGCGCCGAACAGACGAAGTCAGATCAAGCCGTTGAGATCGCTGCACGTCTTCATGTTATGGTCTCTGATGTAAAAAATATTTGTCCAATCTGCACAAACTTTTGTATTTGGCTAGAAAAGAGGCTTAAGTACATCAACCTGAAATTTGGACCACAATAGATTCTTTTTTTCAGATTTTGTACAAATTTGAAAACGTGAGGGGGGAGATAACCCGTAAGTATCAAAATTATTTCTTGTATGGAGCTGCACTTTGGTAAAACTGGATCTGGTTGGATGCAAGTGCATTAAACAGGGACAAAGTTAAAACAATTCAGTTTTCCACCCAAACTACTCGCACGTGTCGGTAGTTATAAAGAAAGTACATTATTATGTGGTCATACAGGCTACTGAATAAAAGATCGAGTGATGATTTGGTTAAAGACTAAAAGTAAAATTATTTACAAATTTAAGCAAGCTTCAATACACTTTGCAGATGATACGCATGTCGTGTACTAAAAGAAGCTAAAGTCAAAGCATCCGGCAGCGATGGCGATAATGCATGAAATGACCTGAAGACATTTCATGCCAAAATTTACTAAGCAGATCAAGCACCTCTCACTTAATCAGAGAAAAAATCAAGTATTGAAGATCTTAAACGAGGAAACAGATTACGGTGGTTCGGATATCTTAGTCGAATATTGAGCAATAGAAGATTCACTTACAAAGATCCTTTGGAGTCCTAGACTAACAGAATGGAAATTTCCTTCAAATACACCGGTATCTTGCTGGAGAAGTCTCTCGAATCAAACCTTCGAGCATCGGTGGCAGGAGCGACCTATCCGGAAGAAGTTTCAGCCATGAAGAATGGCAAGCGCCGATTGCGTTCGAAAGCGGCCAACTATTGCATTGAAGACGGTCGCCTTTTCTACTATGTGCATGTGAGAGCCAAGAATGATGGTGTTAAAACGAGGCATCTTTCGCGACGAATTGTTGTGACCACCTACGAAGAGAAGCAAAGCATCATGCTGGAGCTGCACTCTGGTCTGACAGGTGGTGGACACCTAGGTCGAGAAAAAACACTACACAAGGTAAGTTTGTGGATAAGATAGATTCATAGAAATAACGTGACGTGCTGGGTGGGGATTTCACTCAGGAGTCAGAGTCCATGAGCCCTGACCAGTTCTCGCAATTGCTACATCAGCGAGATGTCAAGAGAGCAGAGGTCCACAAACCCATGCTCGAGCGAATCAAGGCTTCGCAAGAGAGGATGAAGCGGTATCATTCTCTACGAAATGCAAAGCTGAAGGAATTCAACGTAGGGGATTCGGTGCTCCTGAGAAACAAGAAGAGAGACGATAGGAAGGGTGGAAAGATGGAAACAACTTGGTCGTCTGATATCCACGAAGTGACCGAGACACGAGGTTCCTACAGAAGACTGTAAACGGTTGTCACTTAAAGAAATATGAACATCGATGAAATTTGCCTTTTATCTCATAGGAAACTGGAACCATAGTGGGAAAAAAAGAACACAGGACATTATCATCACATTATCATCTCGTAGGACAATTTTATCTCGTAGGAAACTGGAACCATATGGGGAAAATAAGAACACAGTGTTATTTGCTAAGCCGGAAGCTTAAACCAGGGGGAAACTAAAACACACTTAAAAATGTTGAGTTTAGTTTTCCTATCGGAATATTAAACCATGGTTTTAGTTTCCGGTAGGAAACTGAGACAGAGGGAGAGAGAGAACTATAACACCGGTATCTTGCTGGAGAAGTCTCTCGAATCAAACCTTCGAGCATCGGTGGCAGGAGCGATCATTTCATCATCAAAGGTAGGGAAAATATACATTTAATCGTTTTTTAAATGTACATTTTGTGAATTCCACTTGGGAATTGTATTAACTTGCCTGTAAGCAAGTTTTCTGTTATTTTTGTAACAATGTATATAGGAAAATTATGAATATGAATAAACTCTGCATTTTGCATTTTCTGTACATTTTGGACATCGCGTTGAAACAATTTACGATAAAAGGGGCATATGCCCTGGGATTTAAGCTTTATATACATGTAGGTTTTCTAATACAAGACTTCTGTCTATGAAAGCGTCAATTCGATAGTTATGAAATTGTGGATTTCGACCGATGTATTCAGCTTAACAAACAAACGTTGAGTATAAGGATTGAAAAGTCGCTTTCAAATAAATCAGAAAAAGAAAAAATAAATTATTTTGTGTCTCGTATCGGATGGCCATGTCCACCGAAAATTCGCGAATACATAGTGCAACATAAGCGGTGAACGAAGAGTAAGTCAAAATCAGTAATTGTGGATCACTTTTGAAGCATGTGGCCGAGCAATTAGCCTGTAAGTTTACTGTTTACTAAATGGACCTGCACGCACTTGCCTCCACATATGTTTCAGTTAATAATGCGTTAGGCAGGTCATAATTAGCTAGAGCTAGAGAATTTGGCATGTTATGCTAAGGAAAAGTGACTGCTTATCTCTGTGTTGAAGCTCGGGTGGTGCTGCTTTGGTCGCATTCTACTGTTCTTGCCCTGCAGTGCCTGCAGCTTGCATGCATATCTGATCACAGCTTGACCAAAATGCAGTTATCTTCTGGGCTGAATTAGCTCTGTTGCAGCAAACATAGCTGACGAAGACTGTGTTTCCGAAGAATTATGCGCTTTTCACATATTATCCTGATGTTTCAGATTGAACTAAAAATGATTCAGCAAATAGTAAAAGGAACGAAGAGGTAAAAACGTCGCCATTTGTTCACAGTAGACTTGAACTAGTCACTACCGAAAGTCGTTTCGATTTCGAAGGGAAATGCAATAAGTTCAGTAAGTTCCAGAGTACGTTCAGTGCGAAATCCACAGCATATATTTAATAATAATATTTTTTAATAATTTTTTGTAGGTACATCCTCAATGCTGCGATCATTGTTATTCGCTGATGTGCAAGCCCTGCATTGTCACAACAATTAAGGAGGAGAAGCAGCAATGTGCAAATCAAAAGTAATTTGATGAAGCAAGTCAACTTCATGCATGGACAATCATAAAAGATACTATTCATCAACTGAGTTCACACGCGGCTTGGCGAGGCTTGAAATAATAGTCAACCGGTTGGAGTCTGGTTCCAGTAACAATGCCAAGCGGGCCAGACAGTGACCGCATGAGTTGGCCGAGAAGAGTGAGCCACACCAACCTCGAATTTGCGCAGTTTTGTGTACCTAGGATTGTATTTCGGGGGAGGGGAACCCACAACATTAAAGGGGTAGCCATATATACAGTGTATAATCGCAGCACTAAATTTGGCCAAAAAGGAGCTGCATGATACAACAGAATTGCATCATCTTTTCCATGTGTACTGTACCTGCATTGTACTTTTTATAAACAGAGGGAAGCGGTAAGATACTCGTGAAACAATAAATAATGAAATTGTGCTAGTCGAATAATAATCTCATGTCGAATAACACATTTGTAAACAATACTGAGTAAAGATAACCAATTCTCTTTAAATTCTCTCTACTGAACTTAGGTTCTGTGTTATGAAAGCGTCAGATAGAGTACATGCTAGGAATTTTCTCCGAGGAGAATTGTCTTTTTGTGGGCGCGGGTGCTACCCTGAGGTGCCCCGCAGATTCCATATTGAACTAACGTTTAAGCACATCACTTGAACGAATCTTAACGTTCAGCAAACCTTCACGACTTCTATTGCAAATTTGAAGATGGCTGCGATAGGTAGCTTCGATAAAAAATGAATTCTTTCTGACTGATCACTATGCTTCATACAATCCAATGTTTATGTCAACTACAGCAGATCAGAGAGTGAGAGAGGCAAAGAATTTGTCGTTTAGTTGAGATATTTCATTGTTTAATTCTAAAGTTGATCGACTTTATAAGATAAGTGAATGTCACTCGATCCAATGTAAACATAGACAGAAGCGTTATAAGTCTTATGTCTATATTCTGCACATGAAATTATACGAACTATTTGTTTTCGAAAATAAATTGACCTCTACCACAAATGCATTTCACAACAACGCTAGCTAATATGAGTTCGAATAGCAAATGTTATGATCGCTCAGGTGATAATTCCAATGACTCCCGTTGGTAATCTTCAACAGGGTCCTTTAACTAGACATTCATGTGCTTGGTGCACGGATGCGGAGTCCCATCTTTTTGACAGGACTCCGACTCCGAGGTTTGATAGGACTCCGGGATTCCGACTACCCTGATTTGGTGGATTTGTGGTTTCAGTGAAATATTTCCGAATGTGCAAATTAATTCTGGAAAGTGAATGATTGACACTAAAGTGACTTACAAGTAGTCCAAGTGGACGCCAATATATCTCTTCCGATCCTACAATAGATCTTCCAGTAGAGATCAGGTATCTATGCTACTGAAGTCTAAAGATCATAAAAGATAACTGATATCAGAGGTTATCAAAAATTAATTGCATTCCTGCTATCAGAAAACTGCAATTAATTGATTGCTGCCATCGCATAATTGCAAGTAACTGATTAATTGATTTGTAATGGGAAAGTTATTTAATTGATTGCTTCATCTGCACCACTTACTATTGTAGAAAAAAATACCACACCTTCAGTGATCTTATGAGATAATGATAAATTTGTCGCATTCACTAGCTGATAGCTTTCGGGATCCTGAAAATTTTGCTATTTGGAGAATAAACTATCGGGTGTTCGAAAAGTCACGCAAGTGAGATCAATACGACAATTTTCATAACTCTACTTTATGTTTTCTGTTATCTAGGCACGTGTGATTATTCACTTACCTGTTGTAATTGATTATCACTGCAATTATGATACATAAAATTGAGATTTTAATTACATTCATCAATATCTGTTCCAACTACGGATATTTATGTAGGTCTATATTCCATACGATAGGTCTACTCACACCTGTGATGAACTGCGACTAAAAGTGAAGCTATCTATAGTGGCAACTCTTAAGTTCGAAACATTTGGTCGAAAATTTTGCACCAAGCAGAAACTATCATGCGAACTGCATTCATATCAACTGTCTTCATTTTGATGCTCACTCATAGTGGACTAAGCACACAAAATTTGTAGTAGATATCTATTTATAAAAATAGGCAAGCTATAGGAGCACCTCATCTACAAGGCCACACATAGCATCCTTAGTAATAATTTCATCATGCAGTGGCACCCTGTAATCTGTTTTTTCCTCTGCAAATTCGGATCCCTTCCCCTATAATCCTTCTCGCCTTTGTAATCCGACCTCATTCCGATCGCCCATGAAAAATAGGTGCATACAATGTGAACAAAGAACATCTATTCTAAATACAACTAAATATACATTGCTGAAGTTGGCCGATAACTTCTTAAGAGTTTTCATTTTCTGACATCAGCTAATGAACTCCCACTAAAACAGAAAGAAACGATTTCCCATCGAAATATTCATGGCCTTCGTGAAGTGTCAGTGAACTGTGAACGCAGGTCAGTTCCGGCATTGCCTTGATGATCGAATTCTCCCGTCTGCAAATACTCCACAATTACAAATTATAACCCGCCTGTTTTTACACATGAACTTGCTTTCCATCTGTCAAAGTCAATAGATAGGGTGAGTCAGCGAGTGTACAGTTCGGATCAGTCGTAGCTGGGATGAAATCCAACGATCGTCGTTTCGTTTTGCTGCAACCTCCAAACACAGCAGAGCTCTGCACCCTGCTTGGCAGTAAGAAGGCACCACAGCTTCGTGTCAAGATGAAATAGATAGGTGGAAAGTTAGACGTCTGGCCGAGTGACAAGTCAAGATAGAAGAGGAGATGTAAAGATAACTTTTCCATGGACGAGGTCTCATAGCCCAACGTCCATCATAATTTCAGTTCCTGCTATGACCGATGATGTCAAAAACCACTAAACCAGCAATGTGAAGAACTGGGTAAGAGCTGAAAAAATGACTTGACATTTTGTTTCGTTCAGAAATATCATTTTTGTAATATTCAATACTTTAATATCTATTATATAACAAAGAACTTGATTGATCCGCGCTCCGAGATTGTCAGTAGTCAAGCATGAGTGGAAGCTACTATATCTATTGCACTAATCATATTTCACATTTCTTAATTGTCAGCATACAACTCACATTTAGTAGCTGCGAGTAAATATATATTTTAATGAATTGCTTTAATTATGGATGATTTTAGTGATTAATTAAAATTAATGTCTTTGTAGGTGCCTATCGGTAAAAAGTTTTCAATAATGAAAAATGCATAAGTCTTGATGCCAGCGCTTCATCCATTCTTTATACAGGCATAACACGAAATTAGTCATAGAGTGACATGGTGGATTGACCACTAGGGGAAAGTCGATCCGACTGGCATTGGGTCATGCGGACAAACAAAAGAATTCTACACGAATAACAATGACATGGGTGATGAAATATGCTACAAGTTTCAGTGACAAAATGATGATAATCATAAGACAAGAAAAATTAAAAAAATAAGAAATAAATAAGAAATTCACCCCAAAAAGTTTAATAAGTAACAGTGAGAATATGGTCGTGATAATCATAAAATAACAAACAAAATTATTGTTGGGAAGTCACACGAGAGTCATTGCATCTTAAAAGAAAATATTCTCTCCTTTTGGAAACACAGTTGAGTTTCAAGCTATTTAATGGCGACCCCTTCGGCAACACTGTTTAGGCGAAACAAGAAATCTCGTAAACGAAAGAAAATCGTTAGGCGAACCGTAATTCCACCGTATATTCACTGTTTTTCAGAAAAATGATGAATTTGACAAACTAGAGGGTCAAATTCATGATCTACCGTGCTTTCTATAACCCGCGGTTTATAAGATTGTTTTGCAATTTAAGAACGGGTTGTGATATTAAATGCTTGATTATTTTGTGATTGAATACGTCGTGGAGCATGGTAAAAAAGGGACTGAAGCTCGGTTTTAAAAAATTGTCCCACGAAAGTCTCAAAATAAATTTGAAGATAAGCGTACTGGGCAACATCCAAAACCGATGCTTCAATCAAAATCTTCGCCGGAAGATCGATGGCCTTTGACATAAGCTTTATTTCATTATAATAATATTTCATTGATATGTAAGTTTTCCTGAACAAGATGAAGTTGACAGCCATGCATGAAATCCTCGTGTATTCATAATTATATATTATAGCATAACTAGCTTCAGAAATTGCTTTCAACTAAAACCAGTTTATCATTCGTGATAGTAGTTTGAGTGAGCAGCATAAATAAAAATTTGACAAATTCAAGGCCATTCCTTCATTGCGTCGTCAGAGTTTCACCTCCCCAAAGCATTCTTCCTCCGGTCAAAGATGACCTTTTCACTCTAAAGATGTCTCATTGAAAGTCAGCCAGTGTCACACATAGTGAAGAGTCTGATATTCATTACGCAATATAGTCAACTATAAACATCAACTTTGCTAGCCAGCATGATAACGAGGGGATTCCAAGTTGAACCAGCACAGGCTGGTCCGCTGGTACAAATGGTTTTGCGAGTTCGGTGAATGGTGCTGTTGCTATTACTGCTACTTGACATCATTAAATCAGGGACATAATTTGTCAAATGGCAACACCGTCTCATCGGAAATCACAGAGAGTCGCAATCCCGTATTTGTAAGCACATATACACATCAAAGATGTAACCTACTGATAAAGAACAGTACCCAATGTGATACTTGAAAATGACTGACAGTCATGGATGCACTTCACTATTTAGTTTTATTTGATATCATGATTAGCATGGAATAAGTATGAAACAGACATAAAACTGGTCTGAGTTGGACTGATGCTGGTCTGCCAATGTCTGAAAATGGACCTTGGGTCAATCAATCTCGGGGTACCCAAGAGTAAAAATTCAGGATTGAAAAATGGTCCACAACAGATTATGCAAGATTGCACATGAATCTTGGTTCCTTGAACTTTAGAAACAAAAGTTAAAGATGTGAGTCGATCATAAGTATTTCAGGACACGAAATCGGCGGAAAGGAAAAAACGAAGAAGTTGTAAGAAAAATTAGCATCGAGGATCACAAAGTCAATTTTTGAAATATTTATGTCGTCAGGAAGTACCTGACTACAATGCATGTTTGTTACTTGCTTATCCTACATTAACCATGTTAATCATTAGTTAATACTCGTAAATAAGCTGACTAGATCTACAACATTATTTTTCGCAATAACAATACTGCAACATTCTATTTGCCAAGTTTCTGTGGGCTATGTCACACGTCCTATGATTCAAGCACAGATATCCAAACATCTTAGTGCAACAGTCTACAAGTATAAATTTAAATTCTTCCCAAATAAAAATCGCTTATTATTTAAATCAACGAAGTCAAAACAACATCTCATAACTGATCTTTGGCGGCATACATGAATTGTAACCGATTGCCATTTCATTAGCAAATATATTAATTATGTAGCATATTTAGTATATCATTATGTAGTATATTTAACATTAAGTAGTGTTGCATCTTGCATTCATCAAGAAAATCGTTCGCAATGATAGTAGACATTACCACATCAACTTACATGTAAGTATGAAGTATTGGTATGTTATCACTTTTTTGACACAATGGAATCAAGTCATGGACGAATATATCAAGTGCATGACATGATCTTATATTTTGTGCATTTTTGTACTCATCTCGTGACCCCAACAGAAGATAGTGAAAATCCCGGAATACTTCGGCCACTATTTTAGTTTAGATTTTCAAAAAATATCTTTTAAGAAATGTACATGTATAGTTCATTAGTAAGTTGGTCACGGTTCGGTCGAATCTTCGGTAGTACCCAAGATTAGATCCAACCTTGCTCTGAGTGGAATTCATGCTGACCTCAATCTAAGGGTCCTGTCAGACTTCCATCAGATAATGGAGAATTCAAGCCTGCACTTTGTAGTACCAAGTAGCATGAGAAACCTGTTCGCTAGATTGAATCTTTATCTACGATTAAGTTTACAAATTCGAATGCATCAATCCATTTGTCATTAACAGTCATAATTTGCAAGCAAATCTAGCGTTCACTTAGTCGTGAATTAATGCATCGATCTTCACTTCATTAATATCTCATATTGTTTCCTCTCCATGGATTCTTCACGCTATTTGAATTATATATTCAACATCTCGTTGAATGCTTGGTGGTTAACTTCCTGACTTTAATGGTTTTATGGTCTTAAGACAATGCAAGTGACCTTCTGCCCTCATAAGAATGCTTCGTCAAATAATCTGGGCAGCATCTTGCATCAAACTTATCAGTCAGTCACCTAAGTGTAAATCGACATTATTGGATCATAAAATACTCGAGACGTATGCTATTGAAAACCTCAGTGACTCATCCCACTTCAACAATCGCAAACTGTAAAACTCTATCAAGTAATCGCCTAATTTAGTGCTACTTTCTTCATATTATTGTTCTCCCAACAAAGAGACACACCCAGATCAGATCTCATTTTTCTTTCAGGTGAAGTAGTACAACACACTCCTCGCTATTTCAAATTTTGTGACTCACATCATCTCAAGGGAATTCGTATAAGAATTTATCCGGCGAGTAATCGCATTAATGAGACCTACCGACACAGGTATGCAATCGACACACAAGCCACAGTAATTATACACTCATGAAATGACCCAACCACTTGAGAAAGAAAGTCATTTAATGAGACACCACTGGTACAAAGACATTTATTTTCGTTTTTCTATTAGACAGCAAGGCATTGTGGTTTTATAGAATTGCCTTGGAAAATCAACAAAAAATGAGAATATGAGAATCATAAGAAGTTATTCAGTAACAGATACTCTTTTGCGCTCACTAATGCAATAAACAAACAAGTAGTGAGTTCGGCTCTTGTCAATAAAATCGATAAAAAAGACAACACTGACCTTTACACTGAGATGATCAATATTCAAACACGAAGCAGTGATTATGAGGCAAAGGACAAGTTCTCTAAATTGAAAATGTCTGAAATGCTGAGATGTCCACCGTGATCGAAGAGCATGAAAGGTTTAGGCCGAGAAATTGACACCTCCTCATCTTCTCGGCCCCGACGAAAACAGTCTTCTGTCAAAAGTCAATTTTCACTGAATAGGAATAGATTCGCAAAATCTCTTCACTATCTCTAGCCGTTTCAATATGATATCTTGGCCGAAGATATCTCGTTAACTGTTTTTATACACTTCCAAGATTGCTGGCTATGTAAGTGAGTTGCCACCTGTTAATTTGTGAAAGAAGGCCTCGTTCAGTTGTTGATTCTTCTCTGGTGTACGCATGCTGAGAAAAACATAGCCGCCCACGTACTCATGCACAATCTTGCAGTTGGCGCTGATAGGATGCAGAACCACTTTGGCCTGCTTCAAAGTAAGGATGAAATTCTCAACTTCCCAGTTGACGTGCCACGATTTCATGTCCGCATAAGTCCACGTGTGTAGCGTGTCTCCTGTCGTAGCATCGACTCGAGTGAGGCGATAACTGTCGACTCCGAAGAGCTCCTCACGCTTCGAATTGAGAAATCGCACAACGAAGTATGTAACACCGAAGTTTGGCAGTCGTTGCCATGCTCGGATGTAGTTGAGTTTGGCATCGATCAAACTCATCTCTCGCACGCTAGAATGCGCATCCACGATCCGCTGAATGAGTTGGCGCGGTTTCATGCGGCGTGAGTACTTCGGAGGAAAGAAATCCGCGGGATTGATGCGTGGAATTGACTCGTGGGTCAAAAGAGGCTGCGGTTTTGGTGCCTGCATTCGTAAGAAAGTCAAGGTCGTAGTTACCTCAGTCTCAAATAGCGAGCGACTTGCCATTGTCTTGCCCTTGGACGCCAGTCGACATGCAGTCATCCACTTCGCATATTGATCTTCCGACTCACATCGCAACCATACTTCTTGCATGCCTGAACGCGCAGAAGCTTTTCGTTCAGGAATAGGGATGAAGAGACGAATACCAAACTTGCGCGTTGTCACATTCACGTCCGGATGAACTTCACAGTCTCTTAAGAAAAATCTCTCCATAGGAATTCCCTGCGCGTCTCGATGGTGCGCGAAAATATATAACGAAGTGTCCTTTAGCACCATCCAGTACCGCTTGTAGTTTTTCAAGGAAAACTTTCGTGGCTTGAAAAACTTGATATAGTCCGCGAGTTCGGGTACGTGGAGAAGCTCGCCGTTGGAGGGACTAAATCCGGGCGGTGACTGCAGTTGGAACGGAGATGTGGCCACTGAAGGTTCCCCGCCGCCTTCTAGGCTTAGTTGTAGCTGTGTCAATGCGGCATCAATTTCGTCTTCCGCACCCTCTTCGTCATCAGGGTTTATATTACCATTCGTAGTCCCATCATTCTTGTTTGCCTCGGCGCTGCTCTGTAGATGCACTTGAAGCTGCAAAGCCGCAAAGACAGCGGCCTCTTCCTCAGAACTGTCCAACTCTTCAGCAATCAGCGACCACTTGGCTTGTTCGTACAGCTGATTGATTCGAATAGAGTCGTATTTAGGATTCAAGTCGTAGAAATTAAAGAATTTAAATCGCAGTAGAAGTGTAGAGTCTTCGTCAATGGGATCGATCCCTTGCTCCATGAGTGAGCGAGAGGAATCAAGCCAGGCACCATTGACACGCGCACGTTGTACAGGAGTTCGAAGGCGAAGTAGGCCTCGAGCTTGAAAGGCCTCATCGGCGCTCACAGCCGGACTGTTAGCAAGTAGAGACTCTTCCGCACCCTCAAAGGCCAGTGAATTGACTGAGGCGGGAGATAGGAGATTGGTGGAGTGGTTCATGCCTCCGCCATTGTGCTGTAACGTGTAGTATCCTGGGTTAGAGGGACTCGAGACAAACTGAGGACTACCAGGCGACTGAGGACTGTACGGGGTGCGCGGAAGGGTTCGCCAACCAGCCTGGCTCCTCATGGTGCCACCAATCGTGCCCATGTAGGGATTGCCCAAGTCGCTGTTAGCACTGAGACGATTGTTCAAGGTCATTTGTCGCTGCATGCCGCTGCTATCGTTTTCCACGAATGATTGAGGTCGGCGAGACGGAACGGATGGATCGATACGCGGCCGCTTCAAATCCTCCTTCCCCACCATACGCATCAAGGATAGCTCTTCAGGATGACGGATGCCTAATTCCTTGCACAGTTGCACGACGACAGAGAACACATTTTTGGCGAAGCTAACACGAATTTCTCGCGCCTGGAGATCAGGTAATAGAACTCGAAGCCAATTATGCATGCGAACGAACTTCAATTTGGCATCAGCCTGGACACCGCACTGATCTAAAGTAGACCGAGTATGAAGAAGCCACTGTTTCCTGGCGGGCCACCAAAGCGCGTGGTCGGACCAATTGAGCTTCACCTCTATTGCTTCCACTAGACGGAACATGACACCGCCGATGTGAAGGTCGCCCTTCACTCGAAGTGTTTTCTCCGCCTGAATGTCATCAATCACAACCTTGAGCTCCCATGAGCCATCCACGTAGCCCTCTTGTGTGATCATGACGAAAGAGCCCTGCTGCACCGGTAGAAGAATTGCAGCAGTGGCAACAGAGCGGAGCAACAAATCTATCGGCCGACAGCACGCGTAGCACAAGAGAGAATCCTACTGCAGAAGACAAGTTTCTACCTAAGAGTAGAACGAAGCACGCATGACGATCTGATTGGATAATGGAATCGCGCACACGACCAACTGGAACTGCTCTCCCCCAACACTGTAGTGTAAAGGTGCGTCGATCTCGAAGTAAACAACAGAGCTGATCACTAGACCTTTGTGAACGGGACAAAGCGGTCACACTCACATTGCGAGAACGACCGGTCGTTCATCTCTTGCTCATCTGCTGACTCAACCAAGTAATAAAGACCTGAAGTGCCTAGGATTCACCTCTGCATCCGCTCAATGATGTTGAAAAATTGAACACTGAGACCATTCAGTTCGCTGAGGGAATTCCAATAAGTTCCAGGGGAATCAAGTGAAGGAAATTATTCGGTACTTCTATTCTTTCCCTCCCTCCACACAATTTTCCAATGTTTCCAAATTCATCGAATTTCGTCAAACTTAAGTCACATCAGATTTAGAATAGACTTGATCTGACACTGAGTGATAGCACAACACCACTGAGAAGTCTTACTTGACCCCTGGGATGAAAGATTGGTGCCTCGGATACTCATTAGAAAACAAGATACAGCTGTGATCATGAACTTCGTGCGATTGCTGTCTACACTGCAGCTACAGTGAACGGCAAAGCAAGTGCTGTGAATTTTCTACAAACCAGAGGAATTTTACTCACTCAACGCTTTTGAGACGGTAGTGAGACTGCACTTAGGAGCAAGAGAAGATCGCTGACGATGCAACACTCGAGGTTGTCAACAACAAGAATGTGGGGGAGGGGAAGAATAGAAGCACCAATTATTCTCCCTCGATTCTAGTACAGAGGCAAGCGGCTAATTAATCCGATCTGAATGACGTAATCTAGTTTTGTCATCGGCGCGTGCGATGAGAATGGAACAACAAATGAAATTTGTTGCATTTATTTATTTTGAAAATTGTTTATTAATATGGTCAATTTTCCGCGACTAACTATTCCTTTGAATAATTTACTAATTATTTGTAATGAGGTCCAGTCGCATAGCCAGGGAGAGGAGGAATCTTGATCCCCCATTCGAATGTGAATTTTTCGAAAAAGAAGAGATTCAAGGGAACTCTCAATGACATGCCAATGTGCAGTGAATTTCGGACTTGATTGTGACGAACTCCAATTCGGAAATCCTGGCATCTGAAATCCGCACATTAGGAGACTTCGGGATTTACAAAAATGTCTTTATATGATGGATGCTTTTATATGCGGGTTATTCTACCAATTCTTTATTTAAGTTTTACTTCCGCCTATTGAAGTCTAAGAAGAATTTCTCCTAGACAAAGAATGCAGCATATACTGCGATGACGTCCCACAATCTTTGTCAAGAACTTTGGGCACACATTTGCATTCTATCTATTGTTGCATATATTGTTAAAACATTAAGAACTGTATGATATGGAGCAAACCATTTAAAGTGTATGCTCACAATTAGACAACTTCATTTCGCACATATGATTTCGCAGCTTTCATTCAACCCTAGATCACTTTGAAATTGAATAAAGACCAATGCCAAATTCTCCGTTTGACTTCTTGATTTTAGTCTAGTGCTTATTTGAAATGCCTTCCAACATTTGGCACTACCACATGGCTTGATGAGTGCAGAGGAAATAAAGCTTGTTATCAATTTGGATAGTGACTTAGGTAGACTCATTGCATGAGATGAAAAAAATATACTTGTAACTGTATTTTTAATTTGATGTGATTATTGAGTATTGACAAATTTTATCACGGACTTAAGCTCATGCAGTGTAATTATTGAAACAATCGCACGTAGCTACAAAAGAACATAGAAAATATAGTTCAAGAAATTATCATAAAAATATTGCAATATCAAAACACTAAATACGCTACGCACCAAATGGCTTCTAATTTAATTAATTAAAGGTTCTAAATAAGAATAATAAAAACTCATTTGTGAACAAGATGCATGTTTAGTAAGCTTAGTATGTAAATAAATCACTGAAGCTGGCATGTTTCTGCTAGTGACATGTAGGCTGATGAGTGTTGACGGCAATGCATGCAAATCAGTCAATTTAATACCTCCTCCAGCACTGCACAAATGATCAATCAACTAATTGCAATTATTCGATGACACTATAATCAACTAAGAGCAACTATTCGATGGAACCAATCAATTAATTGCGACCAATTAATTGCATTGAATTTTTTTGATAATCCCTGCTTCGACGTCCCGCGCGCTCACATAAAAATAGCTGGACATGAGATAAAAGGAGTAATTCACGACGACTTCTATAATTACAAATCTCAACTATATTTTAAGAGATCGTGGAATTATTTCAAATAACAGATGAAGGAGAATTAAAAGGTAAGGCAAAACAAACACGTGCACACTTATGAAAATATAGCAATACTCGTACTTCTGATTGATCTACGGGAATTGCATACGTTTCACATAATGCCCTCTAATTCAAAATGAACTAGATTTCTGAAATTGTTCAATCTTCACTTTGAAATTTCTTGCCGTTAACAATATAAATTGATTACATCTCGGGTTATATAGCATTTATTTTTCACTGTACACAATCATTTTTACTTTGTGAAGTCAAAAGTTAGGTTATTTTCCAGAAAATGAATTCGGACATTATTCATGATTTGTTTTGAGTGTTTATTGCACTTTCTATGCATGGAATATTTCATTGACAGCACAATGTAATCAACCATACAGGTACTTTTATCAATCGAAGACCACAATCCAACCCGTCTTCAATTAAACAAGCGCATGGTCGACACCCGACAGGTAATTCAGTGGCAAACTAGTTTGAGTTTATTCAAACCAAAATTAATTCTTGTTGCGATTAAGAAAAATGTGTATAATAACATGACCAAAATCTAAGTTTGATTATTCAAGGAGAGGTCAAAACCTTTGAATCAAAGCACACAAAAATGCTTTTGGTGCAATGCAGGGACGCGAGGACTTTTCTTTTACAGAGGTCGAAGCTAGCCTTCATCTGGTCCTTGAAGTCGACTTCAATCAAAGTTGATTTTCAATGCAATTCTGCAAATATTATCACCAAATTGCTACTAATATGCACTCGTACATTACTGAGGCATCGCATGATTGATAACAACTACAATTCTATGGTACATGGTAAATAGAAAGGTTGAATTATACTCTAAAACGTGGTGTCCAGCATACAACTTATGTCATCCCACGTTGTCCAGCTTATTTGTACAGATCGATTTTCCTCCGTGTGATATGTCTGACGCCAATATGGAAATGCCCATCGATAACAAGGTAGAATTGATAAAACACCATGATAGGAAATTTGATATTATACTAAAACTATGCATGCATGTCATCATTCTCTTCTAAAAAAGCCACGATAATTTTTTAGGCCGATTCAACAAAAGCTTATATAAACTACCACAGTTACATAAATGAATATAATAACACAATCAATTTGACAAAAAATAGGTTATTAATTATATTACAGTTTCAAAAACACAATCAAAACTGTATACTACTATACCAAATTACAGAAAATTTCATCAAAGTATGAGAGCAACTTGAAATTATTTGTGAATGAACGAGAGTGCATCCTGAGCATCAGATTCATGCAGATCGAATGTTCGACTATTTTCAATACTTTCAAAACAGCTAAAGGATGTTTCTTATATTCAAGGAACCAACAATAGAAACTTAAGTCTCATTAGAAACATCGCTGTGATCCTTGAGAAGGGCTACATCGGCAGCACTATCCGTCATTTAGATGCTACAAAAATGACAACATTGCTTTCAACATGCATGTGCGTGTATAATCGTGAGCAATCGTTTTATTAATAATGTCCTACAGATACTGAGGGAAGATGTTATCTACTGTATATTGCTAATTTGAAATAATTTGCATTTATGAATACTAGATACTATTCGAATTCACCTACAGAATTCGCGTTCTGTATCACGGTTGTATCAATATTGCGTATTTAGAAATCAAGTTTTCTACCGTTCACCTCAATATTGAGTGAAACACACCAGTTATTGCGCACTCAGCATTCACTCGCAATAGATGCACGAGATCTAAAGATAAAACGAGAATCGGTACGTTTTGATGATAATTATATTCATAATATTCAATTGCTTGCTTATATTATACCAAGGAAATACGTATACTACCTGTACTTTCTGCTTCGCATTCTCTATAAATATCACTCAGTGTGATCCATGCTTAGAATATCTTTAATTCGAAATCTTGAATATTGAAATAGAATTGACGCAAATTACTTTACGCCATTCACAGTATAAATTGCTTTTTGAAAGAGTAAAGCTGTGAAAATTATGCAATAAATGAGTTGCCATGCGTGAACCTAACACAGCAAACATTATCGAGAGGTACATAAGCTGACCGTTGATCGAGGTGTGATAGTTACCACATTTGATGATAAGTGTGATAGACAACTAGGAGACAAACAAATTTAGAAACAAAACAAAAATTCGCAGGTCACAATGTCTGACCAACCAAAACCATGAAAATAAAGCGTTCAAAATTCGATTAAGTTCTCGCCATTTTATAGTCGTCGATGTTTCCAATCCCCTTTCACTTAACAAAAACAGGTATTTACAAGGATGCGTTAAAATTTGTTACGATGTTTTTTTTCAAATCGCTTATAAGTTTGCCAGGAAAGGATCGATGTTGGCCATCGTTAGGAGGTTTGGTTTTTTTCGATTAAATCTTTATTGGAATTCTCATCGTCAAGCCATAATGAATGCTGTAATACATAATATATTTCCATCAATAAGCACTAATTATTGCCGAGATAAACCGGTCAGCTTAAGTAACCGGCACGCCGGCATAGATCAACCTTCAGTCCGATTTAACACAGGGTTATGTTGGTTTTAGACCAGTCATGATGCATAATGTTAAAGGAGATTAAATTACAAACATTTGAAATGACAGTCAAACATGCAGCAGATAACCCTTGGGATAGTGTTCTGTATTGATCTCGCACATAATTTCGACAATTAGATAATAAGTCGCCAAACCTACCGAGTCCGAACCCGGCCGATTTTGACATACGGATTCCGGGCCAACATTGAGTGACATTTATGAAGTGAAGAGTTGAGTAAGTTGTTTGTAATTGTTGTTTATGTTTTAATTAATTATTGAAAAATAAATTTAATTGACTTAATTATTAAATAATAATCAAATTAACATAATTTATTAATATACTTCTTAATTGATAATGTGAATTTTTGTAATAGTGAATGGGTGAATTCAAGGCAATCACTGTAGTTCGTAATTTGATATCTGATTATTCGAACGCAAATCTGTTACAATCACAACAATGTACGTAGACTTGAGAAAGGGGCCTATATTCTGTCAGTAGGCTGCTGGGTATATCCGAACTTGGCTTTGTACTCGGACTGGAACTCGGCGGTTTTTGGCCGGACTCGACCGAATTCACACTTACTTATACTTATGCCATTTCTAACGTCGATTGCTCCATCCATGTTGGGTACGACGGTTCGCTTGTATGGCAGTTCTGCACTTTGCTCGGTCACTTGCATCTTACATACGGAGCCCGAGCGCCCGAAGGTCTTTGTTGATGTTTTCGCTCCATGTTTTCATTGGACCATCCACCGGCGACCAGTCCGGCACCCGGTTCGGCGACCATCCACCCTCAATTTCGCGATTCACCCACTGACATTCGTCTTTCCTCTCCACATAACCACACCATCTTAGTCGACATCTTCTTACAGAGTCACCGATAAGCTCCAGGCACATTCTTCTTCTGAGCTCATCATTGGAACAAAACATTCAATACAACATGCTGGTGCGTATACATGACTTGTAGATGACTGCCTTCATTGAAAGTGCAGTTGCTCTACATGTTAAAAAGGGTGCCATTTCACGAAACCTGCACCAACCGTTTCGGATCCTCGCCCTGACTGCTGCACAACCTTTAGTAAATTGATGATCAGCAATATTGAGCTTGTCAAAATGACAGTCGTGTTAATTTACACCCATTACTTATGAACTATTCAGTCATCTACAAATATTCTGACTCAAGCGTGTATTCTGAAAATGTATTTACCGCACCCGGTATAACAATTAACAAAATCTAGACTCAACCTTGTGCACATTTACATACATGTACATCTATACAATGATAACAACTTTTTCAAAAATGAAGTCCTACTGCATGAAAAGGAATACTGAAAACTCAATGCATGTTATCAAAAGAAGCCGGGACCTGTTCTCATCTTTATAAAAAAAAGCATCCTCACCTTGCAACGAATATTTTTTGGTAATTATTCGAAACATTGTGTTTAGGTTCGTATCTCTTCCCAAGTTAAAATATTGAAAAGCAATATACCTGTTTAGCACATTGCGGTTAAATCATAGATAACCTTGACACAATGATGTTGCAATTCAGATCTCAGAACCGAAATAAGCAATGGCTTAGGGCTTGACGGCCCTCAGCCCTGTAGCATATTGCGTTTCAGATATCTGAACTGCAATATTACATTCTCTTAAAAAGACAAGGTTAGTCTGATTTTGTAGATGGAGCATTGCAGAGGCTTAATTTATCAAACTTCTGTGCCGCTAGCTTTTCATATACAACCCTTCGGTTTCAAATGAAAATAAAATTCACTGTGCATCATCATGCCATATTAACTTTCAATCAAATTGCTATGTAAACAAAGTGAGACTACAGGAAATTGTGTGACCCGACCACTCCGGTTATCTGGACCAGCTTATCTACTGACTGAGCTACCGATCGCATGGACGAAGTCAATCGGCGGGTATGTTTGTCATTAACGCAATATCGCAGCAGAATATATGAGAAAAAATGATCTGTACCTGGGTTAAAGTAGTATTTTTCTTACGTATAAAGATATATTTACGCAAAATAATAAAAATTGGCCTTGATAACATATCACCATCTTTCATAAGTTGCGGTGCTAAGAAGAATTTGATGGTTGCTAACTAAATGTATACACACACAATAATGTTCACTGAATCATATTCCCATTAATGTAATGATGGCTTTAATAACATGGTTGCAAAACTTTGCCTTTAAGCCGAGTGTTTATTTTCTTATTCTCCTTAAACACATTTCTGAAAGCGTATATTATGAATGTTTTCTAATACTGGAATTTTAAACATGCTCTGAAAAACGCTCAATTTTAAAACTACAACCGATCAGATCTCAGTAAACTAAGAGCCAGTGGCGTCATTTCAGAAAATCCCGAAAGAGGCGAATGATTGTATGATGAATAATTGCCAATAGACATAATTATGAATGAAAAAGTACTTGTAATTCAGTAAGGAGCCCTATATGTAACGAAAAAAATATGCTCAAGCGAAGAGCATTTTAAAACGCAGTATTTAAAGCAAGGACTGTCGCCTGTTTTTCTGGTGGAGAATTCGTCGACAATCAGACGTTCGTCTCCCATGGAATTCTTCAAAAAATCCTTCACACGTTTGATGTTTAAGAAGTGTCTCGCATTCGACACAGTTGCAAATGGTAGCGCAATGATAAGTTTTATCAGCTTCAAAATTTATTTAAAACCACTGGAAAATTGATTCAAACCTTCAAAAATTGAAGTTATATCGCTGCATTCTTTACTTTGGTTTGCAATTACCTTTCACGCTGTAATCAGCTCAGCACTGAGTGTAGTTTCGTCAATATAACAATGTGGAGAAGCCTTGATCAACTCGATTGATTTTTCTTCCGAGAGAAAATTCATAGAGCTTTGGTCGAAAACGCTTTAGGCGATGAATGTTTGTGCATTCAAAAAGAATCGGCGATTGAGCTCAGTCGCGAATCTGTCTATAGGAGCGAGGACGACCGAGATTACCAAGATTATGAAAACTATCGAAAACTTAGGGGGCACCGCCCCCCCCAAATGACGCACCTGCTAAGAGCATGATATATACATGTCTTGATCCAACGAATTCCTAAATGACAATCTTTCAAGTAATTTTGAATGAATGTTATGCTGCAGCTATCGAAATTGCCATTTATCAACTTTTTCGTCAATGAAACACTCATGTTAAATACTTTCACTAAATCGATAGTTGCGACATGACAACCAATTACATAGATTCTTTTGCATATTACGCTTGACATATTCTTCATGTAGAGCATGACGCAGACTGCAGAGCTTTTAGGCTTGTACGCGAACTGAGCTTTGTCAAATCTTGAAAGGAACTGGTCAATTATCTTCGCAAAGATCATTCTTCAGATACTCGCTCAGGAATTAGTTGCTGTGATTTTGGTCAAATGTCCTGCAGGCTTGGACGACTTTGAGGTTTCTGATATTAATAATCTGTTGTTCAGTTGGAAAGAAACTATGAAAAAGTGTATGAATAAAAAAATCATCACTTTTTGTTTTAAAGCATTCCAAAAACATGTTTTACCTTCAATTTTTCATTTCAGCATTGTCAAACAAATCTTTATCTCCGCCCCCTGTTTTCTCTCTCTCCTTACTCTCTATCCACCTGCATCCCTACCACACATCGTATTTGTCCTCGAAGGCAAACATAACGGAAATACAGCCGTGGCAGCTGAGACACGAATAAACATTCATCCCGTATGTATAAACTCGCGATTCAATTCCCTAGCGAGAAGGCCAAGGCGAAATCGTGTTTCTAACTTCTTCTATTTTCGTGAATTTCTCATTCATTCCGAGAAGTTGCCATCTTGATGAGGCAAAATTTTGATACTTCAATCACTAGAAAGCTTTTATTTCACCCAGGAATCACGGACGCGGCATCCTTTCATTTTCCGGTTAATGGCGATGCAATCCTCCGTTCTTCATCAATATTCATTCATGACCGTAATGATTACGTGAACGCTTAATAGTGCAGATGTCTCATGCTCTAACACATCACTCAAGTTCCTAATGAAACCCATTTGAAAATGAGGAGATATTCAAAATAGGAAGCAATAAATTAGAGGAATCATCACACTAATGTTATATTACGCTAGCTAACGTAAAATGAGAATTATTTCCTTCGCCGCATTGCTTTTATATTTATCAGCAATTAATGTAACATTTCAAAAGGTTGAACCTTTCAGAAACCAAACCTCCACAGGGACTATTGAGCCTCATCAGTTGAGGGCAGGTATGAATAAGCTACGTTGGAGCGAAAGAAACTGCAATAATACCCTCTAACATCAGAGGCCTCCAAACCGTCTGCTAATAGATCCGGGCCAGGTTTTTCCGAGAGTAAAAATTGATCGTTCTACAAACTTGACCATTATTATGGAAAACAACGATTACGGGTTGGTTGTGTACAATTGTATAAAGTGACAAATTAAAACTATAAAATAATGGATGACTAAGTGCCACATGGTTACTCATGGATAGCCTATTCAACTGGTTTGTATTCTACAGCTCCGAATCTTTGACATTGGACTTCCTGGCCCGCTTTCAGGGGTGAGTAAAGGGCAGTCTTGACAGCTGGTAGGATAAATTAATCAATAGACAGGTTGGTTATTCAAACGCGGAAAGAGTATCACCTGCCAGAAGAGTCTAAATTTCGAATGTGGCATTTAAGTGATAGCACCGAAGAGATGAATTGTATAAGCAAGCCTCCATGAGGTTGCAAAAAATGCTATATAAAGCGATGTCTTACCTGCTAACAGACGCCCTCAACGGATGTTGTGTCTAGAAACCTGGAATGCTTGTCTTGATCCACTGGATCAAACCTGCAGGCGACTGCTAAGGCCGTCGTGTCCTAGTCGGAACATGACTCAAAACATTTATTTTTTAAGTTCTGATATTCTCTTACTACACCTCCACAAGCTTGAAGAACTTTCCTTCCCGTTTATTCGATAAAGTCAGTCTGGTCCCGACATGTAGAATATGTTGGAGGTTAATAAGCTGCCATATGGCTCTTCCCTGAGAACTCAGTGTCTAGTGCAAACATCTTGTTATTGGTTGTTCGTGCATTCTTGTCTGAGGACTTCAAGGATTTTGATTTGTTTCACTATTTATAAATCAAAATCCTTGAAGTCCAAAGACATTATTGGCTGTTCGTGCATTCTTGTCTTAGAACTTCAAGGATTTTGATTTATTCGGATCCAATCTCCGAGTCTTTTTATATCATACCATTATTATAGCTTCACATTTTCATTGAGAAAAGATCGCACGTCAATGTATTGACTTAATGTCTATGTTTTGGACTTTTAGCAAAGATTAGGGTAATCGTTTCTTCCTTTTTTGCGATCTTTGCATTTTGAAAAAAGATGTGTTCTTGATGTTGCTCATCATAAGGTAGTGTGCTCTTTCTGTTAGTAAGTGCAACAATTCGCTTATAGGACAATTTATTCTACACATGATGAGACAGCCTCTAATCACATTCAAATTGCACACCGAGGAAATGGCACTGCATGTGCACTATGGGTGCTCATAATATACGGAATTCTAAATTTCCTTTATCTAATTTTATCATAAGCAATTATTACTTACTATATAAAATTTATTATTATACATGTAAACTTCATATTTCCCATTCTTTATAGACTTATAAAAATACTTCTTATAGCATGAAAATGTATCTTTTTGTAAAACTTTTTTTACTTGCATGATAGTGAACTTTTGGATAGTAGTTGACCAATTTAATCAATAAGGCTCTTCTACTTTCAGTAGAAAACATGATGTTTTCTCCGTGTATTACCGCACTGTTACTAAACATTATGCATTTTAACACATAGAACTTCAGATTTGTACGGCTTAACATTTCGTCAAGTTAGAACACTGGAAACTGCTGACAATCTAAAGGGTTCGTCTGAGGAGATGCTCACCCATCAGACGAAATACGTAAAGACGTACATTTGCTGCTTATCACACAAGCTATCTCAGTGAATTGAGATAGATGAAGTCTTCTCAAGATGAAGTAATGCTATAGGTCTCTAATTTGTTGGTATGCCAAATCTATAATCCAAATATTTTCACGCAACCGATTAAGGTATGGGAAACACGACAACCTTAATGCTGCCAACTTAATAATAATGAACTTCAATGTCAGTGCAACATTAAAACCTCCTTACAGATGAACAACGAATATGCTCGTAATATAAAAACAAGATAAAAGCAAGATAAATTTGTTATTCTGCGTCGGTGATATCGCACACGTTTGACGGAAATGCAAGATATCTTCATATGTTCCGCTTGTCAATTCAACACCTGTTGATTTAAAGCAATTATGCCCCGGTGTGATTTTAGAAATCAAAAATAACGCCAGAGGTCTCATTATAATCGTGTACTGCCACAAACGCGTTTCGTCTGCTCTCGGTCGGCGTGACACGCAGATTGAACCAAAACTGATAGAGACATGAATACTGTTAATATCGATCAAGCAATGGACAGTCACAGGTCAAGCAAGCGCGAAGTGAATAATTGAATAAGTAGTAGGTGAAATACATGTATAGAAAAATTACTAATAGGAAAAGAAAAGTCGTTTACGATATAAATGAAGAGAAAGTAAAAATTACCAAGGTAAAAGTAACGTTAACAAGTTCTCCTTCTGAGCACACAAGTTTGGTGTAAGCCGTTTTATTGCTAGGGCTTCGAGTATGCGCAAGTGCCAGGGGCTGTGATGACGGTAGACCTGTTGATTTATTGCAAATTTACCTTCGGTAGGGAGAGCCTACAAAGGTTGCCGACACGGATTGATCATCGATTTTGTTTTGACGAAACAATTCTTACATTGATCAGACGTAATAAAATTTGAATAATTTCGACTTTCGCACGAAATATGAACCAACTCCGAAGCACCTGCATTCAAAAATCGATAAATTGCTAAATAATATCGATGTTAATCAAATTTGATTTGTCACATCAATTTAAGATATTGCCATCTTATGCGATGGCTTTACATCGTCTTCATTTGACTGAAGGAAGTTCTCATAATTGAGTAAATTGCAATATCAAATTGACACTATCAAGAAATACGTGAACGGTCTCCGAAAAGGGTCGGATTTTTTTACAAGACAGGAGATTTTGACATCACCCGCGTCCTATATATACGCACATGCTTACTCAACACGTGCTAAATCTTCAAAGACGGTTAGTATACTTGATACAAATGACAATCAAAAGCCACAGTACCTCTGAAGACTTACGGCTGTGAGACTGGGTCCAAAATATCAAGAAAACCGTTTACATGTGTTGACCGGCCCCTCTTGAAACCTTGGGAGCAAACCAGGAGTAATATCACATTAGTGAATTAAGAGAAAATCTGTTTGATATCCAGCCTTGCTATCTTTGGCGACACATTTGATGCAGTCTCATAATATAATCGCTTGCACCTTCCTTAGCATTTTGCGGCTAATCGCGCGTCAACATGCAGATTTATTGGACGGCAATTGCAAAATCTATCCTACACTTTGAGACAGGATGATAAGACGATTATAAAGATGTAACCCCAGATACTACATCTCTATCCTCGGGCAGTTTGTCATATCAGATCACGCAACTCCCTCCAATACATGTATGCTGTGTAATACACTGAACAGTAAGGACAAAAATCCGAGGAGTTACCGGAAGTCTAAGGCAAATTAATAAGTGAAAATTTCATCAATCGATGTGTTTTTCATTGGCTGAGCATGCACAGATCTTAATGCTATTACACGACTATCTATGATATTCATGTCGTCGGCGAAATTGAAAACTTCCAGTGCGCAAGAGATTCTTTTTACATGAAAGCAATATGGATAATGCGATAATGGAGATAATTATATAAGGATTGCGCACCTGCAAATGATACTGCAAACTTGCATTCAGTGGACTCTTCACTCGATTATCCTAAACTCAAGTCATTTGCAAATAATTTATGAATGAAATTGAATTTAAGATAAGTGACAATTGCAGTGTAAAGTACAAATGTTGCTTGAAAAATTCCACAAATCTAAAATGAAAAATGGTGAGGCGCGCTAATACTTTACTCGAAAAATAAGTCCTCGAAGAAAGTAAGTTGTGCGCCACTGATATAGACCCTATTCATGAAATGAAACTACAGGAAATAGTGGGAATTATAAAAAGCAATTTGGGAATGAGCGAAAATATTATGTTCCGCAAGAAGTCTGTAAGTTCAATAAATCATTAAAATTTTCGTCATTTGATAAAAAGAAAGTCATAGGTTTGCGATCAGTATTCGATGAGCATTACCATTCGTGCAGCATCACTAAATTTCTTCTCAGTACTGTTCAAGCATGACCACTACACCGACAATGGTCAGTGGCATCAATTTTGATGCCATAAGCATTATTAGTGCACGTGAATTTATAGCCAGGCCTCACTGACCATTAAACACATCCAAAAACGAATTACAGCAGAATTGACTTATTCGAAATAAGAAAACTTTGATATCTGAAGGTATAATATTGCCGTGGTGAATACCTCGCATCAGCGCCCTTGCTGCATTCGATATTGGATGTCTCCTATGTAGACGAAAACCAATAGGCTTGCAGATTCATACAATGCCGCGACTTTCGGTGAAACGTTTCAGAGATAGGCTGTGATATTTCATGGGACCGTTGCCTTCAGGATGGCGAGAAAAAACGTCGCTTAAAGACGTCAATAAGAAGAATGAGTGTCATACTACTCTCAGTATTCGGACAGCGATAATGGTGCATCTAACCCCGTGACGTCATGAGAAGACGTCTCAGATGCATCACAGGACATATTTGAAAGAGAGCAACGGCTGACTTACCGAAGTTGAAAGATCGGTGAAACAAAGCATGTATTGTATACTAATCTGGTGAAACAAAGCATGTATTGTATACTAATCTGGACCAAAGTCCGGAAATGTAAGATCTGTATGCGGCACATGCCAACTGTCAGAATAAAATGTGCTAGAATTGAAGCTTTTAGATGAAAGCTACATCATGTTACATTGCGGTGTAGCCTACTAGCAGTGCACTGTATGCCACTAAAACAGGATTCACGATGGAGGATACTGACGGAGTGAAATATACAAAACATTTTTGTGAAATTCTGTGATTGAGGGAAATGGTGGAAATCTCACTAAATGTACTATAACTGCATCATTTTTTCATGTTTTGCAAGAACATGTGCATCTATTTATTTTCGACAAATCAATGTCTAATGTGAGTTTCGTTGTAAGCACATGTAAGGGCGGTTGCACCGGTATAGCAAATACTGCGGTGAAATTTCTTAGATTAACAATTCATCACAACATCAAAGTTCATCAAATAAATTTTGTCTCTGAAATGCAGCTATTAAAATCTGAGAAAATACGAAAATTTTTGAAATAAATAATCTTCTTAGCCAGCTGTCATCAACAACCAGAAAAGATAACAAGATTGCTTCTTTCGGTTGACGGATAGCGATATTCATCTATCTAGAATGGTTCACTGATTTGAAGGTTCGGGGATAGGAATGTCAAGATGATTATCTCGAACTCGGTGTGAGGCAAATCGCACGTGCGTACGAGGCGCGAGTCTTGCGTCATTCGCAAACAACAATCTATATCGAATGGAATGACGCAATATCGCTATTAACTTTTTTTTTAACTCTCTGAACCGTGAAGACATGTGATTGTAAAAAAGCAGTGACCGGGCTAGAAAAACAGCAATTTCGAAGTAGTTTATTTTTTCAAACCAATCATAATTTATCATGAACGGACGAGTCTGTAAACGCAGTGCAGTCAGAAATTGATTAGGCATTTGACCAATGGAACAACATTCTCTTGCATGAAAATCATTTATTTTACTTTAACATTACTTTAATTTCCCTATGGAAGTAGTGCACATGCATATATTTTTTATAGCGCAGCGAAGAAGTCAATGCCTGAAATGAATTGAGCCATCGCAAAAGCGAAAAATATTCATACTTAGCGAAATTTAGAAAAGAGATACATTTAAATATCAAGTTTGATGTCGATGCACCTTGGCAGAAAGCATTCCATTTTACCGTTCATCGGAACGAATGAATTGGAATAGGCCTACATGTAAAAGTAGGGGAAAGTAAATTTATAAATTTACGGAAACTATTTTTATAATGTCAAAGCGAGACTTCATTAAAAAACTACAAGAATATCGAAGTTTTCAATACCTGTTGCAAATGCGAGCTTACATTAATTCATCATGATCGAAATTTACAAGCGCATCATCACTGAATTTATGATGTCAATTTTGAGTTTAACTATCAACCTACATTTAAGAATCCAGGAGGCAGTGCTGTCAGCGATGAAAACAATCCTTCCCACATCATGTTGTTGACATTCTGCATGTTCTTGGCTCTAATTTTCTCATCGATTAAGCAATTTTGAGCACTCTCAAGGGGACATGGAAACCTGTGCGACTGAATTAAGTATACGAATTGTTTACATAATTTAAAGATCACACCTGTGGATTAGAAGCTAGGCTGTAGGGAAATAAGTAAATCTCCAAATTTGGATACCTAATTTACAATCTTTAGCAAAATTGATGTTCAATATAGTTTACTACATGAATCCGCAACTGTTTCTTTTTCATTCGTTGATTGATTCAAAAATCTATTTCTTCAACGGTGAAATAATCACTTGCGAAGGAATAGCGAATTCTTTAGCGCAGATGAAACATCAAATTTTAGAAAATTGGTTTCGTCAAGAGACTATTAAGTACTAACTAATTCATAATTATAATTAATGAATTGAACGCTATTAATTATTGCAAGTTGAAGGCAAGCCTTTTCATTCAAGAACAAGGGGCACAAAAGTTATTGCCGTGTGCGATTATACACAACACAGCAACTTCTAGTTAATATTTCTCCACGCCTTGTGATCTAGATTATATTAGTGACAACACGGAACAGCCAATCGAGCAAAAGAAGTGCTGTTTTCAGAATATTCCAAAAACACAATTTTTGAATTCGTTTGAAAATGGGTTGGCTGAGGTCGAAATTATATTCATTCAGAAACATCATCCTGATATAAATGAAAAAAGGATTCCGTGAAGCCACGATTGCTTGATAATAAGTGTGTGTTAAAATTCCTGAATTATTTAGCATAAGTTAGTAGATGCCTCATCTTTAAATATGAAAGCTCTGCGAAATTATGATTTTTAGGAAGCTGTAGGAAAGTAGGCAAACCATGTATCAATACAAAACGGATGAATGCATAAAACTTCTGAAAATGAGATGAGATGGACATCCAGGTCTCTTAAATTATATATAATGAAAAGACCTATTGACCTTTTTCTCGATCATGCTGACGTGAGTTCCATTTCATTGATTGGAAGAATGTCACATCGAGAAATATAGTTCCTTAACGTTCCTAGCTTCCAATCTATGATTTTAAATTCCTGCACTCAATTAATGTATGTAATTCAATCGTTTTTCTATGTACCCTTGAGAATGCTCAGTCGGCGATGAGCGAAACGTTGGGACGATTTCGTTCGAATTCCTTTCAAAATGTCTCATCGAGGCACTTCATCACTGTGCCACGGAGACTATACTGGAACACCTCTATGAAAAATCTTCAGCATCAGCATGAGCAGTACCTTCTGTTAGACAATTTGAGCGAACTTGGTGATGTATTAATAACAGTTCCAACACAAAAATAGAGCCTATACCAGATAATGTGCCCAGCAATAAAAAAAGCGAAGTCGATATCAAAAATAGGGCTATGAAATCGGAGATACCGAATACATTTTTATGAAAAGACAAAACAGATCGAAATATTTTTAATTAAACTAATTATATTGTGCATAAAACGCCTTCCCACGAGGTACAAAGAACTGACAATTGAAGTCAATACCTCAATATTCCATGGATTACCTGATCGGATCCCTTAATATGTCTAATTGTGTGTTTTCATCAATCTCAGAAGCAATTATCAAAATCTTCACAAAAGCAGGGAAATTCGTAAATATTAGGTTGCCTGCTTGTAGATGAAAATGAGTCACAGAAACAAACAATTGAATTATTAGTCCATTTACGAGTACTGGAGTTCATTTATACAATATTCATCTATCAAGCACCCGTGCATACAATGCATGATTGAGAAAAACTTCTCTTTTCTCTACAACACTTCATCATGCATTTCGATATCATCCTCTCATTTGATAGAATGCTCTTGAGAAAGAGTACCAATATTTCGTTGTAAAGTAATCGACGGACAGAAACTTATCGACTTTGCCCATGCAAATATAAAACAAATGCTGGAGATCAAGATTCAACAGAAAAATAAATAAACTATCAAAGTATAAAACCGTTCATAGTAAAAAAAATAGTTTGTCGAAATTGTTTAAGACCCATCCTTGTTTATTTCAACAAGAAAATCATTTTTTACACTTAACTGGCATGAGTTTGATAGTCTTCGCGCTGATAAGTGAAAATGAATTACTGTGACAACAAGAAAGCATGAATATGATGATTTGCTTCTCTGAGACAGGATCTTCGTGTTTGCCTGTCGTTGGAGTTTAAATGCACATGATTAGCAGACCCTTCAAATATTTTTGGATAAGATGCAGTCCACAACCAAGTATTCTGACAAGTCCCCGTAACCCCTCAGAAACATGACCGGCTACAACCACAACTGGAATTATATCTACATGTACAATTGCACATATGAATAACTGTGAAACCAATTACACATGCAAAATAATGTAGAATAGAAACAATAAATGCAATACGCTCTAAATAGCACGATAATGATATGATTTCTCGACAGGAATAGTTAATGTTGGATTAATACTCGCATTCTCTAACAAAGATGAGGAAACAAAAAGAAGATATTAAAAAGGATTGAAATTGCATGAATTCAAAAAAACATATTCCGGAAAATGCCCATAAATTGGTGGAGTGAAAAGTGGAGGATCTTAAATACACAGGAATAGGGAAATTTTGGAAGTTGGAAAGTAAATTTTTACAGAATTTTCACCCCTAGCATAGCTACGTGCCATGAACGGAGCTAAGGGTTACTCAATGAAAGAGTAATAAATTGCACTATTTTGAATAAACAAAAATAAAAAAACCGATCTTCTAATCTGATTAAGCTGTCCCCATCAGAAACCTGTCCGCACGCCTCTTGAAAGTATCAAGATTGTAATGTTCAGGGAAAGTCGTCTGGAGAAGCTGATTCCAAAGCTGTGCCGTTTGAACAAAATAGCTTTTCGAGCGACTCACTGTACGTGCGCGTTCCAAGCTCACGTGAGTGCATTACCTCTGTGTGTGCTTCTGGAGAAGATCTTAGGTTTGGGCACGCACTCATTTAATACAGAGCTTCTTCTACAGAAATAGTATCTGTAGAAGAGACTGAGTAAAGCAACAAAGATAGTTGATAGCAGATGTAATGACTAACCTGGCATGCGCCTTGCGATGTTGAGCTGTCAAATTCAAGTAGTGGAGGAGCGCTAGGTTCAAGAAATTGATCGGAAGTCCAACTGCATCTAGATTCAATATCCTGAAGATCGCGAGATTTTGAAGGCGAATTTTGATCTTGAATAATACTGTGTTTAGAAACTCTGAAAAAAGGGTGTTGATCCGAAATATTTGATAATCATGAATGAACATGAATGAATTCTACAAGGTCAGAGGCATACATAACAAGCCATAGGTCATCGTTCAGAAGTCGTGTCACGATTCTCTATAAGTCATAAGCCATTTTGACAGTACGCTTATTTCTCATGACAGATAATGTATGTAATATCAAAACAGGAAGAAGAAAAAACGCTTTTAGAGGAATCTTTCTAATTATTGTGAGAACATGGCTATGTGAAGCAGCAAATGCTGCACCCAAAAAGACCTGAGCCATCAGCTGAGCGCCATCCATCACTAAGATTATCAAGACGGTGGGTCCGCAACAGCTCGTTGCGTCAAGGTCCTAAACTTCTAACATCTCCTGCTAACTTCTTCCGTCTTTGCACTCAACTTTGTGATGATGGTCTTTACGCTTTTAACACCGGAAAAAATTTCCCAATCGATGGAGCACCGAAACCTCGGCATCCCACTTCAAGGGGCATGAGCCAATATTTCCACTGTTGCTTCTGAATCCCTTCGGCAGCATTCCTCTTACGGACATCCTAAATGTTCTCTTCGCAGGGAACGGTTAGTTCACCCAGAATCATTCTTATCCCTATCGCGTCGATCACCACCAGATCAGGTCGTTGGTCTGATAAAAAAATTCACCTGGCAGATGTCTGTCCACTCGAACTTCCCACATCCGTGGAACGGATCGAGATACAAGAGGAGAATTTCGTCTCTTTGTTTGACCACTCGGCACAAGGTCAATTCCTACATGTGTGTATCACTGCATCCGATATTGTTTCCACAATCTTTTGCAGGACCATATCGTGCCGATGTGTCTGCAGTGCCACATGACAACACATTGCATCATGAGCAGGGGCGGTCCGTATTAGACGCGGGGGTATTCACTGAATACCCACTAGTTTTTTCGAAAAAATCACAAACTATCCTTCAACTGTTGAAAACTAATTCAACAGCTGTGTGAAGCACAGCTGATTGCTTTCTCTGAGATTCCCGAGATGATCTATATTTAGTCGGCTGAAAGCTAGCTCTCTCTGGCTGAAAGCGACGTCTGATGGTGAATCTCGTTTAGCTGCCTAACTGTGTTCACAGCAGTTCACAGCTGCCAATTAAATTCGAGCTAGTTCAACGTCAAATCAGAATGCCACCTCTCTCACGCGAAGACAATGATCGCTGCTGCTTACAGCGTCCCACCATGAGGCGAGAGTTTAACAAGCGTTAATTGATGATGTCGACTTGCAATGCTGTGATTGCTTGAACGCACTACAAATTGAAGTTAATACATACTCAGCTGTAAGGGAAAGTATAGGGGGCCTATAGTATGAGACCCGGCTCTACAAAATGCAGCTCAAAATATAGAGAATACCCTATCTGAAAACTCACTGCACGCCCCTGATCATGAGCATTCATGACCCATATTGTAAGAACAGGAATCACAATGACGCGTTGCACCACAATAAGAATAACAGCACATGCACAACGAACGATACATTGATGAAAGTGTGAAATTACAAGTGCGGTTCTATTGAAGACCGCACATTTATTGTTAGTCACTGAAATAAGATACATAAAGTAATCAGTAGACGATTGAAATTACATAATTCCACACCCTCAAGATATTATTGATGCTTTTCGAATCTTAAAAATCAATCAATATGACCGGATTAAATCTGAAAAGTGTGGAAACATTGGGCCTTTCATGTGCTCGCATCATTTGTAAGAAAGAGTTGTAATGATTCTAAACGTGTTTGTAGTAGACGAATTCACAAAACACGATCGCAACAAATATTGGAACAAAATGATATCCATATGGTGGTGATATCTTGCGAAACTTAAAAATGCAAACTGCTGAAAGACCACCATTGTTAGCAATCCGCTATGAATTCTTAGCGATTAGCGGACTTTTACTCACAACAGCTCATTGATCAAAATTCTAAGGGAATACTTTCATTTCTATCTTCATCAAACATCCCCTAGCTCATGATTGATGGGTTTTTGTTTCTAGTAAAATCTGCAATTTTCAACACAATTTTGTAGCTCAATTTCGGACACAATTGACACCTCTGTCATGAGCAGTTGAAAATCCAAATAAAATGAGACTTTTGTTTTAATAGATTGTGAGGTCAGTTAAGATAAGAGACAGTGGAGGAATGATAGAGCAAATAATACGTGCTGGTAAAAATGCATTTCAACTTTCAATTTAAAGTTCATTGAATAGTGGCCTAGTCAAACAAGTGGAAGAAACCCAAGACTGATGGAAGTCTTTGTTCCCGCTGAACATGGGCATCTCAACCACACCACACGGAAATCATCACAGCAGCACAATTGATGATGGTTGCGTGCAGTGACTGAAGACCTCATATTAAACGATAATAAAGACTTGCATTCATCCTCGGCTGAGCCTTGGTTTAAAAAGATCTTCAGATGTGGTCCGAAAATACTTTTGAGCTTATAGTTTTAGTCTTCATTTTTAGTTTTCTTTGATTGATTCACACGTCTTAATCGACTTACCGTTGTTGTAGATGATACAGACAAGAAAGGCATACACGCACTTCGTTGAAATAACCGAGTTCAGGTAATCGAGCTTTTGCGTTCGTACAAGTGCTGCAGAAAGCATATCCACAATATCGACAGTGATGCTGAAATGATAATCATATATTCCGTCACTAAGCAATTACAATTTTGAACTTAATTGAATGATATACTCAAAACAATTAAAAAGTAACAAACAGATGTAAACACTACAGTCCTTCATTACAAGAGATCGCAAACATTACCACATAATACTTTCAATTGTCAAGACAAGAAAGAGTAGCGCCTCAATCTCGGATGCGGTATTAAGTGATTATAGAATGCAATCCGCCCTCCACGTGCCTGTGTTCGAGCAGTGCCTTCCTGGCTAGTTCATTCTCTCAACAAATGGTCCACTGGCCTTGTGGCTAAAGATCATGCTCCTACGTCGCTAGTTCAAACATACCCACAACTGACGAGGCCGAAGCATGTCTATTGGTGGTTGTATCTGTTGAGATTTGATAGATTTATTTAACTGGTTCTCAATAACTCTGAGCAGGAAGCACCGTCCTCCCTATAGTGGATCATTTCATACCAGAGATGCAATCGGTGCAAAATTCTCCAGACCCGCCAGTCCCGTAACGTCAACCTGTGCCGGCATAACGACGTCCCAGCTTGGTTCAGTTATCCAGTACTACTGCAGAGCACAGCTTCAAAAATGACAAATATTTCCATTTATTTTCTGATCATAGCCGTGGATTGCTAGAGATTCATTCACAGCTGGCCACTTGGATATCACACTCAACGGAGAGTGACCTATTTACAAATAGTGAATTCATACAAATCAGAAGTTCAAAAATTGTAGAAACCAAAAACTATGGAAATTCTACATTTAGAAAATTATCCATCAAATGCTACCAGAAACCATATTGAAAATCGAGGTTTTCATATACTTACTCAAATTCTGGTGCTGATTTCAACAATCACACTTCTCAATTTATATCCAATCACTCTACCGATAAATGCAGTTTATTCGATCAAGTCAATTAGCAGTTAATTTTATAAATCAATTGTTGATCACCGCTTCAGAGTTACTGAGCAACATATCAAAGGAAATGTCTACAAAACTAAAGCAAGTCATAATTCATGCGTAATGCTTGCAGATAATGGTATATTTATGGTTGAATAGCAATCGATAAATTGACTGGTTTGTGAAAGACCTAAACAATGTTGAGGACAAGGATAACGGGTAGAGCGCTATATTTGACATAATTATGAAGTAGGGGAAGCTGGGGTGACTTGGCAGTGGGGGTCTTGCAGTTAATAGGTTTCATAAATCAAAAATCCGAAATATACATTTCGAAGTAGCTCTAGAATAAAGATGCTGGAGCAAGATACCTGCGGATTATTTGCACTTGTACTTTTTTAGGAGCAAAAAACTATTTTACCTGCAAAAATCGTAACTTTTGGAAATGCTCAACTTTTGGGACATTCTCGTCTTGTGATAGATTTGACATAAACCATTATTAAATATATTTTACTTAGGTCACGGTGCATGGACACCTACAGTGTAAAAACATTCAGATCATATTAACATTGTGTTTGAGCTCATTTTCTTACCTTACTGGGGTTGGGGTGACTTGGCAGTATCATGTTGGGGTGACATGGCAGTATGGATATTGCAAATAATATGCTTCACAAATCGAAAACCCTATTACTTTCTAAAGTAGCTCTGAAATGAAAATACTGTAGAGAAAGATTGCTTCGGGCTTTTATTTTTTCAGAGCAAAAAATCAGGCCTATTGGCCTATTTAAAATGTAAAAATATAACTTTTGAAAATACGTAATCCGATGAGCCACCGCGCCTTGTGATAGATTTCAGATAAATCTATGTTGAAGACATTATAATTAGGTCAGAATACATGAACCCTGATAGTGTAAAACATTCTAGCCGGAGCTGAGGATTTAACCGTAGGCCTACTAAGGTTGGGGTGACATGGCAGCATCATTTTTTGTGTCCTTAATAGTAACTGTTAGCTTAATGTTAACTGATGGTAGTGATGCGTTAGTGACTCACACCTTTTAATACAAGTTCACAACTAAACACCTAGCCTATCGATTGGAAAATGACTCAGAAACATCTACGTCAAACAAATTCTTATTTGTTGATTCGTCGTGTTTTCTGATTGGTTCATTTCAAGTTACAACATGCAGTGACAACACTTTACCTAATTCATTTTCATCTTCGCAGTACACTGCCAAGGACGTACGTACAACGAGTGACGCGCTCTAACTACTCTCGTGATGACGTGCAAAATGCTCTTAACAAGATAGCATAATTGGAGATGCAGTTGCGAAAGTTTCATTTTGTTACGTCAATATCCTCAATATTCTTTTTTATTTTTTCAAGAATATATTTGACGAGATTGCCTGTGATACATGTAACTACGTTTTCTCTTCAGATAGTGACTCGGGAAAAGCATACCGGTAGCAGAAGTCACGGGATAAAGACGGAACCATTTTGCCATCAACGGATTTTAGGATGGATCAATAGGCTTATTCACTATAATGCTAAAATTTATATGAGCTGCCAAGATTGTGTTTTGCAACTAATTTGGAGATATTTGTAGTAGCAATGATAATGCAAGCTTAGATCAGTATAATATGAAAAGTTTGTTGATGCTTTATGATATTGCCAACTCACCCCAATAGTGGGGTGACTTGGCAGTTTTAGAACTTTTCTGTAATTGAATTTTTCGAGGTCAAGACAATAATTTGTGGCAAAACTGTCTGAAGCAAAAATGTTCCTAATACTCCTCTCCGTCAACCCGTACTAAAGGAATTCTGTAATATTTAGTCGTTTGGCCGGGATGGGCATTTGAAAAAAATACTGCCAAGTCACCCCAGCTTCCCCTATATCTTCATGTGAATTTCTTGGTAAAAATAGAATTATGGCTTGCATTCGATCATACCCTCCATTTCTGCACACTTTTGCTTCCAAGTGGGACTTCAATGTGGTATTTCCTTAAAATATCCCCCTCCATTATTCGAAGTATTAATTTTCATCAATGGTGTCAACATTGGAAATCAAATATTAATTCCATCAGCAATCAACCTGGCCGAAAAGAATCACTATACACGGTATATCACAAGCACAGCCCATTCAAATGACCTCCGAAAAGCAATTTTTAACCATTCATCGCAGATGTAGCAGATTTGTCAATCACTTCAAAAATCGGTCTCTTTTACTTAAATTATTGTGCAAGCACCTGAATTCTGGGTGGCCACGTCTACAAAACAAATACCCATCAATGATCAAAAAACCACTCTGCTCTCTGGAGAGCAGTCTCTGTTTGTGACGCATTCGGATAGTTTGACTGTCCGTCCCATAGAATACCACTATAATGATAAATGACTACAGCGGACAAGGATAGCAATCACACGCAGTGAACATGCATCGTCATGACAACGGTACCTAAATGATGTCGGCTTCCAGTGGTTAACAATAGGAAGGACTCGCTACCCTGTTAGCGCACTTTGTAAATATTCACGGTTGCCATCATTTCTCCTCATGTATAAAAGCATTTTGATAAACTAAATTACGACACATCTCCTTGCAACAAGAGTCTACAACTGTCGCATGTTTCAGTAATTTGATTCTTCTTAAGATCCAACAACTTTGACATAGGTCTTTTGACCAACAACTTTCCTCAATGATCGGCTGAAATTACTAAAGTACCATCAACAAACCGCTTTTGTCCATTCTAGCTTCTCACCAACGTAACTAAAGCGAAAAGTCGAATTTCCTTGTCCGTCACGAAGGAGAGGGTCCAGGCATGAGATTGACGGGACTCAAGATTTTCAGAAAATTAAGACCCCCTTTTCTATACCACTAGCATTCTAACTTCGACTACAATCATGTACAGGTACATAGCATATAAGGGAAGTGATAAGTAGACCCTGTTTGTTCTTTGCATTCCGATTATGATACAGAAAACAACTCATATTCGACATTGCATATCACTTTTGCCAAATGATCATCACCAGACCTTTCGATGCACATTGTATTGATACATGTAGTTTTTATATTGTATTAGTTTCATTCGTTGCTTTTTTCATTTGTCAGATATAATCGTGTTTCTTTTTTCGATCCCTACACTTAACACTATAGCCCAATGGTTTTTAAAACATTTAAGATGATATAGTGCATATTCTATAAATATGCCATTGAAATGTTTTCATACATAAAGTTCTACTTCATCATATGCGTTGTACTTGAGTCTATTGCAGATTTAAATGCCTTGAACACATTTAAATAACATTTAATTACCGATGTCCGAAAAGTGAGTATGACAAATATGCTGAAGTCTAAAGAAGTTTTTTAAGTTTGACGGAAGTAAAATGCATACAATAGGTGAAAGTGTTGTTCGTAATACATTTATGAAAATACTAGTAATAATAAATGTTACAAAATTCACACAGCTCATCAATTTTCAAAAATTCATCGAAGAAATGGTTATCGATCCTGTACCCCCTACCCCTCATTCTTATTGCATTTTTGGGCGAATCTCGAGACCCAACAAACATCATCGGAAATTTACGGAAGAATCTCATGCGTGAGAGGGTCACTAATAAATGCTTCGTTACCTACGTCACCCAGGTATCTTACGTCTTTGGAAGTTTATTTGAAAAACCAATTTAACAATAACAATAGTGTTAAACGACAAGCATACCTTGTTCCTGGCCTTGATGTTCAACACCTGGGATGGAAAAACATGTTATGGAATTACCAACACGTTCGAAATTACGGTGTATCATGGTGATCAACAATATCAACCATTGATATGGGTAAATCATAACTTTGTAGTTTGAGTGACAAAGCTTAATATCATTTCTAAACAAAGAAGTGTCAGCTTAGTTTGCGTCCATCTGTACAAGATTGCAACAAAAATAAATTTCATTTTTCATGTCCACGCCGCTTCTCTTGGTGAATTTACATGCGGAATGAATTTGCATCAGGCGTTGGGACAGAATGTGAACATGACTTTGACTCAGGAAGGCACAGAGATATTGACAATGGCAGATGACAGCAACAATGAAACACTTTACCAATCGAAATGAAGCAGAACCAACAGGGACGAATCAAAAGATAGAAGCAAAAATATATACATAAATCACAAAAAGTAGAGAGACAAAGTAATCAGGAAGAAATCAAAGTAATCAAAGAAATCAAGAGAGACAAAAAGTAACAAGGTGATAATAGAAAGTCACAGCAGTCTTAAATTGAAAAGAAACTCCTGCTGCACACACAGAGGTGGCTTTAGCACTTCTTCTAGAACTTCTAGGAAACTTTCTAGAACTGGCAGTGAAAATTTAAACCCAGTACGCTTTAAAATGAAAAATTTGAAAGTCTCATCACACAAAACTGGATAGCGTTTTTCGCAAGTGATCGTGTGTCTGGTAGCGGCGGATGACGGTGCATTCGTAGATGCGTTTATTTTTTCCTCGATAGAGCCATTTTGGAAGGTGCTAAGCTATTCGAGCTCCCAAGTGTCTAACCTTTCTGCCGACATGCCATGTTCCACATGGGCAGTCAAACGAATATCATAATGTGTGAAAATCGGCAGGTGGGATGACATCCTTGGCGGCAACGGGTGCCAACCGCCTAGGCATAAAAGCAGGAAAAGTATTAAGATAATATAACCGACATCGTATAAGATCACAAACTTCACACGCTATGTGTTCTTTCTTTATTTACGATACTATGGCCCAGGAAGAGACCGCATAACGTGTTAAAGCCACCTCTTTGTGTGCAATAAGAGTTTCTTTTCAATTTGAGACTGCTGTGACTTTCTCTTATTAACTTGCTACTTTTTTCTCTCTTGATTTCTACTTTTTGTGATTTACGTATATATTTTTGCTTCTATCTTTTGATTCGTCCCTGTTGGTTCCGCTTCATTTTGATTGGTAAAGTGTTTTTTGAAATTTCTTTTGTTATAAAAAATAACTGACTTTATCAATACGCATGAGTACAGAATAGTCAGGAGTACAAAATATTCCCCGTTAGATTTCAGGTAAATTTCTAATCTGGTCTGATTTTGTCACTTTTAATTAAGAATTGAGCACTTTCTTTTAAAACCGGAAATCCAAATATATTGAAAGTACAATGAAAGATACAAACAAACCTAACGTTCCGGTCGTCATGACCTTTATCAAGGGTTACATCATCTGCGAAAGGACAGTGATGGTTGACAGGCTTTTATATATCAAATGGAATATTAAGATGAATGACCGCTCACAATTGCTCGTGTTTTCTGATCAGAGCAGGTTTCAGTAGATCAATGAAATTAGCTCAAGAAATTCTAGTTCTGACAGGATCATTTTGATGATCAATCATCTTCACATAGAAATTTTTTATGCTCATAGCAACGTTATTATGCCTAGATTGAATATGTTGAGATAACGCACTTTTCTTATTTCCGCAAGGTATACTGCGTTCATGTTCAGCATTGCACGTAGAGAAAGTTCTATTGGTAAAACATACAGATATCGTAACAGATTTTATACTTGAAACAATGCACGACGAATCTACTTTTACAGGAATATTTATCTGAGAGAACATCGCAAACACTACAATTATTGCAGGCGCTATTGTTACGGAAGTATCGGTATTCATAAAACTATTGATAGATTTTCCCGGTTTACAAGTAATTCGGACAGGAGCATCGTGTTTATCAGGAATAATGCGCAATTTTCTGGTACAGGAATCACTAGTAAAGTCAACAATTAGATTAACCAATGTGTCATTACTGTTATCATTTTTTTCTCAAGTGTAATACAAAGCATGCTTCTCAACAGAAGTAAGACAATTAGAGCTGTTGACTATTCATTATACATTATTACATATTGTCATCAGAATACCAATCTTTAATATTTTTGAAACTGTTACGAATAAAATTAGACTTTACATGAGAAGGAACCCAACTATCGTGACTGAGAGTAATATTAGAATGTTTCTCTATATTATACCATCTCAACCTTTCTACTTTCCAATCACAAATAGATATGTGTATATCATATATAGGTCTAAAAATCTGAACATCATTATTGTGTTCTTATACAGCCAATTGGATCGCACTGTTGACTGAAATAAATGCATACTTAGACATAACAAACACACAACACAAGGACATAATACGTAAGTACATCCAGAATAACTTAAAAGCTAATGCGCACTGAATTTATTAAGCTGTCCAATAATTATATCATCAATGTATCGATAAAATATCAACGGAGACATGTTGTGCCTACTCTTACGCTGCAAGAATATCCTGGGCAGAGCTTTCAATGTAATTTATATAACATGGCAGAAGGCCTACTCCGCAAAACGCAGCAGGAGTTCATCGATCATTCCTAACTTCTTTAAAATATGGATATCGGAAGATAAACAACTGGAGTCATCATAATCATAGCACGAATTTTACATGATGAAAAAGAATCTGTTTTTCTGCCACCCCACGTACCGCCACTATTTCGATGAGCCCAAAGATGGTGAGGGAACAGGGATCATTGAGTATCAACCAGTCGAAATTAAATTTTGTCAATCATTGCTTTCTGTATCCGCCCCTGCAATTTAGCAATAAGTCGTCACTGATAAACTACTGAGACTCTTAAATGAAACACAGGCCAAAGGAGTGAAAACTATTCAACTGTCCAACAAACCAAATAATATAATTCACCAACGAACATATGTCATACCTGTCGTGAAAAAAGAGAAAAATTGGTTTCACATAAGTGGCATTTCTTTCCATCAATCCATTTAGGTGGTGCCGTCCCAACTCGGAATAACGAGGTCATTCTGCAAGCAATATAATGCAAGCTATTCTTCTATAATAATGAATTCAAGTAAACTATTTCACATCATACAGCGATTCTTATTTAAGCACTTTTACATCGCTTCAGAATAAAATAGTCCAATTTATTAATTTTAGGAAGAGTTCTGTTTCACAGAAAAATAATCCCTGCAAAAGTAGACCTAGAAGTAATCAATAATCGATTTCTGATTTCTGTAATTGCAGCCTTTTTTGTATGTAGGCTGAAGTTATGAGTAAAGATACAATGATTACGGTAGCCACGGCACAGTCCTTTATCATTTTCTGCTATTCCATATGTAATAAACTAGTTTGGACCAGTCCGAACGGTACATGTGTCACTACAAGACGAAAACAGCGTCAAGCTACCAAGGAATTAAGGGCTTAATTTTGTTTTTAAATTTCAGACGACGAGTGATAGATTCACTTGAAAGCTCGCAGAGTATTATTTTACTTCAATATATATCGAGAAAAACTTGTCGAAGTATTTTTAAGTTAACTACGAGGGCTTAAATTGTTTAAGTCTGAGGATATCAACTATGTCCAGGCGAAATGGAACTCATCAATCCTGTAATATGAATGTTGTTTAGGCTCATTATTGTTTGAGCATTCAGCGATCCTGCTACTCTTATTAATCATGAAAATGAATTTGCAAGGCGATTCGGATAACAGATAATATACAGGAAAATAATCAGATAGAAGTGACTTAGCATGGAATGAAGAAGTACGTACATACCTGAAATTGCAAAAAAACATTTATACGAATATTCACACGACATTCAGTTGACGCGCTTCATATTTGAAATGCATTATATATGCTTTTTACTTTTAAGATTCTTTAAACACAAATTATTGTTGTAATTGAATATTCCTCATGTTCGGTGCTCTTGAATCATTCAATGCTTCGTCAGAAATCAAATGCTTGTAAATCTCTAATACTTCTTTTACAGTTCCTAATCAGTGATGCCGGTGCGTCAGTGACACTCTTGCTTAAAGTAAAGGGATAAGTGGATGGCAAAAGCCATAGAACAATTGCAGTTTTTACGCTCTTAACCGATATTTCCAATCTTGTTTCACTGTACTCATTAGCAGCTGCGTTAAAAAAATTTGGTCATACAGCAGTGGATGGTTGAACTGCTGATGGAAATTCACTCTGATTTTGTCGAACGCTGAAAATATGGCCCTCAGCAGAATAAGAAAACAGCCCATACACTTCTCGCTTCATCACGCAAAATTGATCGAAAAACTCGTTTCCTATAATCACACGGCTCTTGATCATTCAAATCGCACAATTTATTCCATCGCACATTAATTGGAATTGACAAACTTCGCCCGCCTCTTATGAAGCTTGCTTATTCACGATGCTAGAACAGCTTGAAACAGCTTCTTTCTAATTCGTTCGAGGGTGGATCTGCGCCTTTCCGAGTGATTCGCTGGGCAAACAAAGTTATTGCAATACAACTTTGAAGTGTAAAACATCCCAAGAAGACAGATCCGATGCTTTCTCAAGAGTACCATTGCAAGATAAAGATTCTCACATTGAACTTCTTACGATGTCGTTAGGTCAAGTTAATGACAGTCCTATTTCACTTCAACAACTTGAGCAAGCGAATTCTGATGACGTTTTTCACGAACTGATCAGCGCAATAAAGACAGGTTAGTCTCAAGGTGCCTCTAAAATCCCATCATCTCTCACTGGATTTTGGAGTGCATAGAAGGACTTATCTGTGATCGATGGTGCATTGTTTTGTGATGACAAATTTGTTATTCCTCCGATGCTTCGCGACCGATACGTATCTATTGCTCACGAGGATCACATGGGTATTTCTAAATGTAAATCCCGTACACGTGAATTTTACTGGTGGCCTAATTTTAACACGAGCGTCGAGTCACAATTACGATCTTGAACTTGCTGTCGTGAACCAGTACGCAAATCTCCCGTACAAGTACCGGACTACATATATAGACCTTGACATCAAATTGCCATTGATATTAAAGGTGCAAATTATGATGAGTCTCACAGACCTTTTTATGTCATTGCTGTGATAGACTGTACTGTTAAGCAAAATTTATGTCTGCACCTGTCTGTAACTCTGCTACTTCTGCAAAAGTGATAGAAATTTTAAGCAGTCTGTTTTCGCTTTTTGGACAGAACACGATACTTACCTCCGACAATGGAACTCAGCTCATTTCACATGAATTTTTTGGGTTCTTACGCACTGGAGGAATAATTCATAGACATTCTTCTTTTTATTACCCACTGAGTAACAGGGTCGTAGAACGGGTTATCAAGAATCTGAATGAATTGATCGGTGTAACATCAGTTAAAAATGTCTAAAAACTACAACAAATTATTGACAACAACGTAAAGAACTACAATGCAGCCATGCATTCTTCGACAAAAAAATGCCGTTCGAGTTGATGCCACCCTACAAAACGAAGACAAACCTAAGCATCGTTTCTACAAAACATGATGTTATAACAGAGGCAGGCCAGAGCTTGCGATCAAGAAGTTCATCAAATGCCAACATGCCAACGACCGAAGACGACGCTGTATAAGAACGCCATATAGAGAAGGTCACGTGTTATGACTAAGAAAGGGCAAGCTCGAAAGTCGGTCAAACAAATAGGTCCATTCACTTTCAAGTTCGACGACGGATTTTGTATCAACACGAGAAACATAGCTCGTACAGCTCAAGAGTCTATAACAAATGAGGACTATAAAATGACATTTGTTTCCAGTCGATGACAGTAAATGAACGGTCAGATGAAATAAAGAGTTTTCCGTTGAGATACCGATGACTGTGTCAGAATCTCAACCTCCACGCCGTTCGAATAGGCATCGACGTCGACCGTCATACCTTTGAGATTACGTTGTTAAGTAATCGATGAGGCGTTTTTCTGAAGGTTCAATCGCCTTGTATCAACTTTTGCTTTGTGGCACCGATATTAAAAAAAATTTGAAAATGATTTAGGTCCAAATTTCCCGACGGTCCGACTTACCCCGACCTACCGTATTCGTGTCTGCTCAAAGGAGGTCATGGCTTCACGCAAGTGCAAGACTTTTGAAAATTCTTTCTGCTGAGCTTGTGGAGATTACATTCCGAAAAATCAACTCATTACAAATAGAACGGAGAGACAAGCGAAATACTCTCATCAGGCATGCGAAATCTACTTTGGAATTATCATTTATCATGATGATTGAACTGGGTATTGGTACATTAAAGAGATGGGATATTGTTAGTGATGACGTCAGAATATGATCGCAAAGACACATACAGTGAATTTGTACCATTCTTTGAAGAAACAGAGGGTTTTGTGTACTTGTGACGAACACGGCCACATGAACTGTTCAAGTCACGCGAAGAAAGATTCTAAGGTGAGAACTCTATTCACATCATGGCTGATTTGGAAAATTGCTGATTGCACAGAATGATCTACATTCTTATAGTATAGGTAATATCTAAAAGCACCCACATTTCGTTCTTTTCATATATTCTGCATCTAAACGAAGACATCGGATCGTTTCCAGAAAAGAATATTTTTGGTCTATTTTGGTGTAATATGGCTTCTATTACACAAATCGGTCATGTAAGCATTAAAAACAACATGCAGATCATATTTATTTATTTAATCACTAATACCGGCAACAAGCACCTAATTTGCAATCTGTTTTTGGCCTTATATGGCTTCTGAAGGAGCAGAAAACATATGTTTACATAAAAGTCAAAATACAATGATTTGTTTGGGTAGCATATATATAGAAGTTGGCAGCAGAGTTTGGAGCCTTCATGTAATTGCTATTTAAGCTTTCTAAAATAGATCTTTTTTGGAAACAATGAAGGCCATGAATCTTAATGTAATGATATTTCCTGAAATATGGTTTCTATTAGAAATTAACATCAAATTCATTTTTAGTGCACTCAGATTTACCAGAAACACTGAAGTGCTCAACTAAGAAAAAATATTCTTTCTCAGTGCAATTAATCATAGAAATGAATTCTACGTGAATAGCGAGATGAAAACTGTCAATCGGATTTATATTTATACTATGATAATGCTACTGATTGCTTCATTCACTGTTGGCCGCACATGGTTCATCGTGCTTCTCTTGACACGACGTACGTCAATCAGAGAAGAATGGAAACATCTCGCGCTTTTTGAGGGAAAGCCCACATTCTATCCACATCCTAAAAATAGCAAAACTCGTTTGGCACGCTTAACTCTCCGAGGGAATTTGCCGGTGCGCTCAATGTGAAAATTCCACTTAAGCGTTGTCAGTGATGGACTTTTCCAGAGATAGATTGATAAATTCACTACTTTGAGTAAAACTAATTGACGACAAATGATGGATAATGGTGGTAAAATTTAAACCAAATGAAAGATGTGTAAGGGACTAGCGAAAAGCCATAAGGCTATAAGGCATCATTTTTTACACCAAGAAATTCACAACAGCTGACGAATGTAAATTTCGTTATGGACAAATTACGCTAAGATATTTTTTCACTGCAGTCAAAGAAGCAAAAGCTAAGTATGGCTAAGACAAACTTCCATGGACAATCACAAAGTTCCAACAGATATATACGAACAGCTTTTCGGTCTGTCTAAGTTTATGGAGCTAGGATAGAAAAACTGTTTATTGATAATCATTCAGTCACTGAGCCCTAGTTGATTTGTGCAAATGAGGATAAATCTGAAGAATAATCAGATTACTAAGGCCTTCAGTAGCTGTAGATTCTTTCCGCAAGGCGACGCATTGACCCTGTTCGTTTATGTGAAAAAATTTGAAACAATGTAAAACAAAGTGAAACACAGGCTGCAATTTCGTCATTTTCTATCGTTTCTTATTGTTTCATGTCGTTTGATCATTAGCCAACCTCTAACCCTCTGAAGACGGACTGTGCCTTTCAGGCCATAGAGAAAGGATATTAGGTAGAGTGGCAACTCCACATATATCAAATCCCCAATGTCTGTACTTTCGATTTTATTAAATGAACTCAAGGGAGATACAGTCGTAATTGTTTCAAGCTGTGAGATATACACATTTATGCAGTTTTGTAGAAATTACAACAAAATTGACTGATCATGATAGCAAAGCAGAAGCCCTGTGGGAACGAATCTGGCAAAAAGCTGGCAGATAATCAGCTACATATTATCATGCAATAGTTCAGTAATAATTTTTAGCATATTCGCTGGCGAAGTTCGCCGGCGACAATTCGCGAATTCGCGCTTTGTATGCCACCTTTTACTTTTGACTTTCTCTCTTATTTTCTTTAGTAATCCGCCTCTACAGCCGAGTAGTGATGCAAATGGAAAATTTTCCAGAAAATTTTGAAATTTTTTTTCGGTGATTGACGTTTTTGCCATTGTTTTGGAGACTTGTTGTGGTCGTTTGAAATGACTATGTAATATTCAAAGACCCAAAACTTCTCTATCATCCCTGCATGTCAACTTTTGGAACCAACTGCACCCTCCATGTCTATTTCAGATCTTTCCAGCTGAATATCAGACATTAAATGGATTTCAGATTTCTCTAATTGAATCTCAGATATCTGTCAGAAACTCAACTTTGAAAGGATCTTAGATTCAACTGGAGAATCTCCAATTCATCTGGAAAAGTCTGAAATTCATTTAAGTAGATCTGAAATCGATTGGGAACTATCTGAACCATCTGAACCAGCTAGAAATGAAATGTGTAGTCTGTCCTCCACGAAGATGTCGGACAATACGCCAGAAGTCAGAAGCTATCATAGATATCTTTAGTTTCCAAATATCTCACGAGTTTACAGTCTTATCTTCCAATAAATGGTCGCTCATGTATAATGCTGTGTTGGACTGTGTGCTTGTGCTTCACATGTTCATCAACACGTGGAGAGTTTGTATCATTGCAACAAGGCTGCATAATAGAGCTTAACTTTCAAGCCATAAACAAACTCCTAAATAAAGTGCATTATTTTTGCTCCAGATCTTTCACAATGCATGAAATTATACCCCTATTGTAAAGGAAAAAATTCACGTTCTGCCAAAAGATGTCTGCGTTATAATATTAAAAATGGCAACAAATTGCCACAAGCCACGGTGTCAAAGGAATGCTCAAAAATCCGCGGACGGGATTCGCATTGCTACGATTGTTTTAATCGAAATGATATGATGAAATCAAGAGTTTTAGAACAATTCTATTGATGTGTCTATGCCTCGGCTGTGATAGTAAACGTGAAAATTATATCACAAAAATTCTAATTTCCTCATTTTTCAAAATAGTTTTATTTAAAATAATGATCAAAATCACCAGTTTTATAGACCCATTCTATTGGTGTGTAGCTGCCTCGGCTGTGGAAGCGGTCAAAGCAAAAAGGGCTTATCACAAAAAATCAGAACTTTCAAAATTTTCCAAAATTTTCGATTTTTTCCAAAATTTTCCATGGAAAATTTTGATTCAAAATTTTCCGGAAAATTTTCATCACTACAGCCGGTCGAGGCTCTACTTTCTCCCTCACCTCCTCACCATCACCCACATATGGCTAATCTATCTAAGAAATAAGTGCAGACTATCATTCTTTGATAATGATAAAAATAAAGAGAATCTGCTTATATAAATTTTCATAACATCTCTTGACATTCAATAATTTACAACACTGACAAATATTTGAACAATATATAATTTTCTGCGACATTTATGAGAGATAAATACTTTTTTAGTTTAAGTCTTCGTGAATGATGAAATTTTATCCAAGAAAGCACATAAGATCTCGACTTTTTCATGAAGATTTCCATTATAAAACGGATCATGAAATTCCCTTGATCATCAGCTTAATTTCCGCTCAGCTAGGATGCTTATCAACAAATATACATTCCTTTTGATATCCAACTTGTTGCATACTACTTACATAGAGGAGTCATCTCGTTAGTTACTAAAAGTTGGCAAAATTTTGACTTTTTTATAACTGCTCAAATAATTTTTTGGACCACGGGAACGTGATCTCCGCAAGAAACTGAACCTTTTCATACAAAAATTTTCACTGCATACATATACTTTTTGAGTCGACACTCTACCTCCCTATCTTACCTTACTCTGGTCTTTACATATCTTCCAATGGTCGTTCATTGCTGCGTGGACTGTGTGATTATCAAAGATCACTACTTGTTTATATAAAACCTATATTAAACCTTTTTGGTGCCTATACTTCACATGTTCATCAACGCATGGAAAATTTGTATCACTGTAATCAACGCTGCATATAATATAGTTTAACTTTCAAGCTATAACTCCAAAATAAAGTGCATTTTTTTGCTGTAGATCTTTCTCATTGCATGAAAATATAGCTTACCCCTATTGTAAAGCAAAATTCACGTCAGTATGTCTGTACATTATATATAGTGATGAAAAATTTTCTGTGGAAAATTATGGGAAAAATTGGAAAATTATGGAAAATTTTGAAAGTTTTGATTTTTTTGATAGCTGCCTTATAATTTGAGCGCTTCCACTGCCGAGGCAGCTACGTACCAATAAATTGGGTCTAAAACTCTTATAATTTCGTCATTATTTCGATTAAAGCGATCGTAGCAATGCGAGTTCCGCCCGCATTCCTTTGCCACAGTGGCTATTTGTGCCATTTTGTTAGCATTTTTAATTATCACACAGACACCGTTTTGGATAACGTGAATCTTGTTTTACAATAAGGGTACAATTTCATGCACTGTGAAAGATCTGGAGCAAAAATAATGTACTTCATTTTGGAATTTACTTATTAGCTTGAAAGTTAAGCTTTATTATGCAGCGTGGATCAGTGAAAGAAATTCTTCATGTGTTGATGAACAAGTGAAGTATAAGCAAGTCCACGCAGAATTCACGAGCGACCATTTTGGAAGACATGAAGACTGTAAACTCGTTAGATATTTGGTAACTAAAGATATCTGTGATGAGTAAAAAAATATCTATGATAGCCTTTAACTTCTGGCCTATTGTCCGACATCTTTGCTGAGGATACACATCTTCCATTTCTAGTTCAGATGGTTCAGGTGGTTCAAATTCGATTTCAGATCTGCCCAAATGAATTTCAGATATGATCCAGATGAATCTCCAATTGAATTTAAGATCTTTTCATCTGTGCTTCTAACAGATATCTGAAATTCAGCTAGAGAAATCTGAAATCCATCTAATGTCTGAAATTCATTTGGAAAGATCTGAAATAGACATGGAAAAGGTGCAGTTGGTTACAAAAGTTGACATACAGGGATGATAGAGAAGTTTTCGGTCTTTGAATATTACATAGTCTTTTCAAACGACTAAAATAAGTCTCCAAAACAAAGGAAAAAACGTCAATCACCGAAAAATTTTCCATTTACATCACTAATTATATATAGTATCACTCTATGATTCACGTTCCTGTGTGATAATTAGGAATGCTAATTCAAATTAGCAAAAACCACTGGTGGGTGGCCAAGGAAGCCTCTGAGCATAATGAATCGGATAATCGCTAATAGGAACTTCATTTTGCCGAATTGCGCCCACCTCTAGATATGATCACGCTCAATAAAATTTTCTTGAGATTGGGCATGAAAGTAATGGCAGCGTATCGAATCGCTGATGTAGCAAACATTGCATGCAATGAGAAAGATCTAGAGCAAAAAAAATGCACTTTATTTTGGAGTTTGCTTATAGCTTGAAAGTTAAACTATACAATACATTATGCAGCGTTGATTATAGTGATATAAGTTCTCCATGCGTTGATGAACACGTGAAGTATAAGCAAAAAATCCACGCAGCAATGAACGACCATTGGAAGATATGTAAAGAGCAGAGTAAGGTAAAGCCTAAAGACTAAAAAAAAACTAAAGAATCTGTGATGAGTAAAAGATATCTATGTAGCTTCTCCTTACTCTATTCTTCTAGCTTCTGGCGTATTGTCCGATCCTTAGGACAAACTACACATCTTCCATTTCTAGTTCAGATAGTTCCAAATCGATTTCAGATCTACCAAAAAAGTTTCAGACATTTCCAGATGAATTGGAGATTCTCCAGTTGATCTTTTCAAAGTTGAGTTTCTGACAGATATCTGAAATTCAATTAGAGAAATCTATCTAATGTCTGAAATTCATTTGGAAAGATCTGAAATAGACATAAAAGAGGTGCAGTTGGTTCCAACAATTAAGATGTAGGGATAGAGAAGTTTTCGGTCTTTGAATATTACACAGTCTTTTCAAATGACTATAAGTCTCCAAAACAATGATTTAATAAGGCAAAAACGTCAATTACAGAAAAAATTTTTAATTTTTCATTTGCATCATAGCCTTACGTGTAAGGGATCCACCCATTGGCGGGGGAGGGGGGTGGGGCGAGGCTTGATGCCTACCGGGGCTACCCCATTGTAGATTTTTTGCGGGTTTGCATCGATTGACAATCTGCAATCAAGGGATATATTGTAATCAGTCAAGATGTTTGATGTTTTGTGGTAGGTCTACAATTGTTAATGCGGTGAAAGTTAATGGCTAATGGTGCGTAATGTCATTTGGTGAAAACGTTTGATGATGCAGACAGCCGACATAAATGGGATCTCCAAACGGCACTCTGAATCTGTCATGGATAATTTTCAGCATATAGTTTCTGAGCATTGTGTTTCATAATTTGTGATTATTTGAAGTTGAGTCGATTATTTGCATCAAAAAGTGATAATAATTGCATTGAAGCAATGGGTGTCCAGGAAACGCTTAATTCTCATGTGGAGCAACACTTTTTGTAGGACAGGACTACCGTTATTCTGCATGTAATTGCGATGAGGGGCTTGTTTTCGTTTGCCTCAATTAATCAATCTACACAGAGTGAGAGACTTAGCCAAATTTCTTTGTCCCTTAGCCTATACTTCAGCGATCAAAATTAGGCATTTTTACTATTATCTTGTTAGTGCGTGAGCGTGTCTCACTCAATTCAGCTGCGGTGTCACATGCGGATAAACAATCTGAACTAGTTGGCTTTCGAATTTGAAGTTCATTCGAGCAATGGGTCCTGAGCAGCGGCGTCTTCTCCGTACCTGCGAGGCCTTCGGCGCATCCTCAAAAATAATTTACCAACATTTATAAAAATGGAGTGTCATCATTCATTTGATTTCATTTAAATTCGATAGCTTCTCGTGATAGCTGTGCACAGCTTTCCGTCTCAAGATCAGACGCTCAACTATGGAGTGAATGGTCTTGCAGCGCGTGCTCGAATCACAGCTGTTTTCTTTCAACAATTAGACACACACGCTAGTCGTGTGTTCAGACGGAGCATTGATGTTCAGACAGAGCGGAAGTCGAGAGTTGTGTGCGTGTGAGGCAGTAAGCGCACGCGCCCACGCCAATTTGGCTTTCCCGATAGACATAATGCTTTGCCTTCTCCAATTTTTGCAATGAAATTCTCCGCTATCTTGATCGAGGCGCGGTGCATAAATTTAGAAAGGGAAACGCAACCCAATTGTTCCTTTCTTCGCTTCTCATCAGAGAAGCCACAACGTCAACAATAGCAGATGACTGACGTTCAGACAAGACTGCGATCAGATGATGAGGGTGCTCCAATGAGTGCAGAGTAATGCACCTGACTCGAACACCCAGATTCAGAAGAATTCCATAATTTGTTTTTACGTGATGTGACACTATGTTTAGTACTGTTGTTGAGCTAACCACGGTTTTCGTGCGAAGAGAATATACTGAAAAGATGAAAGTCGTCAAGCAAGGTAGGCCAACATCTGATATAAAGATTGAAGGCACTCAATAGAAAATAATAAGAAATACACAAGACATTTTAATGCATCAAAATTTCAAACATGTGAGTGGCTGACCGGCCGTGAGAAACGCAAGAAACTGTTGGCCTTGCCTCCTTTTTTTCTCGACAAAATGTGGTCTAGACAGAGAGGGGATATAGTGATCTCAGCTCCTTGAGTAAGGCGGCTAAGCGAAATGAGCAATCAACTTCTCATGTGCACTTTCACTTGGCCTTCAAAAAATGTTCAGGATTGTTATTGAAAATTCATATGAAAATTAATGTTGTAACATCAAAAATGTCTGGTATAGAAATAGTATTCCAATGCCAAGCGAAGGCCTATGGTCTAGGAGCACGCGACGCCACTGGAGAGGCCGAAGAACTCAAATAACCCATATTAGTCCACTGCCCATTTTAGTCCTACCTCCTCATCATGAATGAATAAAACATATCGGAAATTTTGAGCAACAATTTTACGGCAACTCTGACTGTGATTGTAGTTTCACTACTTATTCACCACAGCGGTCCTATGCATATTAGTAAAGCAGGGCATTGAATGTAAAATTAAAATATGGAACATGCTGATGTAGAATTTATTGAAAATGATCAACTTACTTTAATGCGAAAATTACGTGTGACCAGTGCTGTAATAGTTACTCTATAAATGGCTATCTTCATTAAAAACAGCACAAGTGAGACTCAATATTTTTAAGAAAATATAACAACAATCGACTGTCGAAAATAATGGAATAAAGCGATAACTATTAAAAGAAAAGTGACATTTACAAATAATAGCAATATCTCACAGATATTAGGAAATATTGTTGTTTGAACCAAATGAAGTGAGTGTCATAACCATCTCTCACATAACAGAACAAGTCCTTGACACTGTATGGACACCGGTTATAACGCGTGCGGCATCTGCCTGTGTAACACCCACATCTGACTGTTGTCTATGAACTGCAGGAACTTCAGGGTTTGTACGTGGTCCGCCTGTTGCTGAAGCACTTCGTTGTGAAGAAGCCGTACGTGAATCTTTATCAAATGATTGCTTCTGCACTACATTATCTCGAGGAGCTTTGGGGGAACCGTTTTGTGTTTGTCTGGGCATGGGAGGTTTCACTGAATGGACAACAGGCGTCTGACTTGCAGGTTTGGTGGAGACAGGATCTGATCGCTGTGTCTGACTAGTTGCTGCAACAGGTTTGGCGGGCTTCGCATTGGATTGCCGAGTTTGTTTTGGCACTGACGAATTAGATTGAATTCCATTTGATACGAGAGTTTTTGATGCTTCACCAACTTTTCCAGTCTGATTCGATGAGGTAGTAGAACTCACTTGAGTATTTTTTGGCTGTGATTCGAGTTCAGGGGATTTCGTCGCAATCTGCAGGGCATCGGAAGATCTTTGATGTCGCATTTCTGTAAGTCTACGCATGGCCACGCTCTTTTTTCTGTCAGATGTTCCTGAAACCCTCTTCACGAGCCCTGCGAGTCCAGTACCCGGACGAGAACGGGCAGTATGTGGCCTCGATCCTCGCGGTGTCACTGACCCAACATCGTCTGATTTAACAGATAGACGTCGTAGATTTTCCAACAAGATCTCGTCAGATCGAGATCTCTTGACCGATTCGACATTGCAGTCAAGAGGAATGACTCGCGGTTGTTTCTGATGCTCAGGGCATAGCCAAAGAACCTTTCCTGAAGGCATGTGACACCTTCGAAGATATCCACACTGAGCTTTGGTGTCGCGCAGTCTCACATGCTCACGAATAGCCTGATAAGTCGCACGCATCAGAGTACCATTGCCAGCGTTCTGTTCAAGGATGGATAACATATTGAATCGATTGGCAGCATCCATAAGAAATTGTAGGTTTGAATTGCTGTGTTTGAGAATGAGGGAAATTCGAGCTAAGAATGGCGAGCAAAGACGAAGCAATTCTCTTAGATCGGTCTCGCCAAGACGGATAGGCCAACCACGATGGGAAGAATGCCAACCACTTTCGTCTTCACAAAGGAGACGGAATCCAAGTTTTCCTTCTGCTCCTTCTTCCTCATCAATATTTTCCATCATTCTGGTCAGCAGTTTCTGTCCCTCTTCCTCTTCATCTCCGAGACCTTCATCTGCTTCATCATCATCCTCATCATCAGGAAGAAAGTCGATGACGAACAGAGTCGGATAACTCTCATCTGATGTCACAAATCCTTGAATTTGACGGAATAGCTTCCGTTGAGCCAATTCGTACATCTCTTGAAAAGCAGCCTCTTTGTTCGCACGTGTCTTTGATTTAGGACCGTCTCCCCCTTCCCGATTAGCCTCCAACGCTTCTTGAACATGTTGCAAAATGAGCTCGTAACCAGAGTGGTTCGTGACTTGCAAGTTGATCTTTGGATATCCGAGTGACATCATACCGATCTCCGTGGATTCCCATAAAAACCCAGTTCCAACGATAGCAAGGATGATAGGCAATCCCAATGTAACATGAGCAAAGCGGAATTCCATTTGACAGTTAACAGACGTCGCATACTCATCCGAAACGAATGCAACCAAGACCGAGCTGCTCTTCAGGCCGTTGCAGATATCAGAGAACAATCCATTCTGCAAAGGCAAAGTGAAGTCGATTGGGAAATTACGCATTGAATATTAATAACGTTAAAACTTACCACTCCAACGCGCTCCACGTCAAGCCAACATTTCAATCCACTGCTCTCCAAGTATTCCTTCACGCCTACAGGATCCCCAAAGCCCAATGCTTCAGGAGGACCGGGTCTGGCATAGCCACGCTCCACCGCAAGAGCAGAGTTTTTCCAACAGTAAGAAATGAATACATCAGCAGCAGCGTCCTTGTCCTGCAGGATAAGATGAAGAATATGGTCATTAGACGTACAAAGATATCTTGACTCGAGTTGTGGTTGAAAGAAGCATTTGAGCTTGTGATGAGGAATTCAGGGTTTAGCTAGTCCAATCCGACAAGTACCAAACTAACATCAGCCCCTGCACCATCCTTTGATGCCATGATATGTTGCAAAGGGCAGGCGCTGAGGGACACTTCAGTAAGCAACAAGGGACACATCTGCTCGCATGGGGAGGACCCCCATTAAGCTCCTGACAACCGGTTCGTTAACACATGTGTCATGCTGACTTGAAACGCAGGTTAATGATATCGGAGTCGTTGTCTATCATTTATATCAACATATTTGAGTTTCAGTGTTCGAGATGTATCAATAGCGATGACTGTTTCTGTTTCTTAGGATACACAGTAAAAAAGTTATTTACACATCAGGACATCTCAAGCAGAAACAGTCATCAGCATTCAAGCATCGCGAACAATACAACTGAAATATGTCAGTAGAAATAAAAAGACTCCGATGTTATTAACCTGCGTTTCCGAGAAGAGATGGCAATAATATCTTTACGACCAAGCATTGATAACAAAGATGAACTCAGTTATTACCGACATCTCATATTTCTTCTGTATGATTTTTGTGCCCATTGATATATCTTCGAAACATTGCACGTATTAGCCAACACATTCAAATTTAATAAAATAACTATATAGCAGCTCCGCTTATATTCTCTAATTATCAACTGCAAGCAAGACATTTTTGTAAGTTATTGACACAAGTCCGAACTTTATAAACGAATATGAATTTGTTTTTTCAGAAAGGCCTCTCACCTTCAATGTTACGCTTCAAAATTAGCCTAGTGCAAGTGAAGGCGCGAGAAAGTCCGAAAATCAATAAACATTGTCACAATCTTTCAGAAAAATATGGTTTACCTCAACTTGGGCGACAGCCATTAATTCATGTGCTTTATCTAAGGTTTCCTTGAGTCGTGTTTTGTACTGAGAAGGACGGAAGTTGATGTATACATGATCCGAAACTTTCATCCCAACAGCAGCAGTTCTCCATTCCTTACTATCTCCGACCATTCCGAGAATCAAGGGCTTTTTCAACGTGTCCACAGCCAATGAGAAGACATTTTGGCATGCTTCGTCAGCCAGAAATGCATTCGACATGAGAGGCATGAAGATCTGGAGAGAAATATAACAACCATAAAGGATTTCATCAGTATCCAGATGCAGACAAACCGCATGTCGATAAAATGGTAAGGAATATGATGAGAAAACTAACTGTCGAATTCCTGGATAATTACCAGAGTTGTGGGACGTGATTTTTTCATTCTCACATCTGTTTCACACCACAGAAAATCTCAATGAGAATCCTCTGGAAATTCCCTCACACCACAGGAATGCATAATTTTATACCAATATCATAAAACATGTTCGCATAGTACTCGATTTACACGAATCACACTTGTCGTGGAGTAGACCCTATGACAGTATATCTTCGCCTTGTAGGCGTATACGTACATTTATTGATGTGAATATTTTGATGCCTGATTACATCAATAATCTTAAACTTACATAGCATCTACTACATATGCAGATTTGCCAACATTTTGTAAATGTCATAGGCTTAATGGCTTGAATTAATTGATACAACATTGATGAAAGAAAAGGTAGATGTCTACAGTTTTGTTTGTTAAAATAAAGTATGGTTGATAAATGCCAAAAGAATCGAAGTTGGGAAATAAAAATCATTTCTGCGAACAATTTAATGCACCGGTAGCTAATGAAAGCGCATCAGCAGGTACATAGTAAACTACAACAGGTTTTTATAATTTCTGTAATCTTGATTACAATCGCTGGCATTTTCTATTTTCTATTCGATTCATGTAACCATCGTTAAACAAACTTTTAATATTGTAAGGATGCACCTTCAACAATGTCAAAAGAGTCAGCATACTCCAGATGATATTATTTGTTAATGTAATAGTGAGACATGTCCAACGATAGCATTTAGGCCATAGGACTACATGTATGTCTTCTGAGCACATAATACAGCACTGTCTGCCAACCATACTCATTTCATATCAACGTTGCTGGTAGATTATAACTCGATTAGTTCATTAATTTTGATTAAAACGATCGTTTAGAAAGGCAATTTAAGGTGTGCACTACTTTATTCTCTATTGAGTTTATTCTTTTGAGCTTTTGACGTTCTGTTTCATTAAGTTCATATTTTTTTCATATTTCATGTTAATTCATATTTTTACCGTCTATAGAAGTCATTCGAATTGATTTATCTAAATTCGATGTTAGATTGCTAGTTTACGATATTTATTTAAAAATCATTTTTCTGAAAAAATCAAGGTTTTGATCTTTCTACAAGCACATTCGGAAAAAACTTCCAAAATGTCTTACAACTCATTTTCACGAGAGCCTATATCTGCATTCAGCATTCAAAGACTCCGCGATACAATGCACTGCACAGCTTTAGATGGATGATTTCCTAAGCTTGACGTCACTGAAGCTGGAAGCTTTAACGTCACTTTTACTGGGGGCTTGGACGGTGCTGATTTAGTCAGATTTTTCTGGAGCGTTGTGTACCTTAAGTCCGGATACCCTTCCTGTCGACTTCCAAAGAAGCTCTCGGGACTCAACCTCTGGACAAAAAGTTCGCTAGGCCAAGCACTTAACCACTGTGCCACCGAGACCTGACGTCGTAATACTGTTGTCAAACTGAATACTAAATTTATAAATTTGACATACGAAGAATTCTCATTCCTGATTGGTTGATAGGCATGACCTACTGGACAAGAGCAACTTAATCCATACTAACCTTAGATTTTTCCAGACCCTTAACTAGCACGTCAAGTGATTCTTTGTCAGGGGTTGGACTCATCCATCTACAAATAATCAAAAAACATGTGGATTTTAACATAAACAAACAAGCATAATTGCATAATTAATATTGGGCTGCGGAACTTTTAAGGTAAAAAGCGGGATATTTCGGGGCGACTCCATAAAATCTCAGGACTTACAAATTACTTCATTGGTTTCAATATCATATTTTGAACTTCTTATGAAGCATTTAGTTTTCAGATCATCTAAATCATCAAGAAAAAATCAAACTTCAGATGCAACAGTTTCTATAATGCCTAGAACCTGCTATTTACACATTTATGATGCTTCATTCTACACATTTTATATTTCATGCACATACAAATGCATCATTCTAGATCACTCTGCTTTGCATGAGACTAACATGAGAGATCAGTATTACTGATCGCTTTCCCGAATGATCAGTGGGACATATCATACTTCATTATATTCAGAAAAACATGGAAAAGCCAATTCAATAAGCCTATATAGTCAGCGCAATCAAAATAAAGACTGCATGATTACAGACCAGAATTGGAAGTTCAAGTAAAAGAAGACATGAGCCATTTCAAAGAAAACTAATGGAATCGAAATCATACCCAACAACTTAACTTTTGATCAACCTACATTGTTGCATTTCCTCGAGTTACAAGTGTTTGCATACCTGATTAGGGAAAATCAATAGATAGATAGAAAGGTGTCTTTATTGTCTCATGAACATGGCGATGAGCACATTACAAACGAAAAAGCAAGGAAGGGGTACAACCTAGGGACAGAACTTAATAAATGAATTACTGAAACGTTTTGTTAGAGCTGTTGGTCTTACAAAAGGAAGCCATCTCCTCGAACGTGGAGGACAAGGTTTGAACATGCCGCGGAGTGGATGCATGTCTTGATGGCAAATTTGTTCTAACAGATTATTACAAAGTTTTTCGCTGCAGCAGAAAGAGGGCATCTGATATATAAGGAGTTTAAAAGAGAAACCTGAGAAATCAGTGGATCAGTAGAAAAGCGGGACTTCCCCAAAAATGAAATAATTAATAGCCGTAATGATCTGGTCCATTACTTCCGATTACTTCATCGATAACGTTTCTATGATGAGTACAGATGATTGAAAATGTAAAAGTTGTACTCCCACTTACACACTAAGCTCAGCTTCTTCCAAATCTTTCTTCAAGCGATCAGGATGAATCAACTTGTCGCTCGGTCCATTCGGAATATCAGCAGCAGCACCAAGCAGGAAAATATCAAATTCCAAACCTTTAGAAGCAGCATTTAGACTATTCAAGGAGTCATCAATCTGCACTAGAAAATCCCTGTCGTTTTCTGCTGGTATCATGCCTAAGGAAGAAAAACGTGTATGTTTTACGTGGAAATTATTATAGCGATTGATAAGTGTTGAACCGGCATGAATGATAATAATTACAAACTGCAACAATTTGCAAATACAATTGCAGTAGCTTCCGGTAATTGATTGAATTCAACGATCTGCGAATTGCTATGTCTCTCATAAAAAGGTCGAGCAACACATATATTTTTTATTTACGTTTATCAATGATTCCAATTCAGCATGAAGATGGAACTCATTTCGATGTATGTCAACAGATCATCAAGTCAATATCACAGGTCAATTGCTTAATTTTCGCTACTAAATCCAATTCATAATTACCTTCTTAATACCGGTATACAACACAGTGTATCAAACATTAATTCAAAAAGCCATGTTCAAAAATTGTGTGCATTAAGTGATAGAATCGGTCATCAAAATCGAAAGGTGTAGACAAAATGAGTGAGTTAAAAGTTCACTACGAATCTTGATTGTCAGGAAAATATTGGATCGTCCGACGATACTTCAACGTAAGCTTTTATGAAAATAAATAACGTCTTTTCAAATCAATGTAATCATTTAAACTTCAACGGTTTTGATTGGAGGACAGTAAGATGGGCTACTGGCCACAATCTTCGTCAGTAATTAAATAGAAGAGGGCATTAACACTAAATAAATTATACGTAAACATCAGAAACATAATTCTTGACGAAGATTGTGGACTGTGTAGCCCATCTCACTGTCCTCCAATCGAAACCGGTTGAAGTGATATTAATTATATTGATCTTAAAGACGTTCTTTATTTTCATAAAAACTTACATTGAAGTATCGTCGAACGATCCGTCTCCTGGGCTGTTGATTATTTTAAGAAAAGGAAAATGTGGGATGTCATCATTGGGCGAAATAGACCAATTTCCATTTCTGTTGAAGTAAACAATGTGTTTATGTGGAAGATGATGCATAATTTTTTCTCTGTGACTAACAATAGTTACATCATACTACTAACAATGAAGAATCAATAAGAACATGTACAACTCACTTTGTAATCGTGCAATAGAAATGCAGTGAAATTGACTATGACATTGTATAAATGACGTATTCAACTCAATTGCATGATGTAAAACCCGACTGCTAAATAGTGCCGGATTATTGATTTTCGCACGCATGCAATCAAAGCAGGGAATATTGTAGCGGTAGCTGACACCAGTGAAAGATTCCTCGATAAGGCTTTCAAACACCTCATGGATCATCATGATCATATTAGCTGGTTTTGGACCATGTACGCGTACAACAACGTTAGCATCATCTTCGCGATAGACCAGCGCTTCATGACCGTTCTTTCTGAGTAGCGATCCGTGTTGCCAGATGTCCAAACTATCGGAGAATTGACACAGTCGAACCTGTGCCCGGTTGAAAAGACCGGCTGGAAGGTAGTCGAAGCAGTAAACTATTTTATCTTCTGCGATTAACTCGTCCCATTCGACATTCTTCGGCATTTTGTAAGGCAGAAGGCATGGGACAACGTTTAGCTCTTCTAAGGGGATAGGAAATGTGAGATCAAAGGTCTCCGTCAACCTGAGTAGCCAAGTTCTAATATCAGGTCGATAATCCCGCCAAATGACTGGCAAATCTTTGTGGAAGAATCTGCCATCCTACAAGAAAATGAAGGTAAACACATAGAGTAAGTATATTAGGTAGAGTATCATCTCAGCATTATTTTAATATCCCCAATGTGAATACAATATCGATTTAATTAAGTGACCTCGGGTTGAGACCCACATACCACATGTGAGATATTCAAATTTTTACACTTTTGGAGAAATTCACAAGGAATTGCTGTTCATGATAGCAATACAGGAGGAACAATATAATTTGACAAATCCTCCATGTCATGTCAATCTTTGAGAGGCAATATAGTTTGCCAAATTAGCAATTCATTGGGTTATACTATCACTTCAATGATCGGTCTTATTAACAGGAGTATTTTCCTAAGCGTGATCATATCACAAAACCTGCCACTGAAGGAGTAAAACATCACTATCAAAGATAGAGATCATAAGTAACTTTGAAGATGTAAATGAGTCAACATTACGATTCAGATTCAAGAAATGAAACATAAATTTACTGAATGATAAAATTATGCTGATGAAAATTGAATTACAAACTTAAAATTTCAGTCAAGAAGCACAATAAGATCTCAACTTTTCCATGAAGACTTGTATTATAATGCGGCTCATGAAATTTCCGTGATAATCAGCTCAATTCCGATTAATTAAGATACCTGTTAGTAAATGTTCATTCCTCTCGATATCTAATAAGTTTCATATTACTTAAGCTTATATAGTGGTTTCACGATGACATATATAAACACAGGAGTCATTTGCAAAAAAAATTAGCTTCCTAAAAAGTGATGAAATATTTTTTAGACCGCAGGAACGTGATCTCCGCAAAAATGAATATTTTGATCTAAAAATTTCACTGCATGCCGACCTTTTTGAGTCGACACTCTACCCACACTATACAATTACTTCATGGATAAACGAATACCGTTTAATATTTAAAAAAACGTTGTTATTCAACAACCGTTGTTTATGCAATTTTTGTTTTCCTTCTTTCGGGTGGATACGGTTGCTCGGGTTGCTTAAAATTGCTCCCCGAAAAAATTGACCACTTTTGTGTTGTTGATTCTTTGTAATATTGTGCTTTTCTTCCTCCCCATGCTTACTTCACTAACTCATGTGTGTTTCAAACTGAAGATGCACGCACATTGCTGAAATAACGAAGTTTATGGCTTCTGGAACACTATCTAGTTCGCACTATCATCTATACTAAGATTCAAACTGATGACACAACACCGAGGTATCAATGGGAAATTCTGCAACACTTTTGCTGATTTTTGGGTCAGAAAAATAGATGACGGGAAAAATACAAACGTAACACCGATGCTCTCTTCGATATTGAAGCGATTGCTTTCTCCGTCACTGAGCTCTCGAACTTGAGAGTTTTGACTGCGAAGAGTCATCATTGACCGCCTAAATCAAATTGATTTCTTGCAAGGACTGTGAGATGCTGCATTCAAGTTTCCAATCAAAAACCAACTATTGGGGAAACTGCATACCGCAATATTTGATATATTCGAGGTTGCATGTTCAATATAGAATCTATACCATCTCCAGTTTAATAGAATAACCCTTTAGTATATTTTACAAATGATATATACAGTGAATTTCTCGGGAATCTGTCAAATATATTTCTTGAGGAAACGAGAAATTCTCTTTATCAGTGTTATGACATCTTCTCCCAATTTAAATTGCTGATCGAAAAAACTGTATAAGAAAATCCCTATTACTTTGTTTCCCTCTCGGAATAAGAGAAGCAAGCAGATTCGTATAGGAGACACTACAAATCCTGAAATCAGTCTAAATCTTAGTAGGGATGCAAGCGCAAACTTAATAAAATCCGAAGCCACAGACCTCGATATCTCAGTATTGTACCGGTATCTTCAGTTTTAACCTTGTTGAAAAACTTTTTCACGATAAAGATGGGGATATATTGAATAACACGGAAGTTAAAGGTCAACTTCCAACTGTTGCAACTACGTCACACTTTCCGCCCGGAGACTGAGAGCAGTGGATAGTATGAAGAGTAACAGCGAGATAAGCATCTTATTTCAAAAATGAATTGAGATAATTTATGAAACTTACTATGATGGTTTCATTGTGGACAGACACGAGACATGCCATCACGTCTACCAGCCATTGAGGTGATACAATGACTACATCCCGCAGCAACTCCGTGTCGAAATGCTGAATACTGCCCAGTTCGTGAAGGAAACGAATCACTCGATGGACCTAGGAAAGAACATTGGAAGAATAAAGTTAGTATACCAAATCGAAGCGATACTTTTGAGCATCTTATGCCCAGGTGAACTGCCACTCTGCAATCTTTGTGATTATCAGGTGTTCGGTTAAGACAGAATAAATAAACGCAGAGCAGTCCGTTGTGCAGTCTTCAATTTGTTCAGCCAAGATGTCGTAGGGAAGCCTATATCAGGGTTTGAACCGGTCGGGCTTCTGGCGGCCGAGGCCGGGCTGCTCGCCGGCGTGATCAAAGCAGGCCAGCCGGGGCCGGGCCGGCAGCCGATGCAGTCAAAATCGGCCAGGGCTAGGGCGTTGTCAGTAGCCTACTTAGGCTGGCAGCAGGTCAACTTAAACCGTTTGACATCATTCAATTTCTTGATTTCCATGTAGCAGACGGTAGGTCTGTCGGTACTCCGGATCAGAAAGAGTTCCCGATGAAGCGCAAAGGTGTTGATTTCTATCAATTTCTATCCAAATTGATCTTCCATTGGGTATTTAGATAAATATTCATACTTTGACAATACATTTATACTCTGTAGGCACATGGAAAAATCTCAGAGCGTGATGGCTTATTTAAGATGTGGAATAATTTTGTGATAGATAGATGATAATACACCATTCTTTTCGAATTGCGGAATATACGGTTAAGGAAACTTATTTAAGATATAGCAGGGTTTCAAAAACTGCATGTAAGCTAAAAATCAGAGTGTGTGAATGTGACCTCGCTTCACTACTGCCAAACCAACTACTCGTATAAGAGCTGCGTACTAGGGCCTGCGCATTACGGAGAACAAACTTCAGTTAGGATCAGAATCCTCGAACAGAAACATTCGAGAATATATTGATGTTATATGAATATATTGAACATATTGATGTTCTTCCAGACAGTCTTTGAACATTGATCCCTTAAAAAGGAAAAATATCAAAAAATTACCGAATTTTCCTTGTGACTCGCAACGGTGACTTGCGTTTTTAAAACTGTTTCGTAATCGTTAACTATCGGTAATTATGTCGAATTAATGGCCAACGGTTCAAACCAACCAACGTCACATAAAATATGCTGTGTTTTCATGTTCTTGCAATGTAATTCATTTAATTGGCCAGATATTAATTCTAGAATGAATGTCGTCAATAGGTCTAATTAAGCAGACCAGCCGGCCGACCGGTCTTCAAAATTTATGACCTGAGGCTGGTTCAAGCCCTGGTCTACGCTATTCCGGAGAGCACTGAATTTCTCGGAGGGCTTTTTCTATCACTTAAACTTTCTTCTTAGTGTCACATTGCATAACAGTGATAGCAGTAGGATAGCGCGAAAGAGAATTTCTAAATTGGTCATTCAATAAATCATGTACAGCACTGAATAGAACAATGTCAATTAACATGGATTTTTGAGGGCAACAATGTAGGACATTTGAGCGCGCGTGAGCGCCTGAAAATGTTCTACATTACTGCCCAAAAAAATATGCTAATACTATTGTGCGTAATTGAAATGAACTGGGCAGCAATGCTATGAATACACATGTAGATAGACGCTGATTGAAATTTCAAAAATGTCTTTCACATGCATAGATAGAGATATCATCACTACGGGATGCATTCTTGCCTTTCTTTTCCACATTGTACCATATCTCAATTACGCACAATATCAATTAAATACGACCAACAACTTTCGATGTCTAAACTCACCTCAGAATCATAGATAGCTCTAGTCTTAGCCAAGTCCATCACTTCTGACCACCGCAGGATGCTGATCTTGGACCTCTTGATCGCAATCTCTCTCTCAAACTCGAGCCAGGCTTCTGGAACTTTCTCATCCATATACGGCTCCTTCAATGTCGTGCTGATTACAAGGTCCACCAACTCCTTAACTCCCTGTGAATTGCAGACAAAATCACGTCATACACAGCCTATTATTCGAAGAGCAGCATACTTACACGGCCTGAGAATGAACTGACATTCATGAAGGCGACAATGGATGGATAGCGCCGACGCAGTTCGTCTACCGGCATCTCTGAACTGGCTACCTGATCCGCATGTGTACCAATCACAAAGATAGGAGACTTGGGAGCGTGACAAACAATGCTGTTGAGCCAAAACTGGATGCCTGCATGCTCATGACCTAAGCGAATGTTCCAAACCTGTAAAAAAAATTGAATGCCATCACGAGGGCAATCCCAATATGCACACCAAGGTTGGGTCCAAACTTGGGGTTGAGTACCTCAAGGCCTCAGATTTAATCTTGGGGTACCTCCAAGACCCAAGACCAAGATAGAACCAAGATCTTGGGTACCCCCAAGATTGGACCCAAGAGTGGCTATTTCTCTAATGAAGCGGAACAACAATTTCCAGAACATGTTTGGAATTTTGATTGAAATTTAAAATTGCATGAAGATATTTTGTATTATGCCTTACTGTGCATATTGCTATCCAATAAATATGTATCTAATGTTCATATTAATTACTATTTATTTCATGAATTTGTTATTGCGGAATTGAGGCCATATTAATATTCAGCTAAAAGTTTTAATTATCGGCATAGGTTATCTCTGGGCTTAGTATCATCAACCCTGTTTACGTCTACAGCCTAATAACTTCCTAATTAGAACAACATGCATGACTCAGCTACATTCCTTACAACATGTCTGATCGAGAAACGAAGCACACATAACATAGGCCTCGTATAGGATGAAAATAGCACAAATGTCGATACAACGATATTTTTACTAATAATTAATGAAGCAATCATCAAAGAATATCATTGCATTAAATGATACCGATATCTTTCTATTTCTAATACATGTAGCCTAATAGTAGAATAAACGATATAGTCCGAAGTTTTTAATTTTCAAGGCAAGAGGCTTTATGAAGCAAGTTATCTACGAATTGTTGTAGGCTACCAATTTAACAGCATAAGCGTTATACAGGTATTGGCTTAATGCATTGCATTTTTTCATTTATTATTTGTTTTATTTCACGCAAAATGATATATATACAAAATTCTGTCTAACACAAAATGCATTACATCTAGCTTAATCGATTAAATTCACAAGGAAGCCATAGGTAATCAAAGCATAGTTTAAAAAGCTAATTAAATAAACTATCAGATAGACATTTACGGTAGGTCTATATCAAAGTTGATGATAGCACAGTTTTATCATAGAAAGACCAATCATGTGGTTGAAGTAGGTTACTTATTTACATGTAAGCTAACATGTAAGCTTACATGCAGATGACTTGCTATGACATGATGTAGTCATATACTTCGGCAGAATTTTTCCAAGAAAACCGCAAATGATCATTCATGGTCAACTTCTTTACTCTTGGGTTCTCACTCTTGGGGGTACCCAAGCTCTTGGGTCCGCACCCCAAGATTCTTGGGTACCCCCAAGACTACCCAAAACCCAAGAGTGAACCCAAGACCCAACCTTGTACATACCCATAAAAAACTAAAAAGGGAAATCCCATAAATGCATGAAGCATACAGCTATTGTGCAATTTCAGCTATCTTATCTCTCACAAGGATAAACTTATGATGCATTGGTAATTTGGTCTACATGTATTTGACGTTATTGACTGATAGTTTACAAAAACTATCAAAATTAGTCTTGCTATTAGACAAGTAGTCTCGTATATTGACTTTGTGATAACAATCGTCTAGTGTGATGTTTTAAGCGACTCAATGTTTCAAAGAATAAGCTTGTGATTCAATTCATTGCGTTGACAAATTGGCATGATGTGCAATAATATTTATATTATATATATATATATATATATATATATATGTAAAAAAAGTTCAGTCTCAGCAATTCAATATAATTCAATATAATGCCCACCAAATATTTCAGTAAAAGAAAAACGAGATTTTCCGAACGTGTTTCAGAGCGTCAATCGTCTCCTTCTTCAGCGGAAACTTTATTACAATAAAATCGAATGCTTTTATATTTCAAAGGTAAAATCTCACAAATCGATTCACTGTCACAGTCCACAGTCGACGCAATTTTTGATAACAATTCAGTTTCTCTGTACATCAGCTGCAATTCGAAGGTCAGCGAACATTCAAGAACATGTGCACTTAGGCTAAAATAAAAATGAGGATGGTTCATACATGAAATGTAAAACATTTACAGATGCAAAATGAGTGGTATCGATCCTTCTCTTTCATTTATCAATTTTTTTGTTTCTTTCAGACACATAGTTTCTAGGATCCGTTGCCATTTTGTCACTGCAATTACAGAAAAATTATTTTCATGAGTATCATGACAATGTGTTGTGATTTCTGTTGGGACTGGGTATCCTTTGATATGTTCTTTTGCTCTAGTAATAAGATGTCGCGAAGCTTCCCCTATGTAGACTTTATTGCAGTCACCACATGTGTATTTGTAAACACGGTTTGATTTTAAATCTCGGGGAATGCGATCCTTATTGTGCGATCCTCATTCGATTTTATTGTAATAAAGTTTCCGCTGAAGAAGGAGTCGATTGACGCTCTGAAACGCGTTCGGAAAATCTCGTTTTTCTTTTACTGAAATACGAGTATATATATATATATATATATATATATATATATATATATATATATATATATATATACGACAAATAGTAACCCACGCAGAAGGCAAAAAGAAAAAGCACAATTTTGTAGCCCAAACCGGTTTCACCTGTGTTCCAGGCTTTTAACGGGCAACTGAATTATATTACAAAAATTCGAACTGAAGCATGCAAATGATCAACATAACATAATAGATATATGACACTAATCATATATATATATATATATATATATATATATATATATATATATATATATATATATATATATATATATATATATATATAAATATAAATGAAAAGCACCAAAAATGGAGAAATATATAGTAATTATCGTGACCAAAGAGAGTATAAATGAAAAGACCAATAGTAACTAAAATGCCCGACCGGTTTCTGCCTCTTCGAGGCTTCTCAAGGGCTGCAATGAACTATATTTGCATAGTTAACACAAAATTATACATTCGAAAATTATGGTATGTAGAGATGAAACACAACTTCTCACAAATAAAGATATGTTGCCATATCTTTTCTCTTCTGCAGTCTTTCTTCGATAAATTTTTCAATGTCACCTCCAGAAGACATCCTCAGTTGAAATTCATTTGTAAATTTCTTAATTTCATTTCTTATGTTTGATGAGAAATTACCAATGTCAGGGCATGGGCATTTTAGTTACTATTGGTCTTTTCATTTATACTCTCTTTGGTCACGATAATTACTATATATATATATATATATATATATATATATATAATAATAATATATGACAACTTTATATCGCAGGGCTACCTTTCTGAGTTGTAACGTTATTACGAATTCGTTTACGAATTGTAACGTGATCACAGATTCACGTTGATAATGGATCTGACATAAAAAAATATCCATTTTAATGATATTATGTCCGATTTTTATCGTTCAAGAAAATCATTCTGGGAGTGATGTCACTGATGCGATTTGCTAAAGAACGATATCTTGTTGAGAAAATAGGGTTAATGCAAAATGCAGCTGTCACATTTTCAATGCAATTCACTATTTTTTTCCCGTTATCAATTGTTCACAAAAAACTCGTTATGAAGAACGTTATGAGTTGTTCATAAAAAAACGGGCCACCTTCCTTCAGTCACAATCCGATCGCCTATCGTGCCCTCCAATCGTATCGCACATAAGCAAGCCAAGTATCACGTATGAGCGTATGTTCCAAAGTTTAATTTGAGGCTCAATTCAAGTTAATATTCGCCAAATTGTGGCGACATAGTTAAAAAAATAAAAAAACGGATTCTTACTTTTTCGCAATTTGTATGAAATCAGCGACTGCGATCGTGACAGAATTGACATCATTTGTTAATTCTTTCAATACACTTTCTAATGGCATGCGAAGGCACAGATTAGGACGAAGTATCACGGGGAAATTTCATTTTGAAATTTTCGCAAATTCATTCAAATTTTCTCATGATGATCAGATTGGCTTACTTTTTCAATTCATTTACTGTTTGGTATCATTGGAATTGTCTCATTTGGAGAAATCTATATATGTAGGTCTCAACTTCATACGAGCTACTGTGTTGATTTTACAAATTTGACTTGTACCAATATCATGTGACATATAAATGACAATTCATTAACAAAGTTGTTTATGTGAAAAAAATAAAAATGAATTATGTTCTTCGTCGGATACACTTTATCAGAGACGTGCGACGTTTAACTTTCGCCAATATGGCTTGGTCACGCACTGTGTTTCTCTAATAAAGTCTATCCGACGAAGAATATAATTAATTTATTTCTCAAAGTCTATCCCGGATACGAGGAGTCACTCGCTAATTTGAAAGTTGTTTATGTCGCTGTGTACTTCTATACATGTCCCGAGAACCATTGTAAAACGAAAAATAGAAGTTCGAACTTGGTAAATACTGATCAGACGGTGACGATATGGCTTGTCTGCACATGTCCCTCTGTCAAATCCTGTCCGACTACCGATATGAATCAAACTGTGTGAAAACTAGAGTGCATACTTTGCTATGGGTTATATCAACAGATCACATTGCAAAACCACTTTGAAAACAAAACATTCCTGTCTAAATGACAACATATTTATGCCATTTGAGGAGATTTAACTGTCAATGCGTTCTGTCATTTTCAGCTAAAGACTACAAAAGTTTTCAAACATTGTCATCCATGATCTTGACAATAAAAACAACACTTTTGAAACACTGAAGGAGCAAGCTGTCTAATTCTGTGATGCGCCACTTCGATGTTGAGGACAGATATGATACTTCCATTCTAGAAACCGAAGCCGCGCGCGCAGATGAATCTAATTCTGTGATTGTATGTGCTGGAAAGCACACAAATATATTGAATATTCACAAAAGTCGTGTGGTCCATTTCTTACGGACATTGCTCTAGTTATCGTGCTAGTGTGAACGCGCCTAACATGACAGGCCTAATCTAATACTGTACATATATCAACTTACCAGTACATAAATGGATCGACCAGTTAAAAAAAATTGATGAGTGTTGTAATACAATGTTTGACCAGCGAAATCCCACACAGAATAAAGAATGGGTTCTTCCTCAGCTCTCTCAACCTTCCACGTTGTGATATCGATACCATCGGTGATTGCTTCTCCTTCGGAATGAGAAGATTTGAACGTTGGGCTCATCATAGCTCGAATCAAACTGAAATGAAGTCATGGGTGTTTGAAATTTGGATGATTATCGACAACAGGAAGGTGTTAAGCTTCAACATCATTGATCTTCGGGAAGTTGTCTAGCTCAGGCTCTACTGAAATATTTTCACAGTGATTCGTGTAAATTCAACTATTTTGTGTCAATATCATGAAAAATGTGTTCTATACCATTGGACCGACCCGGAATGGCTTACAGATCCTAATGGGAACTGGTGCCAACTTTTTGACATTACTCATCAACAATTCGACTAGATAAGTTGATTTACGTCCTTTTGACCCAGCACTGGTGTTTCAATGATAATGGCTTTAAACCCTTCATGATAAGACTTAGCGCCCTAAAATAAACGCCGCAATAAAGTTTGTTTGCTTCAATTAGACACTTCGGGTCGATGGGGTCGCTACAAGTAACTTGTGATTTCTAAATATAATCAAATGAATAGGCCAAGGAGATATTTCGAAGCAAGGTACGCATGAAGCTTCATGCATTCGATGACATGGCTCAATTTCTACTGTCTTTCTCAAACGCAAGGAGTCATTCAGTAATTATCTAATCACCTAGGGGAGACGGAGCTTGATGAAAAGACTACGGGCACCTGAGAGGGGGGAGGGAGGTTAAATCAGCCGTTGGGAGAAATTGCGATTACCTGTTCGTTGTTAATTTTCTACTAACAATAGCGGAACATGTTATAGGTTCAGTGCTTCAGTTATTGATTGAGTCCATTGGCAGTTATTCCGATATTAAACTCTTTACGGCTGTTTTAGAACTCTCAAAACTCTTTTAGACATGACATCATTTTTAATTGTCAGTATTCGATGTCTACGAGAACGATTCCAAGTATGCCTTTATTCGAGATTCCATATTTTTCATATTTATCTCTTTAAAATATATATTTTTCGATGAATATTTGTTTCCGACATCTTTATTTCGCTTTCAATTGTCTCACTAGAATCAGTTTGAATAATGTGAAATCTTCAGGGCTTCTTATTTATGATTACACAAATTCCTGACATACATCATGTATAAGTACGAGTGCAAACTTGTTTGTGAGATACAAAACTTCCATTCGTACGCAAAGCTTATACAACTATGTCAAAACTGGAGGCTAGTCCTCCAGGATATAGTAACTGCAGTATTGTGAAAGGAGCAGATAGGTATTCTAATCAAGTTGGTTTTATGGATATACAAGTTTCGAGATGTATTTCAATTAATTCTGAACGTCTTTGGAAGTTCAGAACTAACTTGCCCATTACAGCGGCTAGAAAATGTCTATACTATCAAAACTAAAAAAGGTCAGCAAGTGCTACTTGTTCTACTGTCTTCGATTCAATTAAGTAGCATGATATTAACATAAATGCATATTTAGCTATCAGGTTTGCGATTTGATGTCCCTTTTATTTCTCAATACAATTCCAATGCTAAGTTTGTGATCAAATGTAAAAACTGTGTGAATCTCATATGATCATTGATGTTGAACACCAATATCTGATGTCGCATCATATGTTTAATGCTTAAAGTTTTTGTTGTTTCACCAAAAAAGAATTAGTCCTTCATCACTCTTAAAATATTAACTGCAAGCATATCTCCCTCGTAAACTGCTCTTAAATTTAGAAGCAATTAGATGATTATTTGAAGCTCAGCTGTAAAGGTGTTGCACTGGGCCGTGTGTAAACTCAAACCTAAATAGCGTCTACTGACTGGACCCTCTGCGATTTCCGGGGGTCGTGAAGTCTATCCTCTCTGCGTGAGAATTTAGGAATCTGAGTACAATTTGTGATATGATTGCGTTTAAAATATCTATGCGAATGACGGCAAGAGTGCATTCCCCAATAATAATGTTGATGGTTATGTGATATCTCTAAGCGAATGTCTGAAGTTTAAAAGAGGGGGATAATTTTTTGAGAGAAGCAAAACCATTAAGAGCAGATATATCAAATCAGACTTTCGAAGTATATTACACTCTATTCAGTCCAACGTAAGGACTTTGCCGATTCTTACTTTAATCATGAAAATTTAATACATATCATATAAAATGAATGGCTTCACCCATTTTTGTTAATCGTTCTCGTTTTTATGACATTGCCTTCTAAAATAGTCGCGGTAGAACTTATTCTTTACATAAAGGGATTCAAAATGTTGGGTTCCGTTTTTTCAAAGTACAGCCCAATGTACAATGTCATAGTGAACATTTCCTTTATTGGCTTTTGAAAGAACTTTTCGCTTTTCGGTTAGCGTCGACATTTTCCATTACATGGAGTCGGACGCTTGAGAGCTCTTCGCTCTTTTCTGTTGTTCAAAAGCGACTGATCTATTTTCAATTGATTGGGATATTCATTGAGCATATATTGTCTCGACATTTTCTTGATTCAGAGACAATTTTTGGGTTCGATGTCCTGAATCAGAAGTTGAGGCCTTGATGAAATCGTCAACCCATCCCCCTATAAAGCTGGAGAATTTCCAGATGGAACACGCCGAAATTCAATCGGGCACCAATGCACGTACGCAGTTTCATGCATGACGTGGCTCAATTTTGGCTGCAGTCTTCAGACGGTAAGTAACTAAGTATGATATGTTGAATCTTCGCGCAGAAAACATTCTCATCAGATTCGGTACAACTGCGAGACTATATTCTCCTCAGTGACAACGTGAAGAGCAAATACAGGAATAAGCTGTCATATCTGAATGAGCCTTTGGTCTGCTGTACAACAAGCTACCAGCCGCGGTTTGAAAAGTTGGCTGACAACTGACTATATAAGTACTCCAATGATATCATGTTCTTCATTAAATGAATTTAAAAACTACTTGAATTGTATTGTAAGACTACAGACTCAGCAATATAGGCAACTGCAGTCACCATAGATTTGATGTGGTCGCGCTTGATTGTCAAGCTCAGGGTTTGGGATAACCAAAAAATGTCATGAGAAAAACTGTTATGCAATGAATTCTGTCAACGTGATGTCTAACTAAGCTTAAACCAATACCATTCAAACTTAGCTTACAAGTAGTAATCTATTACAGTATTTTGTCATTTAAGTAACTGTTTTATTTGATTATTTTCACATTTTCGTTATCTGCTAATCAACCAGTACATTAATTTCGATAATCAGAGGATCATTTAAAATTTATTTTTTTAGAATTATTTATTTAGAATTTCGAAAGACAGACACACCGAATGCAGTAAGGGTTGAAATGTTTGAAGACTAAGGTTTATTATTTATATCGATATGATCGATTTGACATTGAATAAACATCAAATTAAAATATTAATATTGCTTCAACTAAAAACTATTCGCCGCCGGCGAATAAACATAGCACTAGAATACATTTTGTTTCGAAAATAGCCATTTCGCAAAAGTGCATGCATGCAGCTTGAAAATGAAGTGCTGCAAATAATCTGTTCGAGAGGCAAGAAATTATAGGTCAACTGTAAGTTCTTGTATGAATAAGAAATATATCTGGGCGCAATATGTAGGGGTGTTCATACCTGGTTTTTCCTGCTCCTCCAAGCCCAACCAACATCAGCTTGGTTTTACGACACACCGTACTGCCCATGTTAAGACGATTGAGATATGCAATAGTACTTGCCATTCCTTGACTTATTATCTCTTTTGGAGGAGTCTTTAATGTTGGGCAACCTGACAACGCCAATACTGAAAAGACAATGTGACAATTTCTTTGTTTTGCTTGAGAATGCATTTTCACCGACTGTGACACAACCAAATAATTATCGGTAACTTAATCTGAGATTAAGTTAGTGAGTCGAGAATGGACAACAGCTGCTTGTAGATGATAATTTCGGTCGCTCCGCTATGCGTCGATTGCTAGATCTTTAGAAAAAGCAAATTACTGAAACATGCAACAGATTCTTGCCGTAAGGCGATTTATTATAAATAATTTTATCAAAATGCTTTTATATTTGAAGAGAAATGGTAGTAAACATGAAAAAAGTACAATGATAAGCTGCCGGTAACTTCATATTGTCAGCCACTGGAAGCCGCCATCATTTAGGCACTGTTGTCATGACAACATGTTCATGACGTTCTATTGTCTTCCATGTCCATGGTTGTTTTAGTCTTTTATTATCATAGAGTGTCAGATTTCTATGTGTGTGACCATCAAATAAAGCCTCCACCTAGAAGATGAGAAGTCAGGTGCATTCTCGTGGGTCTGTAGCGCGCAGCCATCATGCCTTTCTGCCATCATGCGCCATCATGCGCAGCCATGAAAGGTGATCATTTTTTAAAGATGAAAGGAAGAAAAAAGACAATGGTTAGAAGACTGTGGTGTGAGGGTGACCGATGGACATTGGAGTGAAGACATAAGGAGGAAGATAAACCTGGAAGGCATTTCAGTGCTTTACGAAGATGGCTGCGGTGGCGTGGCTGCACTCTGAGAGGAGAAGATCACTGGACGAAGAGATCTTTCTAGTTTGAGGTTGAAGGCAAGAGACCAAGGAAAACAAGTCGTCTCCGATGATCTTTGAGCTCTGAACCTGAGTCTATGATCGGCAGGAGTGAAGGCGCGCCAGTCCAAATTAAAAGCCGACTGACCCCGTAAAGTGTGGAAAAGGACCAAAAAGGGATTAATGAGCAAGAAGGGAATTACAGATTTCAGCTGAATTGAAGCTGTCTGGTTTATTTGTCGCACTTGGATTCGACTGGAAAGTAAATTCAAGTGGTGATGGTATGTATGATAATTTTATACCTTGAAATTGCATAACGGTTAGCCGGCAAAATTCTTTCGTCAAACATCACAGCATCAAGATACCAAACAGACATCCTCCAGTTCCATCTAGATCCACAGCGAAATGCCAATAAACGCTGCCGGAATTCCGCTGCTAATCTACATATCAACCTTATCGCTTTGACAATCTATCGGAGAACCTGAATGAGTGAGAGCTTACCTTCGATGTTGCATTCAGAAATCGATCCAGAAACAGATTCTAGAAATGGGCAGTTATCAACTATGATGCGCCGAAGCTGCCTGAGACGGCTGATTGCATCGGGAATTGACCGAATGGCCTGACGCGACAGTACCAGTGTGTCTAAAGCTAAACAATCAAGAACCTCCATCGGAAACTCCGCACTTCCTACAAACAATTGTTTTAGATTATCATGAGGGAATTAATGAGATTATCAAATCTTCAGAATTACCATCGTCTCCACACAGACGTCCACAGGCGTCGAAGAGAGTTGATAAAAGATTCTGCAGTTGATCTCCAGAAACTCTCGATTGATTTTCGGTGTCATGATAATTGAAGATGTCTTCCCATTCCTACCAAGAAATGATATCGAAGTTAACCGATTCTGTCAATTGAGTTCAGAAAGACTACTTACATCCACAGATAACTTTTCCAAAGCATATCCATTTGCTTCATAATCAGTGCAAAACTGCAGCCACTGCTTCATGCTCAATGACTGATCGGTTTTATGAGAGTGTTTGAATGATTCAATGGGAGATGAAATTCCACTCATCTTCAGAACACGAAGCCTCTGCAAAAATCAAATGATATTTGCATATTTACGATGACAATATACGAGTATCCATGCAGAATCATCTCATCCTTGAAGATTTAAATGTTTTATCTGCCTCAAATGACGAAAGATGATTTGCATTCACCAAAATCCGATGCTTGGATATTTGGTGCATCATGATTGCTCATAAGGTGGAATAAATTCACATACATGCATGACATCATCGGTGTTGACTGTAAACAACTTGATTTAGAAAAAAGTATGTTCTTCACTTCATCAAATACAAGTGAACATAAACAATGTCAGTACAATATATACGTGAATAATGCTGTTGCTGTCAAAGGCCGGAGCTTCACTCGCCTCCGCTGCTATGCCAACGCTTCCCGATGTCTGGAGAAGATGAAAGTTAAGTTGAACATCCACCCCCCAAAAGAACCCCAAACTGAACCTCATACTCTCCCCGGTCACATTTTCCGCAATATGCTCCAACTCTCGACCCCCTCCCATCTCCACATTGGATCCTCCCCAAATACATTAGGGACTCGCACCACCCCTTCCGAATCCACTCGTTCCCACAACTCCCTAGTCTATGACCTCCAATCACGACGCCGCTTCAGGCGTGAACGCACTACCTTCACTCATTACTCCCTTCTCGGGTTCATCCCTCGAGCCCTCAGACACCTTTCTCATTCCCCCACCCACAAACACACATCCACCACCCTCAACCGCAGACACCAGCTTTGTCAAAACGCCATCCCTATGCGCGCTCTTGAGTGTGCCCCCGATGGTCCTCTCACATTGAAGCTGAAACCTTTCCAACCTCTCCCCCGACGAAACCCACGGGCCCCAAGCCGCTGACGTATACAGGAGGACCGATCTGACCAGGGCCAGATAGGTCACCCTTAAAGTCCACCCTCCATCCCCAGTCCTTCCCGCCAGGCATCTGAGCAGCCTGATACCCAACTGCGCCCTCTGCACCACCTTGTCGACCTTCTCTCTGAAGGTAAATACCACGCCATACGTCAACTCCAGGAAACAGGGCGACTCCTCCCTTCTCAGCTCCCTCCCACCATGCGCAATAACCAACCCCTACATTCCTCCATCCTTCCTGTCCATGGAAAACAACGTGGCAGAGCACTTCTCTACAGACACCGGCGAAATTTAGTGGTATTTCTGTTTGGTTTTCTTTTGTAGCTTCTTTCGTTAGGCGATCTCCTTCTTCATTGCCGGATGTACATAGCTTCTTTATGTTCCGCAATATCTGCCACATTTGGTCTCCGACTTGATCACATTGTCTGTGCGGTCATTTGCGATCTGCGAGATTACACTTTAGCTGCCCGTTAAGATCTATTTGCTAGTGTTCAACTTCTCATTCCACTATTTCATCGGTTGCGATCTTGATTGCTATTATTTCAGTGTGAAGCTGGATCAGTACTGTCCTACTGGCGCCTTTTTTCTACATTTTTCATCTCGAAACGGGCTCCACTTCCTGTATTTGTTTGCCCTTCCATCTGTGATCTACAGTGATGATCGTAAAAAGTGGACCACCTAAATTTTGTCTCATTTCATGAAATTTTGTCAATTATAGATACAAATTTAGCAGACAAATGAAAATAAAAAAGTAGAAATACAATTTTTCTCTTTTGTTCACTGGCTCTGTAGAGCCAGTCGGCCAATGTTGCGTTCGCTGGTGGTCACTAATATTTCGTAACCTCGCCAAAAAGTTTAATCACTTGTCGAATCCGGAAAGGCATGCTTTTAATCAGGCGGCTAATTACCTCTTGATCTAAACTTTCCCATTCTTGCCTTAGCAAAACTTTAAGTCGAGAGAGACCAGCATCTCTAGGAAGAATTGATCGACGCTGCATTGTCCACTTCAGTCTCAGTCAATTCGATCTCAGATGGTCTCCTACGGCTTTTGAAGTGCTCACTTTTCAGGCGACGTCTCACTGTTATGGCAGTAACCGTCGGCTGTCGAATTGAACTCAACTCGGCTGAAGACAGAGATGGATTATTTCTTGCCACGAGAATAATCATCCGATATGTTCGAGAACTTGTCTTTCTTTTCCGACCGGATCCAACGTTTCTGGCGAGGGAGAAAAAATTAGTCTTCCACCTGTGGATGGTGGTCTTTGGCACGCCAACTTTTCGGCTAACTAACCGTTCGGACTGTCCTTCTGACCAAAGAGCAGAGACTGTGCCATTCAAAAATATTTTCTCAAGCTTCGAATCAGTCATCATGACATAATTCAAAACGGAATGGAAATTTTGTTTACAACTTATCTGGGTCAACACTTTGATCTGGCTATGCAGATGTCTAGACACCATAGATATTGAAAGCCTGAAAATGACCTTGTTAGCGCCAGAAGATGTAAACAACTTTTTAACATTCAACAGAAGTAGAAAATTATGCAATGAATTTAGGACATCATAACTTCTCTAGCAGTAAACCGATTTCGACGAACAATGCATCAAAAGAATGTTTAGAGAAAGCCCTTTTACCCACTGTTTGATTCATTGTCACGCTGACACGTCTTCACATTGAAAATTTGAGATTTCTAAAAGTAGCGATTTTCACATTTTGACCTCTGTCGGAACGGATACAAATGTGCAGTGGCTCATTAAAAAAGTGAGAACTTAAGCTCTTGAATGGTGTATAGCTTAACAATGTAAAATGTGATTGAAAGGCAGGAGAGCCAATTGAAGTTTGACACAATTTAGGTTTCCGTTTTTTATGATCAATTCTGTATAATCCTATATCTTATCAGTTGATGGAAAAAAGAAAGAGGGTTCATGACACATCTATCTAAGTAACCGTTTATGAAATGTTTGTATTAAACGCTCTTATACACATTGCTATAATCGTATACTGCTTGGCTGCTTTAATCCGCCTCATTTGCTTTTTTCAACAATTGTTTCGGCTTGGTTCGAGAAGGGTTGCAGAAACATCGGAAGGTGAGTGGTGGTACCCAGAGCAATAATAGAGCTAAATCCACCAAGTGCCAAACTGGCAGCATGTGGGGCTGCTGCCCCACTCACCTCTCGGAAGTTCTGATGTGACAATGGCTGCACGCATACAAGAACGTTCTATTAAATCGGCAAAGGACATAGCTGCCATGGGAAGGTCCCCATTAGGCTCTTGTTGGAACTCTTACACATTATCAGGGATGTGCTCAAAAGCGCTGACTTTGGCGTCTTAAGGATGCGATGTCAGTTGGAGGAGTGTCTCGCCCAGTCACGAGCACCATCTAGGAAACAACTCAAGCACCAGATAACCAGACCAAGCCATTACTACCTTGGACACACAGACAGCAAGCACCCGATCTTGGTTTGAAATGCTCTCAAAAGGAATACTTCAGTGTATCCATCAGCACCTGTCAATAGAGTCATTCTCCACGATTATTACATCTATTCTACGGGTTACCGTAAATTTCCCATGAAAACATGCGAATTCCTATCATGACCCGTGAACCGTGCTACATGTGACCTAATGTACGAATTCAGAGCACCTTCATGAAAACAAATGTCGACAAAGGGAGTTAGGAATCACAGATGGTCATAACCAAATGGTTCCTGAAAGTGATGGCCAGCAACATTGCGCTAGATGTAGAAACTGCAGATTACATTACCATCTCTCAAGTGTCGTTGTGCGCGTCTGACGTATATCATTTGCTCTCGTGTTCAATCTTACAAAGTTCCAATTATTTGATAATTATTACCATCTGAAGTTGTAATTGCCGTGCTGAGGTTTCATTTACTGTCTGATTGTCATTTTGGTTGAGTTTGGTTACGAAATTGTGCCTGGTTGCTTGGGATTTGGCAATTTTCAGTTTCTGACGTTTTTATTGGCCGATTGCATTGAGATACGACGCATTTTCACTGCCGTAATTGTTTGGCTGCGTACGTCATTGCTGTGACTCTCAAGGTCTATCACGTGACTTGTTTCAGCTGTGTGGTGAAGCCTAACTTTGTCCCTGTCCGGCTTTCAGTTGTGAACAGTATTCACATACTTAGCATTTTGGACAACTTTCATCGGATACTTATGGTACAACTTTGTATTGATTTTCTTCACATCATTTGACAGTCAGCCGATAACGTCATGTCTGGTCGTGGTCAACAGAAAGACAGTCCCAAACAAAGACAAACGAGAGCGTCATCATTGACGAATGACAAGATTGACATCAAGCAACTTATTGCTGGTCTCGAAGAGAAGATTGTCCACAGATTAGACGCTATTGATCACAAAATTGATGCAATATCAAATCGATTAGATAGCATCCAAACAGAACAGATTCGCATTAATGATGAAGTTGAAAATATCGAAGCTGTCATTGTGGGTCAACGAATCATAGAATCTCATGAAAGAGAAAAACGTAAAATGAGTGTCGTCATATCCGGACTACCTGAGACACCAATAGTTGTTGGAGAAGAGAATTTGAATAATGACAATGATAGGTGACCCATCTGTGTTGCTCAATCTGTGACTACTTTGATTCCGATGCGATCCTGAAATGCGAACGTTTAGGTAAAAAGCAATCTGAAAAATCAAGACCACTGAAAGTTGATTTTGATGATTTTGACAAACGAAATGAAATTCTGCGTAAACAGAGACGATTAAGGTTAAATTCTTCATAAACCCAGATCAATCGATCATAATGCGCAAAGAAAATAGACGCTTACGAGAAGTTCTGAGAAATCATAAACAGAATGCCCCGTCTACAGATGTTTTCTATATAAAGCAAGGCAATCTATTTCGCAACTCAAAGTTGATTGATTCTATAAATATAACAAATCAATTTTTTTGAAATCATGATGAGAAAGGAAACCCTGAACTAATTTTAAAAAACTGTTTTGGACGAGTATTTATTATTTGTGTCCTCCAATTATTCAGACTATCTCCACCGATTGTGTCCTTTGTTATTTTCATATTACAACGAACTATACGCAGATTATGCAAAGTGGTCTTATCTTAAGTTCTCAAATGTGTCGTCAGAAATGTCCTGTTTTTATGCCAATGTGAGGTCGTTGGTCCCCAAAATAGACATCCTACGTTTGTATGCCGTTGAAAATCACCCTACTATAATATTTATCACAGACGTGGGCTCATGATCAATTATCTGACAATTATTTCTTTATACCTGGATATGTTCTTTATCGGTGCGATAGATCTGAGCGCAAAGGAGGCGGCGTTATGATTTACATTAGAAAAGATATCCCGTCGGGAATCGCTGAATCTATGTCATGTACAGAATTCGATGTCCTCTCTTGTTACGTAATAGATAGGTCTAATTCAAAAATTGGACTTGCCTGTGTTTATCGACCTCCTAGTGCAAGTGAAAAAGATGAAAAATTATTTGACTTTCTAAATTCGTGTTTTCAAGCAGATTTTTGTGATTACTGTGTCGTGGGTGACTTTAACTATCCGAATATAAACTGGTCATCGCTATCTGATAAAGCGGACTTACCGGTCATTGAGTGGTATCTAACAAACCTTTTGACGCAACTTGTTGATGTGCCTACCCGACCTGCATCTAGCAATATCCTTGATCTCGTGTTTACAACGTCAAATTTGTGTGCTAACGACTTGCAAATATCAGAACAATTTCACAACTCCGATCATTCCATATTGACCTGGAAATTCCACGCATTATTTGAGAGGCATAAATTGCACGAAACATCGATCCATTTTTATCCGAAAGCACAATGGAGAAAGTTAAATGAAATGATAAGTAACCACGATTGGAGCCATTTTTATTGTGCTGACAATGTAAATGATCTATGGACAATCTTTCTTGATACTTTCAAAAGCATGGTTGATAACTGTATCCCTAAAAAGTTGAAACGAGATTGGTGTCTCAGCTTCCGTGGCTGCGTAAGAACTGGTTTGCGTCATCGCAGGCGATGTTTTGCTAAAGGTTAAAAACAACCCTGATTATCGCAATAGAATAGATTTGATCCTAGCGAATCTAAATCTAGACAGAAAAATGCGAATGGCAACTAAAGAACACGAAAATAAAGTGGCTCAGAGTTTTAGATCAAATAAGAAGCTATTTTGGAAATTTGTTAATGAGAAAGTAAAATCCAATTGTCTCCCCAACACGTTTCATGACTCAAATGGTGTATATACTGACTCAAAAATTATCAGTGAGACATTTAATGACTACTTTGCTTCTTCATTCATATCTTCTGATAAGCAATCGCATCAAGTCGACATGAAAATGAAGTCGTGCTGTTATAACATGTAGAACCTTCTTTTTCACCTGATGTTATTTACGAGGTCCTCTCCACTCTTCCCAACTCAACGAGTCTGGATAATGATGGTCTATCCTATCTTATAATAAAGAAATGTATGTCTAAACTGTCTCCGATATTATCGAGAATTTTCTTGTGTTCATTTGAGTCTGGTGCAATCCTGATGACTGGAGAACAGTTATGATCACCCCCGTCTACAAATCTGAAGAAAAAAATTTAATTTCAAATTATAGACCCATTACCATATCTAGCGTTATTTGTCGTGTCATGGAAAGAATTCTTAGACGTGTTATTATTGATCACTGTTGCGCTAATGACATTCTATCGTCTTCGCAACATGGTTTTTACAGAAAAAGTCGACAGAAACAGCAAGTTTAGATTTTTATGAATTTATCACACGGACAATCGATGAACGAGATACAGTTGATGCATTATTTCTTGACTACAGTAAAGCATTTGAAAGGGTTCCTCATGATTATTTGCTTACCAAATTGCGACAATATTCTTTTAATGATCACTTGATCGATTGGCTTGTTAACTATTTTAACGACCGCTATCAAATTGTTGTTTACGATGGAGTAAAATCTTCTGCTCGGAGCATCCTTAGCGGGGTCATTCAAGGCTCTGTTTTGGGCCCTATTCTGTTTGTGTTGTATATGAATGACTTTGAAGACAATCTGATTTTCTCCAAAGTAATCAAATATGCCGACGATGTGAAAATTGCATGCAAGCGACCAATCTCTGCCGAGCAAAATTATCTGCAAAGTGACATCCAACAAATCGAAAGGTGGAATCAGACTAATGGAATGAAATTGAATTTACAAAAGTGCGCCATTATGCGATTTGGTAATATGGATATTGAATACTCATATTCTTTATCTGGGATAGTCATTCCTGTTGTTAAATTGATCTTGGGGTATTTATTGATGATGAATTTTCATTTGACTCTCATGTAGTAAGCATTGTAAATCGTGCTCGAAGACAACTAGGACTGATTCGTCGATCTTTTAATTATTTAGAACCAAACGCTGTTGTTTTGTTGTACAAGATGCACATTCGTAGCGTTCTACAGGTTTTTCCGTTTGTAAATATAGATCTGTCAGTTATTAGCGGCGTAGTGCATTTATTAACGTCATTCTGCAATGTGCAGTGACATTTCGCATTGAATAGCTGTAAGTGTCTCTTCATCATCGGCAATATCGTTCAAGAGTAGTAATCTGTCAAATTAACATCGAAATTTGTAAATAAATAGCGACATTTTGCACTCGATAACTAAGTCGCCGTCAATATGAATGTCCCGCGACATAGACGTATAGACGTGTCGGCTTGTTGTTTTCTTCAACAAATGAAGGAGGATTAAATGGCGACCTCTACAAGGACCTTTTGACGATCGTGTCAGCTGCTGCCGGATCACAACCTGCCACCATGCTATTCGATAATGCTCCGTGCCGAGCACATGAAGCATCATTGGCGGTTCGGCACTGAATTTGCAGAATTCCACCCTACTCGCCCTTCCTTAACATCGCAGAGAATGCTGTTAGTGTGTGGAAAGCAGCCATCAAAAGAAATATGGAGGATGCACGAGACCAGATGCTTCGACAGGATCACCAGATGCGCATGGCAAAACCGGCTCAACTGTCCGAACAAAATCTCTCCGAAATCACTTTCGAGGCTTGTTATCCTGGAGAAAGCTACGTCTGCTGATTTCTCGATGCATACGACAAGAAGACATCACTGACAATCATACCTAATATTTTGTGTAATTTTGCATGTAAATATACACCATAGATTCTGGATAGCTTAAATTTCTTGGTATAATTAGAAAATTATGTAGGATAATCAAAATATTGTGAAAAATGTCGCTGAACAATGGTAGATATCTCGATTGCGTGCGAAATGCTGTTTATCATTAAGAAATGTCGGTCTATTGAACGTTGTCGTTGATCAATGACAAATTTCAGCAAATAAATGAGAAATGCCGTTAATTTATCAACTTTAACGTTAATCAACGACAGATTCACATTAACAAACGAAAAAACCTGTAGAATATTGCAATATTTTGTGGTGTCCACATAAAGTGAAAAATGTTAAACTGATCGAGAGCGTTCAGAGACGTATGTCTAAATCTTTATATCATGTAAGTCATTTAGAATACCGCGACAGACTCCGCACTCTTAACTTGTTGTCACTCAAAGCTCGTAGGCTACGTTACCATCTCATTTTTTTGTACAAAATGTTTCATAGACAAATTGATTTGAACATGCATGATTTTTTTGAAATTTCAAATGTGTCAATTACTCGAGGTAACCATTTTCGCATGTGTCCAAAACGTCACCATCATAATTACAGACAATACTTCTTTACAGTTTATATATCCAAATTTTGGAATATGTTGTCGGATGAAGAAATTAATGTTCCATCAGTCTGTCTTTTTAAAAATGTAATTCGCAATCTATTTGACAAACTTGATATTTGGTGATGGCTTACTGTAATGTAGAAAATTTTTCGAGCACAATTCCACTGTGAATTATTCGCCAATGTTGACGTGATGATATGATTTCATCTGTTATGCCCTTTAATTGGGTCATGTATTTTCTTGTGAAATACAGATATTATTATTATTATTATCATATGATACAGAAAGCAATATCAAGCATCAACGGTATTATCTTCCGGTTGTATCGCTACATTTCTGGATGCCTTACTTTCTCTGATAAACGCCAATTATTTCGCACCTAAAAAACTGCGATTATTACCACGGTAAGCGCAGCGATGCTTATTACTTTGCACTTTCAACAGCAACGGCGCCTATTAGAGAAAACACGGTAAGCGCAGCAGAGTTTATTACGTTGCACTTTTAACAGCGACGGGACCTATTAGAGAAAGTAAGGCGAGGGGTTGGAATTGAGTCCACGTACCTTTAGATTGGAGAAAGAGGTCGGAAGCTTGGATATTTCAGTCCTGCAGATTGATAGTGTTCTCAATACCTTCATGTTTCCGAAATTCTCTGGTAGTCGTGTCAGTTTCGTGCCATCAAGAAGAAGACGATCCAGGCGGCGGAATTGCGGCATAAAGTTCGGTAATTCCTCAAGAGGATTCTTCGACAGGACTAATTCCATAAGGTCAGAAATTTTGGTAAGAGAATCCGGAATGGTAGAAATGGAATTATTGGAGAAATCGATGTAGGAAATACTGGGAATATTACACACCCACTCCATATCTGTGAGGCCGCATGAAACCAGCTCCAATGTTGATAAGTTTTGACAGGATAGTAATGCAGGGTTCGGCATCACCGTGCTACATTTATTTACGCGAATGACCTGGAAATACAAATGGTCGACTTTGAATGCGCATAAGTGATCATTAACCAATTAAAGAAATCATAGTGCTTGTTGCTATTTGAAAACTACCACTTGTTCCTTAACAATCTCTCGCAGATAAGGCTGCCTCCTCCTTAGGACAACAAGAATACAGTTAGGGCTGTTGGGCGGCTAAAATGTTCTTAAAAATGTATGTACTCAGCCTATGTGTAAAGACCTAGTGATATATAACGTCACAAGATAATCCTTTTGTGACCTAGCTATGTGATATGTTATGTATTATTAGTACTTATTATTTATGTATTAGTATTTATTATTTATGTATCAGTATTAATGTATCATATATATAATTAAACATCTGATAAAATGGCAATTCAATGAAAACTTACCCAAATTAATAACATAGTTTCTTATGTCTATGGCAAAATTTGAATTTTTGTAAATATTCGTACATGTAGCCTATTTGCAAACATAAATTGCAAAAGCATTTAAAAAGCATAAACCAAGTAGACATCCGCTTTTCACTTTAAGTTCTGTTCAATCCTTTATTGAATTGCATATTGATATGCTTGCATATTCAGAATTTGATGTAAAACAAACAATATTGATATGGAATGTGAAAAAACTAATAATTATTCAATGTGTAGATAGGCCATAATTGCCACAACCATCAACGTTATACTTATATATATTCAATCACATAATCAATTTGGATACATGTGCCTCAACAGTCGATGAAAGTTTTCTCCCCAAGGGTAACACTTAGCCAATCAGATCTCACACCCGATACAAGAGTCACGTGATGGTGATGCGTCTTTAATAACACCAGCCGAGTTTGCCGCAGAGCCAACAGAAAACTATCGCTTGAATTGCATTTCGTTTGCCTCAGCAGTGTTGAATAAGAATTAGATCAGACACAACGATTCGGTATGAGAGCCATCAGTTTTACTGATATATCAGTAATGTAATCTTCAAACCGGTTGACCACCAACAGTCCTATATACAGTAAAATGATGTGTAAGAAAATTCAATAGCGAACAAAGTCGTGATCAAAATGTTAAATATTCATGATCAGAGGGTTCACATTTACTGTTTACAGAAGGGTCGGTTGGAAGGTCACAGGTTCTAGCAGGGCAGCGGGTTGGACTCGAACCTATGACCTCAGTTCATCTAGACCTGTCGCTCTACCAACTGAGCTGCGAACTGCTTAGATGCAACCGTGTCTATTGGGCAGGATCAAGCCATCACCATCACACATCAGTAATTATGACCAGTGAATAAATATTTCGTCACATAGTGGATGCCGATATTAAAACCAGTAGAGGGGCTCCTTGTACATCAAAGCATCTGAAGCCATATCGCAATTAACAATAAGAATGAAATGAACTAACAGATAGTTCAAATTACAGGTTGCATCAATACGGGACTACGTGACTACATTTCGAAATAATTCAGTCAATTACAATCTAATAATGGAATGGACTATTTAAGATGCCAGTATCGATAAATGGTCCACAAAGTGTTCGGAAAATGTTTTTCGGAAAATGGTCCACAAGCTTTGTCTTGAGATTTCGTAGATAAAAAATAGGAAAAGTTAGCTGCATGATAAAAGCAGCGGAGAAACCTACGGAATCAAGGAAATCAGTTTTTGGTCAACATGTGAGGCATAATCATATTGAGAAAACATGTACGGAATCAAGCAATGGAATCGAATCGGGCCTTCCGAAAGATCACCATGCCTATCAAAGCATCTTCAATACGGACAGACTTGCATGACACCTAGATATATGATATTCGAGATAAAGAAATACCTTATAATTTGAAACATATCCGTCAAGTGGATTGGTAATTCCACTAAAAACGTATTTTCTTTCGACAACTTCATTGTCATATAGCATAAAATTTGGACCAAAATTAGAACTCGTAAGATGCTGACAAGTCTAGACATCGGATTTCAGGAAGTTGAACTTAATTTAATCCTAATACATATTTTCCTGTCCCAGTTAGGCATTCGAAAGTTGTAGAGATTATTGAAAGGAATTCGGGTCATTCTTTGTAAACTGGAAATGTTGGGCGGTTTCCAGTCTTTTATAAAACACGAATTATGTCAAACTTAAGTTAAAATTATTTTGTTGTAGAAATTCGACAGTGTTCCATGAAAAAAACCTTGAAAATGTTCAGTTTGCCAAAAAATGACCTTGAATTTGATTTGGTCGGCCTGGCCTTGCCATATGTGGCACAGGTTTGAGGTTAGGGGCCGAATTCTTGCTTTATGCAGCCATATGGTTCGTTCCTGATGACTTAGTGCATAGCGGTATTATTTTGGGTTTCTTCAGTTTCATGCTTTTCTTTATTTATAATTTTGGCCAGCTTCTCGACATGCTTCATGTCGAGTTCCCATCTTTGGTTTACAGATAAAAAATTGATTATTGGTTTTGATTTGTAAGTATTATGCATCCTACTCTGTACTATGGTATGGATCTCTATGTCCTAGGTAATAATTGATAATTATACGAACTGAACTTTAAATAATCTAATTTGTTATACAAGTTTCCACTAGGGCATTTGTTAAAATTTGCGTTCTTCCGCCACCTGAATTCTCAGGATTTTTTAACCGTGCCGTGGTTCAATTTAATTAGAATATTCTTTACAGCGCATGAAAACGTAAGTTGGACAAGGAATGTCAACATTTTTATTTATTATAGCTAATAAGCTTTAAGCTAATTAGCTAAATGGCTTTTAGCTTATTGCTAATAAGCTAAGTGTAAAGCGATGAACATCATAACTCGTAAATACGTAAGTGTTCTCCCAATTAAGCTGACAGATGGAGCCATTATTCAAACTGTACCGCATTTGAAACTTTCGGGAGTTCACATATATGACGATGTGAAATGGAGCAAACACGTTAACACCATTGTTGCCTGTGCCTCAAGGAGGCTGTTCATTTTATGGAATTTGAAGAAGTCAGGTAGTGATGAATTTACTTTAAGGAGAGCGCATTTTGCGTTTGTCCGATCGATTATGTTATATTGCTGACCAGTGTTTAACAAACGCACCGGAGTATCTGCAACGGAAGATGTCTGGTGTTGAAAAAAGAGTCTAAAATTATTGACAAGGATATTTCCCCAGCCTTGTTTGAAGTCGTTGACAAAATTTGTCTGTCCCTTTTTAGTAAGACTGTTGGTGATGTTAGTCACCCGCTCAGAGGATAGTTTCTTCCACGAGGTAGGTGCCTACGAAACACATGCCCATTACGCCCACCGAAGGCAAATAATGTCTGTTTAGCCAACTCATTTACACGCTTCGCTAGATAAATTTTTGTGTGCATCTTTGATTTCTTGCGATATGTTCGTCTACTTGTCGCGTAATTTAAAACTTGTATGAATTTCAATTGCCAATATTGTAGGCCTACGTCTACTGAATCACTGTTGTTAGACAAATAAAGGCTATTATTACTATTATTATTACTACTACTTTTTAATTGAAGCTAAAGGGGTGAAGATTCATCGTTATCAGATAGCCATTACTTTTCAGATGTATTCGAAAGATCTTGAAGCGAACACAAATCCCTACACGAAATCACGATTATTTCACCTGTACAGAATCCGTATATGGACCGAGATTGTCTGCTGTGACTTTATGAAGGTGTTTCGATTGCCTGTGGCCTTCACAGACAATTTCCTGCTTTGGTAGAAATTCAGGACCTCTCTGTGGGACAACGAGGGTTTTTCTCAACGGTTTTTGAACAACATCGCTATTTCGTTTTGTAGACATGACGTGAGACGACCTGCGAGGTTTACCATCACCCTGAGCGGATAGTTTCTGAACACTGAAAGTGACGAAGTTGAGAAAATATGAGTTGACTTTAGCGGCCATTCGTAGAGTGATCGCATCACGATAAAGCCTCATCATCGATGCAAGGGAATATGAAAGCTGTGGAGGAAGGAAATTATATCAGAGATGGAGACAAACGTCAATATTGTAAGGAACTCACATCCTCTTTATCGATATCGGGATCCAAGTTCGGAAATATTTCATCGATGTTGGTTAGGTACATCTGCAGAGAAAATGCAAAAACAAATGCATTTGACGCGAGTTGGGCAGAAATACAAGTTATTTGTATTTTTCAGAATAGTGTTCCAAATAGGGTTGAACGGGAAATCCATAGAATTGGGAAATAATATGATTCTGTAATAATAACATGAATATTGTTTTAACTCTTGCAAAAACTACAGGGAGAGCACACTTTTACTTGTACAAAGCTATGAAAAAGCTCCCGTCTGAAGCAATTAACATTATGATTCTCCCGGAATTTTGCCCGGATGAATTTGAGATCAAAGGCTAGGCAATTTATGAAGTTTTGCGACGCGATAATGAAGAAAAATTAAAGTTCGAATTGTGGACGCTGACACAGATGAGCTAGATTGTGCTTCTGTAGCAAGCGAACATTCCTTCACATCAAGCATCCCATGAATGAGCAGCTCTTGACTTAACATCTCTCTCTCTCTCTCTCTCTCACTCACTCTCTCACGTTCTCTTACTTGTCTCACTGAGACCAATCTTCAGTTTGCATCTAATTTCCTGCTTGCTGCACGGGCCAATGGACACAATATGTAAGTAGAAGAGCTCGATAAAAAGTAGATTCCACTCAAATAAAATTTTACCATCAAATGAGTGAGGGCCAGTGCCCACAACTTCCAAAGGCATTTTTTGCGACCCATTTTCATATTAAACCTCTTTGATCTGAACCGTCTGGATCTTTGGCTCTTGAAGGGCGACCGCACAGAAGCAGTGTTAGAGAGTGAGTTGTTAGCGACAAGCAAATTTCAATGGGTGAGTGATACTAAAAACGAAAGCAAACGAAGCACATAAAAGAAAGTGCCTGGATTTGACAAGGTGTTCTGGCTTTTCTGATTTTGTTACTTTATGGTTCAATTGCTGTAAACCATTAAGGAGATTCACCCTCCTAAGGAAGTTCAAGAATGTCGAGCGAATTGCGACACATGTGTAAGTAATTGTAGCACCTCCAAAGACTGTCTCCAAAAATGTAATTTACGAAGTATCCTGCACTGTGTGTTCCAAAGTGAACATAGGAGAAAGTAGTAGAATTGTTAAATTGCGCATTATTGAATATGATAATAAGAAAAATGAATGCATCAAGTGTTGTTGTGCAACATTTTATTAGTGAACATCAGAATGAGAATATTGCATTTCAGTGGCGTCTGTTACAGAAGGGTATATGTAATTTTGAAAAACGTTTGATCCTTGAAGCTCATTATATAAGCAAAGTACCCAAACAAATGTTGATGAATGGTTGCAATGGCAGAAGTAATTCCCTGAAGTTTTGAACTTTCTCCATCCTTTTGTTTTCTATTTTTTTATTTGCTTATTTGTATGTATCTTTCTTTTTTGTTTGTCTTCTACGCACAGTATTACATGTTTGTGTACAGTATACTTTAATTTTACCTTGTAAATGTTCTAATTGGTATTGATTTCATCTCCTTTTAATGCGTGCATCTCTTTTTGCATGATTGACGTGGTCAATTACGTTTTAAAGTACATTGCGTTATTGATCCACTGACAATTTTTTTGAGACCACGACGTGAACTGTGCTGCTGTCTGATTCTGTGTAAAATTTCTTGCCTAAGCCATTTCGCATTGAGAAAGCCTACGGGTGAAACGTTGCGAGAATTGATAAATTGATTTGTGTCCGCAGAAGTATCTTACTTTGTACTTCATGTGAGTGATACTGTCAGAGATTTTTTAGTCTAACAGTGTTTCTGTGCGGTCGTCCCTGATATCTATAGTTAGTGAAGAAGGTGCGAGCTCGTCTCCACCACAGACTTCGGTTGGGTCAGGCCAGGGGGTCAGGCGAATGCGGTCGGGGAATCAAGGGTGTTGGTGTCTTTTATTGACTTAATAGTTGTCATTCTCCTTAAATATTCTATATACTACGACAGACCTTTGTTGTCAATCTACTGTGTGACGTAGTCAAATGACATATTATTTTGATGTACGAAAATTGCGAACCAATAAGGATATTCATAAGCAAGTCAATCACACTTTGATAAACTTTCAAAAATTTACATAAATTTGTAAAAATTGGAGATATAAAGCATTGGATTGCTATGTGTAGCAACGAAGATGACAGAAATCAATCAAATGCCAAAAGCCATTGCAAGTAGTCGAATCAGTCCTTTCGAGGGGTGAATAGTATTAAATGTCAACGAAACATTCAATTTTCAAGATTGAGAATACCTCTTGAAATATCTGCTTGAAAACAGCTTTGTTGGAGCAAGAAGATAGAAAATTGCGTCAAGTGGATTAGTAATTCAACTTTCTTCGTTATTGCATGATATGAGGCCCCAAATTCGAAAAAGTACAAAAACTCATATGCGTCTAATATAAGGTCTACTGACATGCACACTGTATACAAACTAATAAATACAGGCGCTGGTTTTGATAATACATAATCCTGGTCTTGTATAATCTTCATGTCAAATTGGTGCATGGAATAAAGGAACTTGTGGGTCATCTCCCCCTCACGTTTTACAAATTTGTCTATAATCCGTAGAAATTAATCAATCGTCACAAAGCTGTGAGTATACGTAAGTGAGGATATTTTCTGCCCACATACGAAGATTTGTGCAAATCGGACAAGTTCTGTATGAATTCGGGGCGATAACTTGAAGTGCAGCGATGTCTGCAGCTTGATCTGACTTATTCTGAGCTCATTGTCTGAGCAGAAAGTACTTGAGGTCAACGAAGTCATTTCCCGATGACTCGTGAAGTGATGATGACCAGACCATATCCCTTACACTAACATTTATAACTGATAAAAGGTGTGTCAAGGTATTGGTCGTTGGAAGAATTCAATGAGCAGTAGATGAGACGAAGAGGGAGAGAGAATAATGGACACACGATTAGCAATAATGCGTCGAACAGACGAAGTCAAATGAAACTGTTGACATCGCTGCACTTCATGTTATCGTCTCTAATGCAAAAAGTACAAGTCCGATCTGCATAAACTTTTGTATGTTGGTAGAAAATATGCTTAAGTACATCTACCTGAATTTTGGTGACTATTGAGTTCATTTTGCAGATGTTAGACAAATTTGAAAACCTGGGGGAGGGGAGATAATACCGTAGATGGTACCGGAATAAATTGATAGGCGGTCATATTTACAGTAGAGAAGAATTGTGTAGGTGATTATCATACACTGCGCTTTAATTAATGGAGTAACACCATGAAACACGTGAAATTGAATTGCGATTACTCACTCGACCTCTAATGCATCGCGTTATTGTCCAAATAAATTTGGGACCCAGTTCGTCATTGAATCGTAGCCATTCCTCTCCAGAAAGTGGTCGACCCCGAGAGTTCATCAAATGCATATCCTGACGTTTGGATGCTAGAATAGGACAAAGAGAACATCTGGTCGATTTGACAAAATAGTTACCACTGAATTTTCGATCATATCAATCAGGAAAAGCACTGAAGCATCAGTTCAACGCCTCTCATGCACAAGATTGCAATGTTCATCATATTTTATTGCAGAAAATTGCGAACAGTCTCTTAGCTGTTTTACACGGGCGGCAATCATTAGATGAGGTGGAAAAAAATAATAGTTTCAGTATGCTGTCACAAACACAATAATACTTGTTCTGTAACTTGAAGAGCAGGTTGTGTACAATACAGGAGGACTGGATTTAAAGCACTTCTTCAGCAATTATTGATATTTTTGAAGTCAACTTTTTTCAGTTGCCAGCATCATTTTTCTTAGTCTTACTCTTTCACTTCAACATCAGTATGCGAGCTTTATTTTCAGCATGATTGCGTTGCTGACATTATGTTTCTCATTCCTCCAAAATTCGTTTCTGTAGTTGTTCTCACCCCTGTCAATCCTAAGCAATTGTGACTATTAAATTACTTGATCTTGATCTTGATTCATCTACGAATTGGACAGTCACGTGAAATAGGCGAACTTTCTATTTACATAGAAATGCCGGTTGCTTCGAACTAATTGATTAATATTGATTTAGTCACAAAACCAGCATTTTGCATGAGTGATTACAGCTTTTTATACGTAGGGTTCAGAAGTTGGACAAACGTACACATCACTGGTCATTAAACTATGCCTCATCTTGTTGTAATGCTCTATAATGATTGAACCGCATGGCCTCCTTAACTTTACACCGCTCTATTGTGGCTAGTGCAAACAATTTTCATGATGATCGTCTGAGGCGTCTATTCCTTGGCAATAAGGACGACTTTTATTAGTACAGTTTTTATTAAGCATACAAATCCGCTTTAAATGATTTATGTCCTGAAGTAGACATTTATGCCACAATAGCGGGATGGTCACGCTATTGATTGCAGATCAACTAATATTGTAGATTTTCGAAGAGTAAGCGCAGTCTTCACAAAGGAGTACGATCACACCATCAGAATGAAATTTGAAAAACTGCTTAGTCTATTATCGTGAATACCGCATGCAGGCATGCAGGCACATTTCCGATTTAATGTTCGTAATCAATTGTGGATGCGAATAAGCGAGGACAAAATCAGCCTTTGCAGCATAAATTTTGCGTTCAGAAGTTAAAATTGTACTCTGAATCGACGGAATTTCAAGTACATCTATGTACCATTGAATATCTGTTTCAGACTCCAATGGTGAGATCAACATAAAAGTTTGCAATATAAAGTGTAATAGAAATTGAACCGATAACTTCAACTGATTGGTGTGATTTGGCCTACATGGCAATACAGATTTCAGTCACCGGGTGCTGGTGTTGAAATTGAAGATAGCTTAAAATTATTCAAGTTATCAAACTCTGGTTACATTGGCTTGAAAATTCTAAATGATATAATTCAAGAAAACACGAAGCCAAGTAGGAAGTAAACAATAAATGATTACAACATGAAAAGGTCGTTAGTGGCGGATCTAGTCATCGATGGTGTTCCTATTCAAGCAGAAAACATTCCTCCGTCGATATTTAAAAATCCCGAGGACTTGCCAGAATCCACTAAAATTTCAACAATCCTGCCACAATGAGTATATGATTCAACAAGTCTAAACTTTCTGTTTCTGAGCAGTATTACAACAAAGCATCGGAGAACATATTCAATTAGGTTTATTCAACTGATAGCTGCCCTCATAAGGATATGGTTTGATGATAAATCTCATCAATCTGTAAAAAACTTGTTAATTCAATGCCAAATCGTGTTTCGCCAAGTGCTGAAGGCCAAAGGTGAACATAAAATGCATGAAAACACATCTACTGTTTAGGAATTAAAAGTACACTATTATCGTAATGGAATACAGATACATGTGTATTTTGATTAACTTTGCAAAATTGTTCAAATCATTCTGCACAATACTGTGGAACTCCAGTTAAGCTACTTGTATTCATATCAGAAAATGAGAGAGAAATCTGGAATCTTATCTTTGCTGAGTTTGGTCTTAAGAAAACCACAGACAGCACGAGAAGGCAAAGACTATGCTGGTTAGGCCACGTGGTAAGAGGAAATGAGTCAGAGTGGATCAGAGAAGTTATATATCACATATTGATGGAAATGGATGGTAAAAGAGTAGCAAGAAGACAAAAAAGACCTAGTAAAACGTGGAAGCGGACGCTCACGATCGGTCGAATAGGATGTCTACAGTCAAGCAGAAACCGTCTAACTGGAAGCAATCATCTGGAAACAAAGGTGCAAAAAGGGAAGTGAGCGAGTTTGCACATTACATGTAATCACAATCCCAATGTATTTGCGTGAAAGTCATTGTAGACACCCTACAAGACGGCAATTATACACGTAGTCATAAGGGCAAATTTTTATCGTGCATTAAACGCAACCATCGCACGACATTTCAGAATCATAAGCATAGTATTCAACTTTCTTCTTAGGTAGACTACCACACCCAGTAATGTGTTATAAATCGACAGCTCTATCATACATAGTTCTGCTAAATAGTGTAGTGTATACCTACTTTTAGAGCATAGTTTGTCTATATTTGACATCACCAAGAATATTGCAACATGCGGATACGGCTTCCATAGATTACTTCAGCCATGGACAGATAGTGCTCTAGCTGTCCATGCTTCAGCTTATCAAATAAGCATGAGCAAACCAAAATTATCAAGCCACAAAATACATTGATCATCAGCATAATATGGTACTACAGTCCGGTATTAGAACTTAAAATGTAGCAAGTGCACAAATATAATCGACTATATCCTACGGAAGTTTTCTTGTATAAAAATAACCCACTTCAGTTTCGTGAATGATAATTATAGCAAAATGTTCACATGCTGCAACCAATATCAAGGTTTTCATTCAAAAAAGTAACTAAATTATATCAACATCAAAACAATGCGACATTCGTGTCTCCTACCCTCATGTCAATCAATATACAATAAATGTTTATTTCGAAAAATATCGGAAGACATAGATCCATGCATGTACATCACAACATGTAAAGAAACACATTTCAAAAATATGACTGTGTCAGTCTCAATGAAAATATTTCAAGTCGAGAAGGAGAAGATACTTCCAACATTTCTATCATTGGATTTCGAATATTCATTGTATCAGAATTTCTTTAGCAATCAATCGTAATTTGGTGGTTTCCTGAAGAAAGTTAGTGATGGATTTTTAGAATATTTGGAGTAAGCGTATTCACTAATGTATAAAACTCGTGCATTCAATGATTCTAGAAAAGGCTCTCTCAAAACACATCTGCATAGCTTTCATCTGAAAGCCAGGAAGTTACTAAGGTCTCTACTACGTAAAAATCGATCTTTTAATGAAATAATATTCCTCTAAATCCATCGATAACGATGTCGTCGCAGACTGTCGTACAGGAACTCTCTTCCGTGCAGAGGGTCCTAATATCTGAATGCTGATACACATGCTATTATTGTGCACTTAATAACATACAGAATATACAAGTACGTCAAAGTCAAACTAATTTTTCCTCAATTTTATATGCCTTATTGGTTACTAGTGACATGCATTATGATTACAACATACTATGCTTTAGAAGCTTGTTTTGATATGTGGATGATACAGTAGACAAATAGAATTCATAAAATAGAAAAGCACAGAAATTCCATTATTGATTAAGAGCTTCATGGTAATATAGTTACTATACAAGCAAGTCTCGAATATATGCAACAGCGCAGCTTATAAATATGCATGATAAGTAGAATTTTCGAGAAAACTTGGTTTAATTTTTAAAGATTGTATATAGATCAGCGGCATAATATAAATGGATCAAAGTTGGCGATGAAAGCATGTTTGACCGAAAGCTTACAGTAGATGATTGTCGATAATATGTAAAACCTCACTACAGTACATAGTGATATTGCATATAGTGACAAATTATATCAGATGACAAAGCGATTTAACAAATGACTAAAAGTACAAACTGGCACCTGTTAAAAGCTGATCACATTGGAAGCAACCAACATTATCAGTCACAGGGCAACTGACCATTATCTTGATACTTAAAAATGCAAGATGAGGTTGCCCCAATTTTAAGACAGGTTGGGTGGGATACAATTTAGTATTTTCAAGCAGTCAAACACAAATCAGTCAAGATTCAGGCAAAAACACATACATACTCAACAACCGTGGCCATGTTGAATGGCTTCAAAAAGCTACGACAGGAAAATAATGCAATGTACACTATATTATAGATCAATAGCAAGAAATGTCATCATTTTCTAATAGACAATATTGAATCGAGTAGAACAAGGAGAGCGGTCATAAAATATTGCTACTGGTGCTCGCACAATTCACTTTACCTGAGACTGCAAATAAATGTGATATTTCAATTTCTACGATGACAATGGCGATGTGCTAGTGATTATTGTTTAGTAACAGCATGAAATAATCGGTCACTCTGATTCTGTTGTTAGTCGCGTTTCGGATGTAAGTTGAATCATTTGACTTAGTTCTTTGCATTTGATGTAATGTCGCACTGAAATCTTTCTGAGATTGTCACAAATTATTCGCCTGTCACATTTCAAAAATCAAGGTTGGTGAGCAATTCATCAATCAATTACGTATTTGGTTATCAATTAATAGGTTTATAGTTGGAAGGAGTCAGGAGTATTTTGTGATGTTGTTATAATTATTTTTGAATGTTTGTACAAAATTTTTCAGCTGCTATCCGGCAATCCTCTTCAGGTACAAAAGAATCTGTTGATGTTAGCAGGAGTTTGAACTACTGCAAGACCACTTCATGTTCGCTTTAAAGAGCACCTCTCAACCACAACTCCATCTACTTTCCTGCACATTCGAAATTATCAAGTAGAACACACCAACATCACTATCGACATTCTAGTCCACGACAATCACAACCTTAATTTGCGAATACGTGAGGCATTCTTAATACATGAATTTAATCCATCCATCAATAATAGATCTGAACTTGACAGTTATCGTGAATTTCTTTTTATCAACCACATTTCTCAACCTACTCTACTTACACAGCTCATAATTCATCATCTTTCATGTCCAGTCAATTCTCCTTTTGCTACTGTCAAAGATCTGTACCCCAGTACAACGTGTTCATACCTACATTGGATCATACCATATCTCCTGATTGTAAGTATCATTTTCAAACTAATCATTCAAACTCTTACTAACATCAATAAATTTTTTCTACCTGAATATGATTACCGGAAAGCAGCCGAGAAATTTTGTACAAACATTTCAAAATAATTATAACGACATCACAAAATGCTTCTGACTCTTTCCAACTCTAAGCCTAAAAATGACCAGTCAGGACCTCTTTCAAAGTTGTCAATTAACTATGTGATTACTCGACTGGCGCCTGACTGATGATTTATTCGGCCTTAAGGTGCGCTTGCACGTGCAACTTTATTGCTGATACTTTTTACTGACATTCGGAGAACAATAACCTGATGCGATCAATGCACTTCTCTTTATCAACACTCACTAAATTATTGAAGGCATCCCTTTGCTTCAACTGTTTGTCCATTCTTTTTTTTAACTCATCTAACTCAACATTCCTCGGAAGATAGAACTTATATTCTGCCGTCATCGAGTAGGAGTCATGATGTCAGTCATGCAACGATTGACGCTTTGTTTCGGGCTAATATGGGTCCCTGATATGGGTGCACTCAAGTTTCATCGAATGTCATTATGCTGTGAAAAAATCATCTTCAGATTCGTAGTGCCGAAGCTGAAATCTTGTGACTTTCACCTGTAACCGAATTTAAAAGAGCATCTCTGCGGTATCCATGTTGAATCAAACGACCCGCTTCAACGGAAGGTCAGGGGCTAGATTAGAGCACAAGACAAGATATTTTCCTTGAAGACTTTCATAAACTGGTGAATCGTTGGAAGAAGTCCGTGGCGACCGGAGATGCTTATGTTGAAAAATGGGAACTGCTCTATAATTGTAGAATTTACAGAGCTCCACTTGTGATCTCGTGCTTTTTTGTTGAGGAAATTGTAAATCTTACAGATGAAAAGTGATATTTTCTTAAAAGACCTGATTTGGAGGGATCAATTAATATTCAAACACCAATAGAAATCACTTTCAGCACAGAGACAAGGCAATTTATCTCGGTGACTTTCAGTCAACCCACGCATGACACAATTACATGAGCCGACCGACCGGAGGTAACCTATACTCGGCATTCCCTAAGATAATAGAGATACAAGAATGTCAACGAGTATATGATCCTTGAAGAGATATTCAATAGAAACCAAAGTTTCTGTCGATCTGCAAGAGCGCAAGTATTTCTTAATTAACAAATGAGAACCCATAGCTAATGATAATAAGACTCACTTGCCTGAATGCTTGATGAGCACCTTGACGACATTGATATAAGAAAATCGATCGATGAAATCATCATGTTTCAAGAGGTTAAAGAAACTAGATGTCACGAGAATTCCGAACAATTCTTCATCGGAATTAGTCACACGTGGTCGTTGACACAAGGTAACGCTCAAACAATGGAGGAATGGAATCGAACCCAAGACTTTAGGCATAAAGGGCCATCACCCCTCGAGGCAAAGGATGCATGAAATCGAAGACAATATCAAATTTCTCTAAATTCAGTTTCATTGAAAAAAACTTTGATGTTTCGTGCCATAGCAGCTAAATCACGTGAGACCGGTAGCTCGTGAAGCTCTAGCGTCACCACTCTCCCTTTCCAGGGGCTTGGACGGTGCTGAGACAGTCAGGCTTTTCTGGAGCGTTGTGGTACTGTTAGTCCGGATGCCCTTCCTGACGACTTCCAGTGACACTCTCGGGGCTCGACCTCTGGACCGAAAGATCGTTAGTCCAAGCACTTAACCACTGTGCCACGGAGACCACGTGACAGAAAGACAAAATTCATGGCATCTATAAGCCTAAGTTGTCTTACTTCAAATTTAACATAGCATATTTGTGAGTGAAAGTATGTGTTACCACGTGTCCATAAGAGTCAAGTAATCTGATTCAAAAAATGAATTTTGGTAGAGTGTCCTGTTGATCAAAAGTGCATGATTCTACGTCAATATTGATTGCAAATCACATGAAGCGTTTGATTGAATGATCGCTGAGAAATTAGGAATGATTGACAGCATCAGAAAATAGAGTAGTCGGCTCTTTCCGAGTTTTTCATTCATTTACGAAAGCAGGACGAACAATTTATGGTAGATAAATACAGTAGCTGTTCACGATGTTTTCAATTTGGCCAAACGTATTTTAGCAAAACAATGGTCATGTAATGCGATGTTGTGCGTTGATCTTCTTAATATAATGGGCATCGCATGGGTGGAAAACCCTGTGCTTACACTGTTGTACACAATGGCCTTTCTCTAATTGCTGCAGAACCTCTACTAGACTATTCAACCCGGCTGGTGAGTTGGCGCTCTATTTTTCCTCTTTGTCAAGAAATCATTTATATGCTACTATTATTTCTCATGGCGTCATGCAAAAAGAAGGTAAGTTCACATAAACTTAAGATAATACTAATCAGATATTTGGTAACCCAAGATTATAATATAGGCATTTAATAACTACGATTCCTCGTAGCTAACTATTATCTTCCTGTCTTAATCCAGTATAACTTTCAATCAAGGCACCAAACGTCAGAAGGTGGAAAACTGCATATTTACATTACACAGATCTCGAAAGAAACAATCGAGGTTTCCAGGGAAACGGATGCCTAGCAACTCAATGGCTGCAGTTCAATGACAACAAGCTCATTATTTACTAACATTCATCTTGTGATTTAATTGCTCATCGTAAGCAGTCATCTCACAAGTAATGGGCAATGTTTTGAGGTTGTTGTTCTAAGTGAGTGAGATAATTTCCAACTGTCACTCCAGTTTAAGGAGAAACTGAAATACTTCTCTTTCTGTTGTGAGAATTCATTCATAGAACCCGTCGATTATATGATTTTTGAAATCTAAGTGCTGTTTCTATTCCAGGGCGGTTTGCATGAATAAATGTTATATTTTACAATTGTCTCCATATTTAGTGATAGAATGCATACATAGAATACATTGATGAAGTGGTAAAATGAAGAAAAGTTAATGGAATGCACGAACAGCCAACTTGTGTTTCCAGTAGGCCAACTTCTTCATCAATGTGAAAGAGTTTCGTAAATATCAAGACATCAATTTTGGAATATTACTGTGGTACATGAAGAACATGTGCAGTAGAACATTCTTGTAGTAGACTCTACTGCAGTAATGATTAAAAACGAGAATGAAAATCAGCGAAGATTTCTAGTGATTCGTCGAGAGGCTACATGTAGGTCATCATACAGGGATAAATTGCCTTGTCTGCGTGTTTGGGTGTAGAGATGACATTCCTCGATGCTGATGGTCACGGCGAGAGCTAAACACTAAAAGCAAGAAAATCAGTTACGCAATTCAGTGCCTCTGCCGGTTGTTCCAGAGACCTCTCATTAGTCAATGACGCCCTCAATGAGGCATCACTAACGAATTTCGTTCCAGAGATCGCTCTCTTAATGACGTCTCAATGAGGCATCTCTAAATTCGTTCAGAAGACGTATCACAAAGGCATCATAAACACATTGATCTAGTGACAGCCATCAGGCAGTCTTTAGAGCATCACTATTTCCTTGTGTATCGTTCAACAAAGTTTGCAATGGCGAATATGATCGAAGTTGTGTTGGATTATCACTCGTCAAGATGCTACAGAGAAAGATATTCTCCTTTAGAGATAGGCCATCTGTCCGAAGAGACAATACGCTCTGTTTACCGGTTCAGTGGCGTAGAAATGACTAAAATTGCCAATGATCTACAACCCTTCATAAATCAGAACTATGAAAATACAACGTTGCGAGGGAAGCGATTGTCCACAATTGAGCAAGTCATTATTGCAATGAAATTCTATGGTCATGGGTCTTCATTTCGAAACCTAAGCGAGCAGTATGGAGTTGGGATTGGCACTGTTTCTCGAGTTATTCAATCAGTGACAAAAGCTATCCAACAAGCATACAAAGATCTCATCAAATTACCAACGACCCATGGAGAGTGCAGAACTTTATCCAACGAGTTCCATGATATAGCTGGATTCCCAAACGTCATTGGCTGTGTAGATGGATGCCTCATACCCATCAAACGTCCTACAGTTAACGAACATGTCTATGTTTGCCGGAAGGGATATCACGCTATTAATTCTATGTCACCATGTCGCTATTAACCATGTCATCTCACTTTTTTAATGTTAGTAATTGTTTCCATTGTTTTTTTTTCAAATACATGTACTAAAATAATGAGAGTGAACTTTTGGAACTCTTGCGACGTTCCTCAGGGGTGAAAAAACACAGAAACCTGCTTGTTGTTGAACATTAACTGTATTTGATTCAGATTAGAACACTGCTGAATTCAAATCTATTATACCTGAGTTACAGCTATAGGATTCACATACCAGAATATGAAAATGGACATGAATATAATTTGGTCAATTTGGTTATTAGGAATATATTTATAGATGAAAAGAAATACTTCTGTTTTTTGAAATGTATATTGGACGCCGACATGTTTCGGACAGCTCTCATTCAGGCACCACGGTGGACTGAATTGCACACAGAATCACAAAACGAACACTTTTCAGATTGACAATGACATGACATGACATGACATGACACAAGACAATAGAAATGGCATTGCAGAATCTCAATATCCAACCAGGCCTTCTGCTTCTCATGATTCACACTATCAGTGTTGATGTTTGAGCAAAGAATCTTCCACCTTGCAATGCAGCTATCTACCAAAGCATGAAGCTCTGCTTCGGTAAATCGCGGTGATCGTTTCGTTCCTTTGTATTCCATGCTGTCACAACGACTGACAAAGGTGATGAATTGACGCACATGGACGTAATTTTGGATCATCATCGCATTATGATTGGTCTGCTAATCATTCTGTCATTTCTGACGTAAACATGATGCAGGGATGTAGGTCAATCATATTCTTCTTTATGCAGCCTTGGTTTGTGATGAGGTCTGTTTACGAGCGGCTCTTTGGAACAAAATTAGAGAGGCCTCATTGAAAAGTTTAATGCACGCGCTCAATGAGCGGGTTCAACGAGCGATCTCTGGAACAACCGGCTGGCTTTCACGAGGTCAAACAGATATTTCTATGCGCCCTGTTCCTGGCACCACTATGAAAAATGGCTTGCCAGTTTTGAGCTATGCCTGTTCCCACAGAATTGGATTCATCTGCGCACGCTTCGGTTTCCTAGAAAGGAAGGGTTGCATGTAACCTTAATATCGAAATGGCACATCACAGAGTCAGATACATGGACAGACAATTTGCTCCTTCTCGAATGGATAATTCGTGTATCGCTTGCTATTGGAAATGACAAACAATAAGCTGTCAGCAGAGGACACCAGAGCCAGTGAGAGAGGCGTGCGTATACTGTGATATCACTTCGCACACACCAAAACACAGATCGTCTGGCTAACATTCAATTCAGTGTATGCACTATGCAGTGAGGAGTGCTGAAAAGAGGATGTGAAATCATCAAGTGAACTAATTTTCGTACGCCTGCTACTTTTTCTAATAATAATCGGAAGGGCCAACATTATGGAGAAAACTTGTGCGCAATGATTTGAATTCTTCGAATCTGCAGGAATTGTGGCAATCGAAGCACTTTGTTGAAACTCACATTAATCCGCAAGCGACGCAGGACTTTTTTTCCTATGTCTGTAGGGTATTAGGAGTTCATTTTTGCCCACTTAATAGGTTCCTCGATGTGCCGGCGATTTCGGATTAATCACACTTCTAGCAAGCCGAAGCCGATAAACAAAATATTTAATTCTGTGCCTGCTCCTGACACGATTGTGGAAGGTGTGTTGCGCTAGTCTTGGTGATCTCCGTGGCGCGTTAGCATTTCGAGGACTGAGTTCGATTCCAAGCTGGCAGGCCATTTTTCACGGTGGTGCCAGGAACAGGCCGCATAGAAATATCTTTTCAACATCGTGAAAGCAGAGGCACTGAATAGCGTAATCGATTCTCCGACGTCGCCTGGACGCAGCTGCTTTTGTTGAAGAAAACCAATTTTCCATTGAACGCAATGCAGATGTAAGTCTGGATTCTGACAGAACAGAACATCTACACTACATAAAGCAGATTTCCCGAAATGCCAGTACGCCGGCCTCGATCTAGGCAAGCAGCTGTATGAAGAGTTGAGAGTTGCAGATCCTCGTCCCGTTCAAAACTGGGAGATGTTCCGATTAACGGAAGACTTTTACATAGCAAAATTGCAATTAGAAATGAGGAATCGACATTTGTCCAGATTAAGCAGAGTGCGCTGTAGTGCTGCAATAGTGCCTCACACAGCAAAGATGCAGCAATCTTTAGTCTACTGCCTAAACTCACAAAAATAAATTCATTCTTATAGACTTGTAAACGCATTCGCCAGGCGCATGGTGCGGCGTGTGCGACCACTGGATCCACAAACGATGGTGTTCAGGATGGCCTGAGGTAGATACTCCGAGTGAGTTTGATGAGTTTAGTGTGGGTGGTGACCGTTTCAGCTCAATTAAGTCCTGTTATCTTGGTGATATGTTGAGCGCTGCAGGTGAATCCGACTTTGCAGTGACTTCGAGAATACGGTGCGGATGGAAGAAGTTCCATGAACTTGCACCTTTCCTGACATCCAAAGCTCCCACCTTGGTGTATTCCACTTGTGTCCGTAGCACCATGATGTACGGGAGTGAGACATGGGCCGTGAAAAGTGATAATATCATGATGATTGAAAGAAGGGAAAAGGCAACGATGAGAAGAATGTGCGGTGTGAGGCTGGCCGACGGACATGAGTGAATGTCTAAGAAAGACGATGAACATGGAATGTATTTCCGATGTTCTGCGAAGAAGAAGAAGACTGGTATGGCTACATTCTGAGAATAGATGAGAGTGACTGGACGAAAAGATCTTTCCAGTTGGAGGTCGAAGGCAGAGGGCCGAGAGGAAAACATGGGCGCAAGCCGTCTCCGAGGATCTTCACGCTCTGGACCTGAATCCAACCAACAATGGTCTACGATCGACAGGAGTGGAGGCGCGCCATCAGAAGGCAACAACCGTCTGACCCCGTTCAACGTGGACAAGGACTAAAAACGGGGAAGTAAGAAAGTATAAAAAATCCTTTCATAGGAGAAGAATCACAGAGATTGAAGAATACAACTATGTAGATGGAAAAACCACGTCGCTTTCTATAGTTGTCTTGTGCTCGAATCCGAGTCGAGTTGTGTAGTAAAGTAAGTAAGTAAGTAAAGTAAGCAAAGTAAGTATTCGCAGTGATATTTGTTTTGATCACCAGTGCACGGCGGTTGTCATTGCATCAAAAAAGCGATTTATTCAAAAATGCGTTTTGTTTTTTGTTAATTGTTTGATGATGTTTTTATCGTCTAAAATTCTTTCTGGAAGCGACCTGACCTTTTTGATATTTTAAGGACTTGTGTGAACAGTGGCATTGTTGAACACATATGACGGTTTTATTTCACTTCATCCTTGTTGTCATCGGTTAAAAATTTCATTACAATATCAACGTGTGGATGTCCTTGTTACTAATGAACGATATACTATCGTTCCATGAGAACTTATGAAATCTCGCGGTTAACGATGAAAAACTGAAAAGAGCCGTTCTACGAAATTAAGTTACATTAATTTAGACATTGTAGATTCGTATAGTCAACCGTTCTGAAGCTTGCTCCTAGCAGGATATTCGATGAACTTACGCGCAGTACGTGAAATTATGATATTTTCTCCAGCTGCAATGAAACGGAGCGACAAGAATCCTCCTGCGATTAGCAATGCGCTTTGAAATACAGATGCCATCTTGCTTTGAATAAACACCCTAGTAAGACATGTTTGTTTCAAAAAGATACTGCCCTAAACGAAACGCGGCAAAATATGTGCAAGTACGTCCTTCTTTAAGTACAAATATCTATCGCATACCAAAACAAGAAGATGGAGTTGCCTGGAAATATGCTTGGACTTGTTTGGGGTTTGTTATTTTAGATGCATAGTCTTTTTAATCAAAGTAGCCTGCTGTACAATCCATCAGTCTGCTTATCTGTCCTTGACGTTTTAAGCTAGTTTGAGACAATCAGAGCAGTACTGAAAAGTCCATAAAGAACGAAATGCAGCGACTATGACTGATAAGGAAAAACTTAAACACTTAACACTTGAAGTGTTTAAACTGCCAAAGTGTGAATACATTTTATGATTACATATTCGTTAGGCATTGTGGAATACAACACTTACATATCCGAATAAGCAATGAGGCTGTTCAAGCTAATTCAGATTATCCTCACTCTCAAAAAAGATTAAACTGTAATGACGTTCACCTGTGCAAGATCTTTCGGCCTACAACGTGTAGACAATTCTCAAGCAACTGTTTTATTCACACCATCATTGTTGAAAGTCTGAAACTGATAAACACGAACTCAATCCTTATTTTCACACCTGAATACATGTTTAATTTTGCTAGATATCGCGGCGTTTATTCAAAGAAAGACGCTATGCTTCACATAATATCTGTCTGCATTTTTTTCAAATCATAATCTATTTCAAACTTACCGACAACATTTCCCTTGCAAAGCATGTGCAATTCCTGCTGCTCTTGATGCTGAATAGCTAGACGAGAGATGAAATAGATCTGCCATTGCTGAATATTGGTCGGTAGAAGAAGGAAAGGTGTTGCTGTTGGCTGCAAGCTTCGTAGAGCAGCGTAAGAAACTTTCAAAATACTGTCCACAGCGTTTGGCTCGACGAGACATCGTCTGCTCTCTATTCCTCTTATTTTCAAAGGCTGATACCGCTCCTGTTGGAAAAATTAAGTAAACGAATAATGCGATGAAGTATAGACACAATTCGCCTGACTCTTAGCAGGCAAGTGCTAGGCTACATGTCTGTAAGTCAATAGGTAATTAGTATTGAGTGACAACTCCACAAGCTACGATTACTACTGAGATGCCATCATTCATACTCTTTATCAATGAGTCATTAAAAGATTGTGCCATCAATTGGTATTTTGCCAGGAGCCACTGTTTCGGCTCTTTTATTGTTTTTATCAGAGTGGTACGACAGTTGGTGGACATTGGTGGTACGACAAAGAGTGGTACAGACATGCTCTATGGGATTCAAATCAGGAATACGGGAGGACCAGGAAAGTGATCGTTAGTACACGTTGTTCCTTAAAGATTTCACTCGCTGTGTGAGCTGGTGCACTATCATCCTGAAAGATAAAATTGCGCAAGCGTCGGTTTTCAGTCCACAATGAAGCCTTTTGCCTCCACAGACACAGAAGCTGTCATGTGAATTCCAGCCATTCTGATTAGACGTCCGTTGCTTCGAGCTGTAATTATTCTCCGTCCTGATCGAATATCGTTTCTGGATTTCTTAATACCAAATTCTCATTGCCAACGCCAGAGAGTTTGTCTTAAGCCTTAACACACACTTCTTCGGTTGTAAGCTGTTTTTCACTTAAACCCATTGCATGTCACCTAAGAAAATCAGTGTCTTTAATCCGTCGATTCACCATGTTCATAAACCTTTTTTATTTGATAATGAAGTGATAAATGAACAAGCAGTGATGAGCGATAGCTACGGTATTGCATTTCCACGTTAGATGATAGGCTAAGGCTCACTATCTATGTACATGTACACAACATATTATGCATTGGATTGTTATGAACTGAATTTGAATGAAAATCATGCTTATGTTATTACCAACTTAACGAATGAATGGGGTAATGTAACATTAGTTATGATTATGTATCCAACAGGGAATTATAGATAACAACAATAATATTATAGTCAACAATACAATTATAGTTAACAATAGATATAATCTATAATTCCCTGGTATCCAACTACGCGTATAATTGTCTTGTGGATGAGTCCAAATACTTTTCTGAAAGTATTTTCTCTTGTCTATACATTGATCTGTGTTTCATTTTTCTAACCCATGATTTTTGTTCCAAAATTTTCATTGAAAGGAGAGTAGCTATGTTTTACAAAATTTCATGTAGTAGACAACCACTTAAAAATGTAGCCAATTATCATAGTGAATCATCAAGAGGAGTCCAATGCCTTTCAGATAATGTATGATGCTTTTGTAATCAAATGAACTGAATGGCTGTAGACACTGAGATATTTCAACAGTTGTAGTGATGTAACATTAATTTTGCTAAAGAGTGTGCACTAATCCCAAAAATGTGTGTCACCTTTTGAATTGCTTTCTAATGTTAATAGGTGACATCGTTATAAAATTACCAATCTAAATATATCAATGAAAAACATTTGCCACTCTATATGGCATGGATAAGTTAGTCATTGAATTGAAATATATTTCTATGGATGTTATAAGTTGCATTTGTAATAGAAAGCTTTGATTTTTAAGCTTATTGTACTCAAGTATGCCTACACGGTTAACGAAATGAAAGCAGGAAAATTGAGTAATAAAATTGAAAGAGAATAATAATGGAAACTAGACAAAGTATGGCTTACAGTAGGGACGTCTGGCTTTTCAGCAATGAAGATGACAACAGCTGAAATTGGTCAACTTATGAATTTTAGCAAAATAACAATTTTAAGGTTGATACTGAGACACAAAGAGAGATTTAGTTAATAAAATAATAATAATAATTTAATACATCGTTTGCCGACTGTCGGATTCCATCTTTCATGAAACATAAATCATCATTGGCTGATCAGTTAGATCTTGTTGGAACACTTGAAGGATGGAGCGGGCATCAAGATCACCAGATCTTGCACTTACCGACCAGTTGTGATGGGATCTGGCGAAAAGGAAAGTATCACAAAAAGGTGGCATTAGCTGTTTGAATGACTTACAATCCCGAAGAGATGGAGACCATTCCTCAGAGCGCAACTGATAAATTAATGAAAAATACATTCAAATATTTAAATTTAGAAGAATAAAAACTGTAATGAATTCATCAGGTGGTCTCGCTACCAACATTTTATGAAAAATCGCTGTTTATCATCAGCTCAATTACTTATGCAATCTTAGAATTATTTATTACAGCATGATAAGAGGTTTTGATATGTATACATTGGGTTATATTTAAAGGTGACACACATTTCAATGAACTCCTTGCATTTATATGTGTATCTCTATGTGGACATCGAATACTCATACGTAAAGAAAGTTAAAGCAATACCATAATGATTTAAAGGCTCAAGTAATTTGAATTTTCTGAAGTTGTAAAATACATCACCATTAGTAGAAAATAATGAAGGGTGATTGTCATATCGCATTGAGGCAACGATGATTGTAACAGATTCTGTTCCTTAAATGCTGGCCATTCTATTCACTGCTTCATTTAATTTTGTAAGGCGATACTTTCAAATAAACTACAATAATCAACACCTATTAACTTGAAAAGCAAAATAATATGCAAGCGTGTTGCAGTGTACTGTAGGTCATCTGATTTACATCAAGAGAAATAAGGGAAATTAGAAACGTAGATGAAGTAAAAAGTTCGAAGCCAGAAGTGCATCAGTAGTTTGTAATGTGCATGCACCGTGCGTAAAAGCTGACATCTACATGTATATGTCTTTTCCGTACCTAAAACAGGTTTCTGCTTGACCTCATCAAAGGTAGTGAGTATTACGCAGTTCAGCTTACTGACCTAACGTATCCGTCAACCAGGCAACATCTATGATAAATGCCATAAAATCAGATTCTAAGGAACTTACATCATCAGCAAGTCGTTGAAAGAGAGCGAAGGAGCAAGGACTTAGTTTTGGATTGGCAGAGAGGTAGGTATACCACTGCTCCATACTTTCAAACCGCTCTGAAAATAAGATGGAATCAGCATTCTCTCACATCTGAGAAACTCTCCCTAGACTTACTCTTGCCGATAACAACATTGATTTCATCAGGATATCGTCCAGGAGGTAGAATGTTGGGAGACGAGGGTGGGAGGGGAGGAAACTTATTACCTTCATCATCTTGAAGGAAAATTAGACCCTCCTCTACTTTGAAGACATATGCAGGAGACCATGTTCCACCAACACCAGTTTTCCGAAGTACCACTGTACCAGGTCGAAAATACCGGGCTGTGATGAGCTGGAAAATAAAGACGCGACCGATGTTAGACACTGAAGTAAGTTCCTGAAATTTCACTGAGATGTGGCATTCTTCGACATCAATGTACTGACGTTCTGGATTGGAAAAAGTTACATTTCTAACATTCAAACACGAAACCCACTCTTGGTTGTAATTTGAATGCATGCCATGATGAATTGTACCACTCGGCTTTCATTTCTGCATCTAACTTTTCCGACAGCCGTTTTCTTCTTCATATGCATGGGCGCGAATGTATTATGTGTCAGATGGTATATGTAGTTTTGTTCGACACAATTTCGATGGTTTTGTTCGACAGTGGTTTTGTTTGACATTATGATACATACATATATATATATATATGTATTATATATATATATATATATATATATATACATTATACAATATATATAATAAGCTTATTTTTTATACCATGTGTCGAACAAAAGCATTGTCGAACAAAACAATGTGTCGAACAAGACTACTACATTCATGTCAGATACCACGGAATCTAAAGGCTGGCTTCCAATGGGTCGAAGGTCGCTTCACCGTCTGCGCTGTCGCGTGAAATTTGACGTCACAAATATCTTCCATTTTTCTAGCGACAAGAACGCTCGACGTTCATGGCGCTGCAATATTTGAAGTCATAATGGGCACTGCATTACAAGCGACGTCGCAAGGGTGACCCGCACGGTAAAGCAACAGACATTGATTGGAAACCGTCTTACGAGCTGAAGCGCAGCTGCGTGAAGGATTGACCAATCAGAGAGCGCTGTTGCGGATGACGGTGTTACGACATGCGACGCGCGACACATTGGAAACCAGCCTTAAGAATTTGCTTGAAATTCTTAAGAATTGTATTAAGATTAAAAGTGCTTCGTAAACCACGGTTGCATGCTAGCTGTCGAGCTCGTCAAACACATGAAAAGACTGTTCGACGGGGTGTTCGCAAGCGTTGGAATAAACCACAATGACAGGAATGATCGCCACAAATTATTAAATGTGACCGTCTCTGCAACTTTTCTAGAAGAACCTCGTTATGTGAGGAGAGTCCAATGAACGCAGGTGAACACTACTCAATCACAGAACAAATTAAACCGGTATAGACTAGTATCAATTGGGACCATGCAAGAAATGGCATTAAGGAACGAAGAGCACATAAGCGCCGAGACGCACATCGAATTATGAATTCAGTTTGCTTGTCCCACATCAAATCATCACTGAGATGAACGCCAAGGATCTTAAGATCAGTCACAGCGGCGATTTCAGGTATAAAAGCCGGTTGATAATTTCTTGATCTAGATATCCATAGCAACTTGCACTTGTCGAAATTCAACTTTAGACCAGCTTTCAGCGACCAATTCAAAATGTTCTTGTGTTCTAGGACGTGGGAATCTAAACTATTTTTAAAAAGAGGGACCATTAATGAGCAGTCGTCCACGTATTTGATTATTAAGGTCGTTCGATAAAGGAGATATATTTGACCAATTACAAGGTTAGACAGAAAAGGACCCATTAATGACCCTTGTGGAATTCCAGATTTCACATGCTCTTGCCTGCTGACGATATTATGGATTTCAACCCTCTGTACTCGATTCTACAGGTAATCCAAAGTCCACTGAATGAAAGGTAAGGTATCCATTCCAATGCATCTGTGAGGTGATTTTGAAGAATTAAGATGATAAGGAGCGCACCTAAGAATGACATTTGAATTTCCAATACATTTTCCGATTTCTATGTCCAAATAGGTGATCATTATGTGATTCATTGTCTCATCCTAAAAAGTACTGTGCTCATGCTGAAAATCGAGGCGATTCATTAAGTGATTTCACAAATTCAGAACTTCAAAAAAATGAGCTATTCAATGAGCAGGCTTTTCCGGGAAAATTTCCTTCCTATGTCATTCATCTTCAAGATAAGGCATGCAATTTCAAAGATAGTCTGGTTCAAATATTTCAATTTTAGATCACACAGGTTCAAGGCATTCGTGATAATGCATGCAAAGTAGTGAATATGAAAGCAAGGTCAATTACCAATCATTCAATGGAAACTTTCATGTTATCGAACTTAGTTGCTTTATCTTGAACTTGTGTTCCTTTGCGTTGAAGCTCAGATGACGTATGATTGAAACTGGTCCCACTATCTATTGTCTTTCAAATTGCATGACTTATCTTGAGGCTTGTATTCGTTGGAATTGAACTAGCACGGGAAAACCTGCAGGTCATTAATTTATCCTTTCAGTGGGCTAAAACGTCTAAAAATGTGACAAACTTAGTCATTAAAAGGTAGGTGGGTCGGGCGGCCTATGTTGAAGAGGACCGCAGCAAAAATAAAGCAAACGTAAATTCCTCAACGTTAATTGGATTTGGTCGGTTTAGACTTGACCCCGCCATGTGGCATAGGCTGGAGGTTAGTGGCTGAAACCTTACTTCAAGTAACCACATGGTTCCTCTCTGGTGATTCCTTGAATAGCCACATTTCTGTGGTTTCAGCTATTTCAGACATATGCTTATCATTTTGCAAGCAATGTATATTTATTCGTTCAAATATAAGCATCTTTTGGCTTGCATTTCGTCTCTGAATTGAAAGACTAGTTGCGTATGCCTATTTGATTTGTTTTGCCGTCACTACTCACTCCCCCATACTGGGGGCCTGGACGGTGCTGTTCAAAAAATTATCGAACTGTAAAGCACAGATGAAAATCTAAAGAATGTCTTACCGGATATGTACGACAGGAGACGATAACTTTCTGCTTTTGAAGCTCCTCCTCTTGTTGTTGTTCGTGCTGTTGCATGTAATCTTGTTCTGGACGCTCCACTTCTTTCGCTGCGGTCAATCTGACCAGGCATGTTTCTGACAGAACAAGTCGTCCCAACTCACAATTATTCAACTTGAGGAAGACAGTGAAAGTAATGGCGGAACTCTGGCTCGAATTAGCTGACTCACCATCCTCATTCTCATCATCTTCAATTTCTTTGTCTTCCTCGTCCACTGACTCCTGATTGAGTTTTGCGACTTTGAGTTGTCTAGCTGTCAGTGTGAAGACATCATGAGCGCGGAATGACTTCTGTTCTGTACTCTCTTCCGTCTGATAACTCGCAGACTTTTCCAGAACATTCACACGAAATGGAGAAAATTCAATCTGTACCACTGTCTTACCGCGCTTCGTTTCCAGCTCAAGTTTCAATCCTTTGACATCCAGAAATTCAAGCCGCAAGAAGCCGAATTCTTGCGGTCTGAGTGGACATGTGGAGATAATGGAAGCAGGTTGGTGTTGAGATGACACTAGGATGTTTCCAACCCAGCTTAAGGAATCAACAGGATCCGGAGAAAAACAGAAGTGAGCAAAGGACGGGTAAATAGAGGTCTGCATTCTCTGTGGAAGTGAAATGAAAGGAGATTGATAACCTTTATCAGAATTGATAACAAAGTTCTGTCGCAGTATATTGAATATCTAAAGAGAATGACAACGGTTAAGTCAATAAAAGACACCAACAACTTGATTTTCCGACCGCACTCGCACGACCTAGGAATCAAACCCAAGTCCGCTGTGAAGACAAGCTCGCATCTTCTTCACTAGGCCACACTGACGGCACAAAAGGAATGCGGGTGAAGGCAGAAGTCTTCTCTAAGTGATGTCGACAGTCATAGAGCAAGTATATATATAGGTAGTTTCGACTCAAAAACTGTCTGTATACAGTGTAAATTTTTATATGAAAAGATGAAGTTTTTCACGGAGAATTATTTGATTAGATTTTAGAAAGCTAAAATTTTGCAAATTTATATACTACCTACATGAAGCCATATTATAAATAGTATGAAACAAGTTGGATATCAAAAAGAATGAATATTTGCTAATAAGCATCTTAATTAAGCGGAAATTGAACTGATGATCTAGGAAATTTCATGAACTGCATTATAATGCAAGTCCCTGCAAGTCTTCAAGGAAAAGCTGAGAGCTTCTTGGCTGAGATGTCATGCTTTTAATTCAATTTTCAGCGGCATGATTTCATGATTCACAAGTGGCGTAATTTCTTGAATCTGAGTAGATCTTTGCTAAGTAATAGCAATGTGGACCCATTTACATCTTTTAAAGTTAATTATGATAAGCTTATATGATGATGATACTCTGTTCTTTCAGTGGCATGTAGTTTGTGGTGTGATCACGCTCAAGAAAATAATCTTATTATAATAAAACTGAGTTTTTAGCAATGGTAATCCATCGAATTGCTAATTTAACAAATTACATTACATGACATGTAGGATTTGTGGAATACTATTCTTTATTCTGTATTGCTATCATGATCAGTCACATTCGTATACATTTCTGCAAAAGTGTAAAAACCTGCATATCTTACAGGTGGTACCATGGTCTCGACTCATGTTCATTGAATGAAATCGAAACTGTATACACATTGGAGATTTAATAAATGCTGAATTGCTACTCTACCTAATATACCTACTCTATGCCGACAGCTTTTTGTCCTATTATTATTGACTGGTTCTGTCTGACTGGGAATCAAGGGTGTTGGTGTCTTTTATTGACTTAATCGTTGTTATTCTCTTTGGATATTCAATATTAATCAGAATTTGCAATGAACCTTAAGAATAACTTATATTACATCGAATGACTTGTTAGGAGATATGATTATCTGAAACAGGTTGCATGCAGATTTCAACACAAAAACAGCGCCTCTGTTAGATCGCTGATGAAGTATCGTGCTCCTATTATTTACTAGTCGATCTATGACCGATTCTGCTCGACAGTAGAAGCTACAGCGAATATTCCATAGAACAATTAATAGTAACGAATGTGACAGTGGATGTTTTCTTACATTAACCCATTTAGTTATTAAAAGTTCAAGCTTTTTCGAAAAAATAATTCAAAAGCAATTTGCGGGCATTCTACTCATCAAACTAGATTGGGAGCAGCGTCATTAGATTCGCGCTTGCTCTCCTGTTTCATTTGGTCACATTTGGCCACTCTCGGGTCAACGAAAATCGTCAGGTAGAAATATTCCATGTTTGGAAAATTGGTCTTTAATGGGTTAATGGAACGTCGCATAATGATAGCTTCAAATTTCTTTGACAGCGTAAATGAAGATGGACGTTTTGAAAAGTCTTTAACACCAATATTCCGGTGTTTTGTTGCGTCATCTTTACGAATACAAAGGAGGGAAAATCTTTTATTCTCAGCATGTGTCGACGTTTTAACGCGATTCATCAACAGCTAAGTATTTTCTTCTAATTTCAATGATTCTGATTTTGTTGTGGAAATTTGTATCTACAAGACTTTGAGTGAACGAACCGCATCTTACTGTAACAATCCCGATTTTTCGTTCATATCGAAGTAAACGTTTATATTATCATTTAATTGATACAAATCATATTTCATTGAAAGGCAGTGATCTCATTTTGAATCGGTAGATTTCCGTTCACCACGTACAATTTTTTAGATATCACCACTTTTCATATCAATAATATAACTTTGACGTCAAAATGTACTTTAGAAAAATGTGAGTAAAACTAAAAGCAAGAAACACGGATCCTTGCGATCTAACACTTTATAAATCTCAAAATGCACAATCTTTTAGAAAGAAATATTTTACAGATCTGATAATGTTTTCAACATGAGACATAAAAAATGCATTATAGAGAGCAGTTTATTATCTCAATTATTTTATCTATAAAGCTATGACAATTAAAAATGAATAGAACTGCAATAAAAATTGATTCAAAAATATTAATCTTGACCATACGAGCCTTGTGATAAAAATAAGAATAAAGAAAGTATCGACAAAATATTTGAAGATTTTGAATGCAAAACGCGATGAGCGTCAAATTTGAAAAATAGGTGATAATCCTCAGAGATAGTCCTTTGGGGTAAATTGATGTTCTGGGTAAATATAAGTCGAAAGCATTTTAAATTCTATGCAGCAATTGCTTAAATATTCAGTCTGGATGCAAAACGCGATAATCGCTATTAACGTTTGGATGCAATACGCGATAAGAGCCAACTGACTCATTTCAGGCTCTTCGATAGCAATCCACTTTTCGAATTTACTCATCTTACCTATCTGCTCCGATTTTAAACGTTCAAATGACTTAGTTATGGACTGTGGTCAATTATTTACTCATCAGTATAGAAATGTCATCTTATTCCACTCACTTTAGTGATGTCTAAGATTTGCGGTAACCTGAACGAACGAAATGTGTTGAAATTTTACTTAAAATGTGACTATACCACACTGTAAGCATCCGCATTTTTGAATTCTCATACGATGATGAAAGTCATCCCAGTAGCCATTTATAATAGAATATAATGCTTACTAATTTAAATTATTAGTTAAAGTAGTCCTAAGGAGGACTGATGGCGTTCTCCAATCCGCAAGTGTACAAAGGCAATGCTACTGTAACCATTGGATTAATCAGTTCTTAAAAGAACTCAATGTAGCTTTCTCGTGGCAACGTATTAAAATTGATCAGCTTTGGCCTAATATCTGGTAAAAATCGAAATCTTAAGACTTGTACTGTAATACTACTCATTCTTGCTGTTAATATACTAATACCATAGATTCCAAACACTGCCGTATACACGTTCAAAACAGACTTCTAATATACTGTACCGATTACAGATGCTGATAGTGGAAATAGAATAAGACAATGGTCACCATAGGTTAAGGAAATTAAAAATGGATATTATAAAACAACAGGAAACCGATGAATAAAAATTGGAAAAGTGGAGGTAAAATATGGAAATACAACGATGCTACTACACTGATTACAAGTGAACTATATCTGACACTACACTAAGTGGATAAGTGGAAAGTGGATAATGGAGGTAAACAATAGAACTACAATGACACTCTACTACACCGAAAGCAATGAAACTATACACACTATACCTAAGACTACACATGGAAAATACTATTTCTTCACTTGAATTTGTTATCGCCAGTTTCTTCATCCGTCTATAGTACTTCATGTAATTCCACATTTCTTCATTTGAATTACAATACATCGACCACTACTTCAGCTACCGATTAAGGGATATAAAACATAATACTGCAGTCCGTCAGTCATCAGCAGGTACTCGTCTAGTTGTGTTTCGACCCCTAACCTGAACACTCAAACCCAGACGAGCGGGGTCCCACACATAGTGGCTGACAAAATACTGAATAGGTAATGATATGTCTTGAAAGATATGTGACAAAGATAAATCAGACATCATTCAATTGTTGCGAATGATTGAGTCGCAGTACACTAGCAGCTACCACATTTTTACCAAAAATGAAGGGCGGAGTTTATCGCGTTTTGTATAAAGAGAAATAGATTTTTCATTATATAGGCGAAATGGAGGCCAGACCATTTCAAATTGCAATGCAAATCTATCACTTATAAGCTATTCAATAACTAAAGTTGAAAAATTGCTCATTAATTTGACATGTTCGACACAGCAAAAAACATCGCGTCTTTCTCAAAATGACCCTTGTTGCTTATCGCGTTTTGTATTCAAATTCTTTATTTCTAACACATGGAAAAACCTTCCGTATTGGCGTCCGCTAGAAAAAAGGTCCTGTAAAGGTGCCGATGAACATCAATAATTTGAATGACGTGATTTCAACAATGCTGTATTGAAGATTAGAATGTCCTTCCTTGTTCTGGAATTCTACCTACCCAAATTGGGTTAAACTGTATTCGCCATTTCCAGCAGACATCACAACTCCTGGCACCAGGGAATGCATATTCATGCGATGGTATGATCCACTGACGTCCGACAAGCATAAGCCATTCGCTCTGGTTCATTTGGTAAGTTCGGCATTTACTACAGCGGACGTTCCGCTCCAAGCAGATACTCATTTCGGTAGGAGAGAAAGTGTTCTCTTTTCCCAAATCTTTGATGCATTCGCCGCGGCAGTAATATCGAAGCTGAAGATGGAGACAGAGGATTTCATGGATTTGTATGTATGAGAGAAATCAATGTCTCACTTTATGATGGGTATGAGGATAGGCGAGAATTACAGATTCAACCATTGTGATGAAAGGACTGAGGACACTCCACATATATTCATAAACAACATACTCTCCTGAAGGGCATTGTCCTATTCGCGTTTCTAAGTCCAGGGAACTTGAAGCCATCGCTGTAAAAAAGGAAATGATGTTGCCAAACATCTTGCAAAATTGTACTAATCAAAGGCACCACATATGACAGAAATGAGATCATTTAATCATTTTTTTCAAACGTATAGCAAATACCCTGTATTCGTATTTGAAATGTATTAAATAGTCCGGCAGCCAGAACGAGATTCTGCAGAGAACGAGGCCGAAAATTAGGCTTTCACAGAATGATGTACACCATATTTCTACTACGAATCTGCACGTCTGCCGAATTCTACCTGGTTCCTCATCTTATCAGACAGGATCAAAGAAAAAAAAGCACATATTAATCAAATGGGACGCAGATTGCATTTTCTGGTAAAAATGAGATTTTCTATGTTTTCTCTCAACAAATGAAAAGTACTACGTCCAGAGCCATAATTTTTGACATGTATTATCTTTAGGTCATTTCTCATCATGTTCATGCAATGATTGTGCTATAATTTGCGTCCCATTGTATTTACATGTGTTTTTCTGTGATCCTGTCTGACACGACCTCGGCAGACGCGCAGATTCGTAGTAGGTATAGGGTGTACATCATTCTGTGAAAGTCCCATTTTTGGCCTCGCTCTCTGCAGAAGCTCGTTCTAGCTCATTAAATGATAAGATCATAAACTCGTTCTAGAATCATAAAATCAAATTCCTTAAACAATCCGATTGTATATTTTCTTAACAGATCTTTCTTGGAATCATTAAGTATCTCTTTCCTGCTTTTTTATAATTTGCAATACATGTCGCTCTCAATTAAGATAATCGAAATGCAATTTCTACTTGTAGCATGTTGAATTACACTGATATGCAAACGTACACTTACAGGTAAGTGTAAGTACACCAACAACTGTTACTAAATGGACACTTACTGGTATGAATATTGTGTCTTAGCATCATTTGAACAACTCCTTTCTTCAATAAAACACCAGTCTGCCATACTTGTTGAACAGTCCAACCTAGGGGATAGCTGTTACAAACAATTTGGGAGAAGAGATTCGCGGCCATGCCAACTCGAAACTTAAAGGAAAACTTGAAGTTGATATCATTCTTGTTGTAAGCACTGGATGTATAGTCCGGGAAGAAATATTCCTGAAAAATGAAAGGATCCATTGAAACATCCGAAGCTGTAAAAAATGGGAACTGCAGTATGCGATGAAAATCATACATACTAGAGACTTCGAACTTTAAGCAACTTTAGATAAAGTGAAGATAAAGGAGTGAAGTGGTGCAAAAGGACGTAGAGCAGGAGGCCGTCAAGTCAAACAGTAAATGAGCAGACAAGAAACATGAGAGGAGATGAAAAAATAGATGAGGGATGAATAAAATGGTATTTAAAACATGAACTTACCAGAAACTTTCGCGTTGTAGTTTCAGATTTTCCGCCACTAACTCGAATACAGGCCTTCTCAGGTACATTATGCCAGCTAAAATAGAGTTTTTTCACTTGCTTCCACGATAGCCCTCCTTTCAGATCTCTCGCTGCAACTGTCTCTCCAAGAAGGCCCATATTGCGGAGAAAGTAGTAAAAGACAGTGAACTGAAAGGAAAATAGAAACCTTCATGTTTTCCTTATATCCATAATATATCTAGCAAGATATTTTATTGCGCGCTCGTTTATTATACTCTATACTCCATCAGTGATTTTAAATTGAAGTCAAGGGGTTGTCCACAATCTAAGACAAGTCACTTCAACCCTAACATCAGAATCAAATAGACTTAAACGTTTCATCATCATATTCGACTAGAGCTCAGATTTTGCGCTCACATATCATGTGCTTGCGAAATCGGGAACGAGTGGATCGCCTCTCTTTTCTTCAAGCATTCCACATAGATCCTAAACAACAGCAACTCGTCATGGCCCTTCTTCACTCGCTGATGCTGGTGAGTGAGATGAGGTGGCTAATTCATGTTGATCCACCGGTCAAGTCTTCCGTTGAGGTGCTGCGTGCGTCTTCGTCACCGTGTCAGCGGGCCTCCGAAGTTCAGAGTTCGAAGCTGTGTCTTCAAGGGGATGTCTTTGAGGTTGCCAATTATTTGTACGAGCTGTTGACACGATCGATTCTCTGCATGCTGTGGCAACTGATCCCGAAAGTGCTAAGCAGCTTTTAGTGGTTACAACCATGTTTCAGCTCCATACAACAGGATTGATAAGACAATTCATCAAACAGTCACAGGTTTAGTTTCAACGGCAACGCTGCCGATTTCCACACAGTATTTATTTTCCAGAGTGCACTAAATTTTCGTACGATAATTGGATCTTAGAACACATGTACTTCAAGTCCTTAAGTGCCTTTTAAGCTGGAAATGGGTTTGTTGGCGCTCAGTTGATGAGAATAATTTTTAATTTCTCATAGTTGTTGGTGAGTTCAACACGGGCAGCCTTCGCTTCAAATCCTGGCAGCTCTTGCTTTGCTGTTATTTCTGATGGGTCAAATGAATGAAGCTACAACGTGACAACTCCCCAGTGGGGCCTGGATGGTACAGACGAGGTCTGATGTTTCCAAGAGGCCCTTCCTGTCAACCTCCAATGGCACTTTCTGGGCTCGACCTCTTGACCAAAAGATCTTTAGACCAAGCACACGTAACCGATGTCCCGCGAACCCTACACAAACACTACCGCCTGCGAACACTGCATCTGGGCATATGAATCCATCCTTATCTGAATTGCAGTCCATCATGCGTAGGAAGAACAAAATCCAAAGCTGTGATAAACAAGAGAGGGTAGTGTCTCCCTGGATAGCGCCAGGAGCATATTCACATTAAAGGAACTAGGTTAGCCATCCATCGACTGAGCATCGACCGCTAGAAGGCTCGGAACGCCGAAGGTTTCGTCACGCTGACTTTGATTAAATTAGTAATTTATTGACTAAAGAACTTATTTATCAAGAACTCTTTGCTCTTTTGAACCTGCAATATGCCGACATTCACGATCAAAGAAAAGTAAGGGAATCAAGTCGCTTCATTGCAAATTAGTTGTGATTAAGAAATCTATAGATATTAATGCTGCACAATTCTAGTGTGGCTAAATCACATGATGTTGAGCCAATAAGGTTCAAGATGATTTGATCATTCGATAGTAACGAATCTGTAATATCGAACTCGAGGTAGAAGGCAACAATAATCAGTAATAAAACTCTGATGTATCAAGTCAGAGGTGACAGTGAAAAGCTTATACATGTAATACTGTACAACGGAACGTTTATATCTACCTCATTTTCTGTTGGAAGAACTTTTTTCATTGCATCAAGAAGTTCATCGTATGGCAAAACCGGCACACTGCTATCAAGACCCCAAACTCTACATCCATTAGCCTTCTCGTCCACGAAGACATCACTCAAAATTATATTAACTGCATTTACGAATTCTGTAGGATTGGGGAATATCGGCTTCTCACGTAGATATTCGAAGTAGCAGCATGCACCCTGTCGACAAGAGGGACAGTTATAGCAGAAAGTCTAAATTTGCATCAAAAATAGGACTACTTACCATCCGATTCAGGCGTGCGATTGCTAGTTCGAGAGCTTTTCCTGAGAATTCGATATCGGCAATGCTCCTGAGAGAGTTCATAGCAATTGCGCGTTCTTTGCTGCTCAACAGACGCGATCGAAGAGACCAAAATTTTGGACTTAATGAGAAGCTGTCCCATTGATAAAACTTGTCTCCAATGTCGTGGAACATTTCCTCGACAAGAACTTTCATTAAATCCTGTGATGACTTCTGAAAATACAAATACACACTTGCACCATCAAACCATGTAAAAGCAGATTATTTTACGTATATGGTTATTCAGGTAGCAACTTCACCATTAACCTCAAATGATCATAACATTGGCTTGTCGATAATCGGCCACATCATGAAACAATCAATTAATTGATCTGCACCACTTTTGTGGTCTGTGCAGATTCTTTCATGCATGTCGCACTACCAATACTTCGCAAGTGAATACGATTAGGTAGGTTGCGTCGGTCGGTATTGATAGAATTCACCCAATAATGTCCTAGTTTACATTCCTGACAATTCTTGCGTAATTTCATCGATGACATAGGCCTGCGCCTATGTCGAAAGAAGAGAAATCCTTTCAAGTCACTCAAAGAGCAATGGAAAGAAGAATGACTGGTATTAGTCTTATGCATCACGTCTCAAATGAAGAACTAAGGAAGGTCAATGGTCAAAGACATACTAGATGTAATCTGCGTATCAAAACGACGGTGGACAAGACACGTCATGCGGAGAGATGACAACAGATGGACAACACGCATAGCTAACCGGAGACCCTGGCATTACATAAAACCATGAGGACGCTCCCTAGCTAGATGATGCGAACCGATGGTGAAGCTCTACGCATAGAGTAAGTATATAATAGGTAGTGTAGACTAAAAAAAATGTCTGCATACAGTAAACAATTTTATATCAAAAGATTCAGTTTTTGCGGATAGGACGTCACGAACTTTTGGTACGCCCCTCGTACCTCCTTGAGGTCTAAAGAGATATTTGATTACATTTCAAGAAGATAAAATTTTTGCAAATTTTTCCTGTATTTACATACTAGCGACGTGAAGTCATTACATAAGCAGTGCGAAACTTATTAGCTATCAAAAAGGATGAACATGTACATTAATTAAGTGGAAATTTCATGAACCTCATTATACTGCAAGTCTTAATGGAAAAGTTGAGATCTTATTGTAGTTCTTGGCTGAATTTTCAAGTTTTAATTCAATTTTCATCGGCATGATTTTATGATTCACTAAATTTATGCACCCACTTACGTCTTTCAAAGTTAATTATGATATTTGTCTTCGATTATGATGCTCTTCTCTTTCAGTGGCAGGTATGGTGATGTGATCACGCTTAAAAAGTACTCTTAAGCTTGTTGATAAGGCTGAGCATTAAAGTAATAGCAACCCATCGAATTGCTAACAACAAACTATGTTGCCTGTGCAAGGTTGATATAACACGGAGGATCTGTAAAATACCATTATTCCTTCTGTTTTGCTAACATGATCAGTCAAATCCTTGTGAATTTCTCCAAAAAGGTAAAAATTTGCATATCTCACATTAGTGGTGGTGGGTCTCAACAAGAGTTCGTTTAATACAATAGAAACTGTATACACATTGGAGATTTAATTAATACTGAGTTGCTACTCTACCTACTATACTTACTCTATGACTCTACGTTAGAACCTGGACGAGGTTTTTGAGATACAGGGAAGATTGGAGGAGATGCGACCTGCGCGGTTGGAAACAGCTGAGATTCGATCATCAAATAAGTAATGTGTAGAGACATCACATGCTGTATCATCAATCACAAGATATAACTTGACATGATCTTGAAAGTGGATGCATTTTCTCGGCCTTCAGTGAAAAATACTGATCAAAAAAAATAATTGCAGTAAAAAAATAGTCACTAATAAAATTTGGCCCTCTATTCCCTTAAACCATTTATGCTTAAGCGATTTTCTAAAAAAGTTTTTTTCTTCACAAATATTCTTCAAGCGCATTCTAATCGTCCTTGGTATTGCACGAGGATGGAAGTGGCACCATTAGAATCGCATTGAATCCTCTTTCTTTATGGTTGTAGATATTTGCCAGCGTTCTGGGGTCAATGCTGATTCGCAAAAACGTAGGATCGGAGTTTTCCTATAAAGGCACATTGTACATAAGTGGGCTAAAAAGGTACACTTGCATCTCATTATCAATATTATACATAGCGTGGAACTCTCCACTGTGAAGTATTCGTAATTTTGATACAACAAAAATTGCTATTCCTATGGAGAAAAAATAAATGCATGATCATAAATTCAACTACTCATGCAATTCATAACATGAAATAATTACTGGTGCAACGCGGTCTTAAGGTACGTTCACACATGAGAGGTTGAGCTGATAGTTGAGCAATAAGCCAATCAAATGCATAAACCACAGAATTAGATTGTTTAATCGTATCATTTTGCTAGAAGTGCAAACTGATTCAAAACAATGGCACATGCAGGAACTTATTATGTGGGCAAAAAGAAATGTTTAATACCCTACAGAGATAGGAAAAAAGGTCGTGCGTCGCTTGCGGATTGCTCTGAATTCCTTCAAAATGCTCCGATCACCACGAAGAATTCAGATCATTGCCTCGATAATGTTGGGCCCTCCCATTAAAAAAAGTTAGCAGGCGCACGAAAAAACGTTCACAAACTTCTCTGTAGAACTTGACATCGACTCCGTCTCTTTGCTGTGTGATCCGGTTGATAACAGTCACTGAAACCTTGCACAATTTGGCGTGTTTAATGTTGAACTGGCTGCTCATTGTTCGATTGCTATGGTATTATGTCAGCAGATTGTGCCATTTCAATAACGCTACATGTTCCAATGCTTCCCTTCTAGTCAAACGGAAGAAGAGACGACCGGTCTAATTCTGTGGCATAAACTGAAGTTTTCGTTACTGACTTCAAACGTCAATCAAGTTACTATAACGAGGACAACTCAAGTGTAACCAACCCTGAGAGCAACTATCAACTTCGATGATCTTCGGTGCGGGGCGGTTAAGAATTTCGGGCGTGGCAAATATAGGTGTTAGCTGCGAGATAGTGTACCGAGTCATTGTAGTAACTTCGATGAACGCCCTGATAGTTGCACATTATGGAAACTTCTAAGTAACTTCTATACAGTGTGACCACCCCTGAGAGCTCAACTATCAGCTTCGAACATCTATCAACGAAAGTATAATGCACTTCAACTTTTCTGAGAGCTCGGTATAGAAGAAGTCCAATATGTTTTGCCGTTCATAGACTTCTGTCTTTTTTGTACAATCAAGCCATATCAAGCACCTTATTCTGACTGAAGGGGAATCAAAGAGGGTCATCTCATCAGGAGCCTTCTTTGATAGGTTAAAACCTTCCGCTGTTATTTGAAATATAAGCTTGATAAATTGATGTTTTTATGGCATTAGTTGATGTTATAGTATCATTTAATCTGATTTATCTAAGATTGCATGTTATTATCATTCCTGAGTTGTAATACAATTTTCACATGACCATTGCTTCATGTTCAAAGTAATGTAACAAATCAATGGCCTATCAAACCGGCAGACCAAGTTTCAAGTACCATTTCCTGAGGTAATAGCGACTAAATATCCGCATATCATAATAATATAATTGAAAATGTGGACATTTATCAGATTAGTTGTTCCTGACGTTTCATGATAATGTCATTCTATGGCAAAGTATTCTCGGCGCACATTGTATTAGTGGGCTATAGATCAAAGTGTGCCATCCATCATTATTCGAAGTTCACCAAAGAAGAATGCTCTAATGATGAGTTATCTTGATAGACAGATAGAAATGAGAGGATCATAGTAAGAACAATTGCTGTAGTCCAGTGGTTGTGTGTGCATTTCGACAAGTGCTTTCACTTTTAAATGATGAATAGGGTAAAGTGCGGTGAATGCCCCCCCCCATTGATTTCTCAACAGTCATAGGAGATATAGAATATTTTAACTCTCCGAGCTATACCTATTTATTGTAAAATGTGTTAGGTTCAAAAGTCGTTCCACTTAGCTTGTTTATAAAATACAATGGTTAAATCATACTACTTTTGTTGAAATATATTTACAAATGTAAAAAGATTTTCTGACGCAATCGAATATCATTTAGATATTTTCAAAAAAGGAATGTGCATGTACATGTGTAGTAGATATCAGTGGTCAAGATTTGAACCTGATTTTTTTCTTGATTTTGCGTATTTATTGACCAATAATTTGATGAGGAATGACCGATCGGTGGGTGAAGCGCCATATGCTTAAGGGGTAAGACGCCTCGGGGGCCCTTTTGCCCACATAATAGGCCTACTATTTGAGTTCTGACAAACATATTCCATTGATTATTGACATACTGACCTTATTCATTTTAAGTTCACGAATTTCCTCTACGGTAGAATCTAGCACAAATTTGTCCAATAAGTTCCTAGAAAGTAATTTTCGCTTACAGGAGGCATCGTACCCTACTCTACCCCACCGGTTGGCCGAATTATCAATCCACACCAAAAGAAGAACGACACGAACACATACTTGTCTTTCATACAAGTTCAACTGCGCTGAACAGCGATGTTGAAGAAATACAGCGCAACTTTCATAACCTGCGAAACCAGTTGAATGAATATTAAAGGAAAATGAAAGCGTTGACATCAGGTATAGGCACAAATGAAAAATACCATAGACCATATGACGTAGACGCATGCGTAGACCATACTTTTCTGTGCTGAAATTTATAGAAAGTGGAGTGTTGCTGTGACTGTTCAGCTGTTCTACATCGCGACCACTGATCAAATGTCTGATAGTCAACTCTCAGGTGTACCCACACTTCGAAGCGCTAACACAATTATGAACCAAAAATAGAAACAATCTTAATGTTATTTACTGATAGACGATAGCAGTGTGACCAGGTTCTGAGAGCAGCTATAATTGAAACTTTCAACAGCTATCAGGTCACTTCTACCTGCGCCGGGTGATTTTAGGAGTGGTTTGTGAGAATGAGGGGCAGGATTTGTCTCAACTATCAGCTCTCAAGTATCACTGGGTTCTATCAGCTATCAGGATGAACGGAGGTCATCTATCAGCCATCAGCTCCCATGTGTGAACGTACCTTTAAATCCCGGAAAAAACAGACACTTACTGCGTTTTTCCTTCGTTCAACTTTGTCTGCGTGATCTTGATAATGATTGGTAAGAGGTGCGACTTGCTTGAAATACACCAAGAATGCCTTTACCCATACCCAAAATGTACCAGCAACTCGTGACACTTTCTTTGCCTGAAATGAGAGTTTTAAGTAAGAAACGAAGCATGGAAGCGAATTGAACGATTTACTTTACAAGAATATAACTTAACGAAACAAAATTAACAAATCGCGCGGAATGACAGCCAGTTTTCCGAGCGCGAAAAAAAAACTATTTATAAACAACATTTTATAATGCCTCCTAAGTAAGCAAGAAGCCCAATATCAATCCTAGATAACGTTTCTAATCTATTTCTGACAATTTATGCATCTTTTCGTCATTGAATGAATTTTTTATTTGGCGTATTCCGACAACATTTGAACATTTGCTGATGTGATGCAAGTTTCTCTGACGAGGATTCAACAAGGGAACCTGTGCCTGGAATGCGATCCTAAGTGATTCTCATTCGATGAATCTACTTATTTTTTTGCGGCTGAGAAATTCATCCATGCGATCTACAGAACAGGAAAATACAACAGTCATGCAATATTTACCGGCATATTTGTTTAATCAATACGTATTTGTTGCTTTAGAATCATAATCAAAATTCCAATCAACTTCATCTTCATTCAGTTCAGGGATACTTTGCTCCACTGCTTCGCAACGATATAATATATCTGAACCTTCTTTAAGAAAATATCTGGGTGTTAACACATATTATGTGTTAGCACCCAGATATTTTCTTAAAGAAGGCTCAGATTTTTAAACCCACGTTGTTTTTACATTGAAAATATTGAACTGGAAATGAAATCTACATGCTTGTAAATCAAATTGACCTACGTACTACGATATTGTCTTGCTTGAATGAGAAAAGAACAGCGTAATGCAGACATGTCCGATGATAGACTCAAAACTCATTAACAGTGAATGTCTAGATTTGTCTGACTTACTTTATGACCATTTACATATACCTCTACAATATAAAACTGCAATTTATGAAATCTAAAACTTGACATACTGGCACACGGTACGTATATTCATCAATTTAACAAGAAAAAACAATGTAGTGAAATACCGTGTTCATTATCAGGATTTACGCTGTCAATATGCATACGTGTACTGCAACACGTAGACTGTAACACTTAAACACTAATATTTATCATATCAATCAACTTGAACTATTAAAAGCAAAACAAGAAAAACACATGTATTTGAAAGCATAAATTCCAGTCATTCGACGAGAACACTTTCACGAATCGCTTGCACTTTCAAAATCACGGGGTCTTCTTTTAGACGACATAGCCTAGGTTGATATACACTCATCTAATCTGTTCATACATCAAAAATTGAAAACAAAAAAGTCAGCTCCCGAATCGAAAATGGTTCATCGGAAAGAATGACGACGCTTGTGAAACATTCATTCCTCTCATAATCGATTATGCGAGTTAATTATTTTGTTTTGTATTGATCGCATGCAGGCATCTAGTTATACATGATTCCAAATATTTGAGCTGTTGCATTTCAAATCTGAAATCGACCGGACATGTGAATGGCGGCAAATGCGTAAAGACAATAGAAAACATCAGCATCGAAGTTTTACAACAAAAGAGGGCATGTCAATATTGTAAGATGACATCTGTGTTCTCCGAAGGACAAAAGTAGCTAGTTTCAAGAAACAACCGGAAATATTTCACAGCATCAACAGAAAATACTAAGAAAGGTTATCTATTTATCACCTTTTATCTTAATTAGATTCCATCCATAAGGGAAAGTCTAGTTAGTAATTTATAAAAACTTAATCTGATCTGCGACCTCTTCGCCTCATAAATACAGAGAGAACGTCCTCCCGTCCGGCATGCGACTTTGTAATTGATGGTGGCACGCAGGAAGGTTTCAATATCGGATTGTGATATGTAATAAATGGCGAATATTCACTCCAAAATTGTCTAATTATCAAATTTTAGAAGTAAGAAATTACAAAAACGATAAGAGCAACGTCCACTTTACTGTGCATGAATTAATATGGAAATACTGACAAGCCACCATTCCTAAGTCTATTTAAAGGAACATCGCGATAGCATCAAGGAAATGCTTGATAAAGTGCTGCCGTATAACACATTCCCAACTTCCAGACTGATACTAGCAATCACATATTGACTTATCTGATCTTATCATGAATAATCGCCAGCATACTGCACGTAGTGCAAGAGCAAAAGCGCTTTCAAATAAGTGATACATAAGTTTTGAAGAGTAGCTCTTAATTGCTTCAATTGTGCCTGTTTGCTCTTTTCTTTCGAGACGACTTGATTTATTCGATTAGAGAGATAGAAAGGAATGCTTGTCAATGCATATTTCTGGTGACCTGAATGAAGAGGAACTTAGTTCCGACTTCCGCAATTTCACGATATACCAGTGTATCGTTTATCTTATCTGTGTGTATATTATTGGTGATATACATCAAAGCAGCTAAAAAATGTTCTATAATAAATTTAACATCAGGACCATTTAAAGTATTATAAATCGTTGCACATCGCTAAATTTTTCATCCTAAGTTATATGACAATCATCAATGCACGAGTACATATGCATCTAATCCAATTATCTATAATAGCATCAGCAGTACTTGACTCATAATTTTTTTCATCTTTTACTATGAAAATGCCATGTCAAGGATTGTACAAGATGGGAGTATAAGATCATAGAATATAGATACACCATGAATTCCATATACTGGTACATGTACACATGTATGTGGCTATATTGTACACCCTCAAAATGAGACATCTGCAAAAGGCGCAGGTCAGATCAGGTTAAATCGTATTCAGATAAGCATTCAACATGAAAAGCGACCGCAGCTTTTTCAAGCAATAAAAAGCAATATAATCCGATAACAGTCATGTAAAATCTAAGTATTCTACAAGTAGATTGACATCCCTATCCATCGAAAGCAATGACGCCAATTCTACTAGAATCGACATTACTATTCGAATGCTGAGAGAAACAACAGTTAGTCAACTGAAAATATTAGAACGAACGAAACAATTGTATACATCTCATCAATTTGATAGATACGAATATTATATAGATACGAATACGGTATATAAAGAAGACATCAATCAGAAACATAAGTCAACGCTAACTATACATTACATGCAGAATTCATGCAACTACATACCTCTGTCACGAAGTGTGCGACAGTCTATCAAAGTGAGGAAAGTTAACTTTTCATCGACGATTTTCATGTGATTTCATGTACCAAGTGCGCCAACCTTTATCAAAATAATCAAGAGAAATTGAATACATCTACTATGAAAAAAGGAATGCCGAATATAACAATTACTGATTTCTACAAGTATTTTGTATGAACATCTATTTACTCATGATTACATTTTGAAACAACTAAAATACTATAAGACTGCAGCCCATCTACAAACCACGAAATGAAATGTGTGTATATGTCACTATATAAGAGAAAAATAACCGTTGCATACATACTACTGGTGCATCATTCCAAGTAGTACTTCAAAAAACAATTCAGGGAACCGGGCAGACACTGGAATTTTGTGCAGAAAAAATCTCGCCAATGTTATTAGAGATCACAGAATTACCAAATCAATATCTCACTGGAGCTGTCGTTCTTCGAAAGCTTTCGGTATCTCAGATATCTTATACTTGCCGCAATGGTTTATCAATCGTGGGTCTAGACCTTTTTGGCATGTATGTTTTAACCTGTGTTTAATACCTCTACGATGCCTAAATATGTTGATGATATATGCATAATATCGGGTATACCACCACAACATCATTTTCATGCAGATGTTGGAGCGATTGAGCGACGGAGTACGATTTATTGTTAAATGCTGGAAAGACGAAGAGTTTGATTGATTACAGATGACATGAGAGAGCAGCGATATGTGGGATCATTGATTCCATCAGTGGACTTCTGCGCTCGTGTGCGCTTTTTGTGAGTGATTCTGGATGAAGACCTTCAATGGAAGGGATGTAAAAGAAATCAAGTCCAAGTGCGAACAGCGAGTGCACCATGCTGGACATTTGATTAGCATAATTTTCAATTTCAATTAGAAAATAGTATATTGAAGCAATAACATATTCCAACTCCTGGTATACATGTTCAGGGTATAGCGTGATTTTGCTAACTGTGTTTAGTAAAGAAAATACGATATCGAAAGTTGCTGCTTCAACTGAACAGTCAAAATGTCAAAATTTGGTTGGTCCCCCTCCGACCTTCAGGACAGCTTCTCTGCGTTATGGTATGGATTCAACCAGCTTCTTGCGATGCTCTTCGCTAATTTCGATGGTTCATACTTCCATAACCGTCTTCTTGAGATCATTGAGAGAAGTGGGTTTCCGTTGAGCAACTCGCTTCTTCACCGCAAGCCCAGCAGTTCTCGATGTCGTTCAAATCTGGTGAACTGAATGTTTATGATATGGCGTACAATCGCAGCTAGCGCCCGTGGTGCCCTTTGCTTTCTACTCAATAGCAGGACAACCAAAACCACCGTGCTCCGTGAAATACTCGAAGACAAGCTTCAAACATCGTTACATGTTCGTAGATGCCAAATCCTCCAACAGGATAGCGCCCCATGCGATACTGCAAGGTCTCCTCGAAGCTGGTTATCAAACTCTGTTATCGAAGTCCTGGAACCATGGTCCGACAGTTCACCAGATTTGAACGACATCGAGAACTGCTGGGCTGCGGTGAAGAAGCGAGTTGCTCAACGGAAACCCACTTCTCTCAATGATCTCAAGAAGACGGTTATGGAAGTATGAACCATCGAAATTAGCGAAGAGCATCGCAAGAAGCTGGTTGAATCCATACCATAACGCAGAGAAGCTGTCCTGAAGGTCGGAGGGGGACCAACCAAATTTTGACATTTTGACTGTTCAGTTGAAGCAGCAACTTTAGATTGCGTAATTTTTTACTAAACGCAGTTAGCTTAATCACGCCATACCCTGAACATGTATACCAGGAGTTGGGATATATGTTATTGCATCAATACACTATTTTCTAACTGAAATTGAAAATTATGCTAATCAAATGTCCAGCATAGTACATTTTACGAGGAGTCAGTAATTTTGCGACTGAAGCAGACTTCCACACTGTATATTGTGGTCTTAAAAGATCTCTGCTGGAATATGCTCGTCCCGTTTTTATTGACATTTCAAGTGAAAATCTACTACTTCTAGAGAGATTGCAAATACGTTCCTTGAAAATTAAAGGGCATTTTAGGTTGGAGGATCTCAAGAGTAGAAGGGAGCGTCTTGCCGTGAACTATTTCATAGGATCTGCTCATAACTCAGTTTACCACTGCTAGAAGTCTCATGCTGTCTGTGCTCCCCAGCGGACGTTTATCTGTTCCTTATTGTCAAGCAACCATCTGTCGAAAGTCCTCTATTCCGTTCACGTCTTTTGTTATTCCGTCTACCTCATGCGATTGACTTCTGACACTTATATCAGCATGTACTACTTTCTATTTTGCTATGGAATGTCAGCTCGTCATTTTTTTAATTTCCATTCAGTGATCCAATAAACGATTCTCTCTCTTACAGACATGCGATCGTAATCAGTTAAAACTACTGCGTAGAAAGATACAGTACATCTGTATATTGACAATCCGTTCTCAACCCAGACGTGTATTTACAAATGTATAGATAATGTATGACGTTGAAGCCTCATCAAGATTTGTACAATGTGCATGTATTCTAAGATCATAAATTCCATGAAAATCCGCAATAAATATTTTCCAAAACTAAAAAGAAAGCGAAATGATACTTACTTGTTCCATGTCTGTACCTCCTTGGTCAATACGCTTTTGCAACACTTCCAAAATCTTTTGTGGATCGTGTTGTTTAGCCTAAAAATTGTGATAGGAATATCAGGACAATTCGAATATTTGACAAGGAAAAGAAACTTACAATAGTGTCAAAATCCATCATTTTGTTGATGAGATTGTGATCCATAATAAATATTTTTATTTGCTTCCAGTCATGAGTTCGGTACTGCAATAAGATGAGCGTTCAGGCACAAATTGTGGGAAAAACATATAGATGCGCAAAATTGATTTCCACTCTTAGCTTCAAATTAGACACATCAAGTTATTTCTGACTCAAATTAAAGATTTCTCTCATAGAAGGCATCTCCATGTGGATCTATTCTACACATTGTATAAGCTATGCCCAAAGATTGCTACTGGGTATATCATTATTTTTTTCTAATCAAGGTGAAATTGATGGAAGGAAAATTGACCACGCTAGTAAGGAAGGGCAATTTAGTGTCAACAAGCGGTCACTACAATAGATGATTTTTGATCATGGATATTAGGTCAATTTAACAGATGACTTGTCAGACGGAATATTTGTTTGTTTTTACTCTCCAAAAGCATTCATAATAGCTGATGTATTGTTGGATTCATAATGCATTTTTAAGATTTTGGTTTAATTTCTTTCCATCAACTGCTTCTACTAGTTGTTTTTAAGTGGTAAGCATCGAATAGTCAATAATCGAATAATTGCACATTCTAGCCATCAACTTGAATCTGTCATATTTTCATAGAATAAATCTCACTACTACTAAGTCGATATATATGTGCAATGTTTCCAATACGTCTATGAATTATCGGAACGATTTTTTCAATCTGACTGTATAGTGACAGTGCAGACATTCCTTGTTGTTTTGAATCAAAGCAATTTGAAACTTGAATGTAAGAAACTAGATTCATTGATATAGTTTAATCGATGTAGATAATTTCTAATGTCAAGAAAAATGAATTCACACAAAAAATCACATCTATACACATTCATCACTTAATGTAATGGTGTTCCAAATACAACCAGGTTAGCTGCAGTCAATCTGGCCTAAAGACAGTGCTGGCTGAATTACTATGATTTTCTACGGAACAACAGACATGTGGCATAGACTAAGAGCTTTCGGTCATACCTGGTAAATTAAGTTAGAAAATAAAAATCACGCTTAGCGCCGACCCAGGTAAAAGATAACACGATGTGCTCGGTACGTTTCGTAAACCTTTATCAACCGACATACAGCTCACTTTGTAGTACAATTACGCATAAGATTATCGTTCTATCAATGAACTCCGATCGAAATTTATGCACATTTATGTATTGTCTATATGAGGAATTTTCTCATGATATATTCCTATGACATTCTCTAGTAAATTCCATCTATAGGTAAGAGGAAAGCGAAGTCATTCGCAAGGCGGCTTTAATTACTCAAATCCTATTTATTCTGATTGATCTTCACAAAGCATTGATACATTCAGTTTTTAATTCGAGTTCAAGTATTTCAGGTTCATTTGTACAATCTCTCTGTCGAGTAGAGTGATCAGCTTTGAAACATGGACCGCTCAGATTAAATTAATAAAAATGTTAATTTCCAGCGACCTTGCCATTATTCTAATTCGATCCTTTGTGATTAGCCGTCTTCACTACAGCATCTCCATCTTGTCTGGTATATTCGGTTCAATGAAGCAAATTAATTTAACAGACGGAACTGAACTGCGCATCTTGTTGTATTTGAACCAGCGATCTCTAGCATTGTGGGCCAGCGCTCTACCAACTGAGCTATCGACGAGCGACAATATGACATCAGTTGGAAATTCGTCAATTGAAGAATCTGTTAATCCAATCAGATGGCTTCATCTCCCAAGACAACATAGCATTAACCGTCAAGTCAAACTACTAATACCGAGATATCATTTTTTTAAGCGAGAACATTTTTTATTGATTGAAAAAAATACATACGAATCTACATAAACTAATGATGCAAAATTGCCTGTCGACTATAACTTAATTACAAAATGACCTTAATATCCTGAAAGAAACAATAAAAGGCGAAATCAGTGGAACAAAACTGAAAGAAATTAAGATGGGAGTCCAGAATCTCATAGATCTTGGCCACCTACGTTGGCCCCCATGTGCAGCAGCAAAGCACGGGCGTTGGCACGCTGTAAACAAAGACTCAGTCTTCCATGAATACCTCTGTCTATTCCATCACGTGAGGACACAGTTTGAAGGGATAGGCGAGAGGCAATTCTTTGGAAGACTGACCGAGCATTCTTGCCCCAAGTGCCGTAAACGGAAACTGCTAACGGCTCACAGTGCCACCCGAGTTCAGCACACTTCGAGAAGTTCTCATTTTTCTTCCTGTCCTCAGCCAAATCAGGAGCAGACTCTGCGGTGACTCTCGCTGACAACAATGAGTTAGAATTTAGTGGATGAGTCACCGTGAGGTCAAGCGCCGCTGAACGACCAAGGTGCCAAGAAGGCAAGAGAATATCAGCCGGATGTTTCTGATCATGCCCCAAGTTACCACCTTTCTCCAACTGAGGTGCCAAGTGAGCCAGTTGGCAGTACCTAAAGAGGCAGTCTCTCAACTCGTTGTGACGGCGAACAACACTAGGACCAGAATGGCAAGTAAGTGCATGATGTCCCAGGGGTCCAAAACTTGGTTCCTTCCCTTCGGGCAAGTAGGACATAATGCTGCTTCTGGAAAAACTGGAAGTCCAAGGCACCATTTCAATAATACTTGCATTTCATTGGCTTCAAGGTGGAGCCCAAGACCATATGAAGGAAACACTCTTAGCCAACAGGATGCATCTTTTGTTGATGTAGCAAGAAGACGAACTTGGTGGGCTGGAGGTAGGCAGTGGTAGAGCTCGTTAAATTTTGATTTGTTAACTGCTTGTGATAGCACATACTGCTTGGGTTTCTGATGGAAAACAGATGAAACATTTAGATGATTGTCTGATTGCACATTGCTGTTAAATTCATTTACAGCTTCACACAAGTGTTGGGATGTAATATGCAATGAATGAAGCAGCTGAATGGTCGGAAAGAGATCTCCGACCCAAACCTCCAAAATTGAAGCTCAAGTGTGCCTGTGACCATGACGTGTCAGAAAGCTGGATTCCTGCGATTTCTTCAATAGCTCGACGAATATCATTGTAAAATTCTTTCAAACAAGTTGATGCCAATGAAGGTGGAGTACCTCGAGCAATGTTTGCGAGTTTACAGAATCCGGAGCATGAAAGAAGCAGCATCAATGCAGCTTGGGGATCTTCAAGTCTTGGCAATTTTTGAAGAAGGACTTCTGCTTTTTCCCGACGAGAAGCAATAAAAGTTGATGTAAAGCATTGATCACCGATTGGCACACCAAGAATGATAATATTAGGTTTATTACTCCTCGGAATAATAGGAGAAAACATACTCAAATCACCTTTTGAGAACAGCTCACATTTCTTCAAATTCACAGATAGACCAATTGGAGATATCACTAGTTCAAAGCGAGCATTATATTAAGTGACATTGTTATTATTATGCTCAGTCCTGAAAAGTGTCGCAGTGCGCATCGTGTTTGGTCTAGGTTGATTTGATAGGTTTCATTCTTGAGCGAACTTCGCAGGCTCCCCATTCAGCTGCATTCATTTCTCTCTCGACACCATGCATTTCAGTGCCTTCATAATGATCCCTCCTCCCTGACTATCTCATCTCATTTCCTCTCCGTCCCGAATACCAACACGGTTTCATCTTTGCTCTGCCAAGATCAACGCCTTCATTACTCCATTCGTTCTTTCTCCGTCTCTCGGACGCCGATCTTTATCTTCAATGCGCTCAAACATCTAGCACATTTCTGCAATTCTTCAAATGCCATAGGTTCTTCATTTCCACAGCAGCTTAGAGATTCTTTATTGACAGCATGCCACTCGAATCTCGCTCTTGAAAAATATAACTAAGTTGATGAACACTCACATCTTTTGTCACCAGTGTCATCACTAATGAACCAACGATCAAAGCAACGTTTGGAGGCTTTGAGAAAGATTTGAACTGAAATAAAAAATCATTGGTCAGGTATTGTGGACAGACACGCTTCAATCATCACACATGTATCAATCATAGAAAAAAATCAATTTTACTCATCACGAAGCGATCGCTTCTGTGTTATAAATAAAGCTGTCAACATAATTTTGTCAAAAAGTTGCTAATAGTCACCGAAGTTCCTGTCAATGCTCTAATACACCTTAAATTCAATTTACTGAAGTTGAAATTCATTTTTAGCTTAAAGTGCACTTCCATTTTAATTGATTGTGGCATACGGGAGGTAATTGGTCATAGTAGCTTTGTAGTGAAAAAGTCTCTCCAACTGTTTTTATCCACTTGTAATTTTAATAAAATTTTGAAGGTAAAACTATTTACAAAGGCAGACGTTTCGTGACTCTGTCACAGCCTCAGTGCCAGTAAAATCAGAATGTCACTTCCATTTATCACTCCAACAAATAGTACTTCTATCCAAAAAATCCAAAATAACCATTTTAAGCAACTAGATACTTTGATATTAAAGAATTTAATGTTAGCTTCATTAAGTTGAGTTTCAGATGAAAAAAATAAGTTTCAACTTTATGGACTTTACTTCGATCTAAAGAGCAAGTTTGAATTTCTATAATACAATAAAGAAATTGACTTACTTTTATGTAATAGACGTCTCTAAACCATTTCGAAAGTCAGAACCGTCATGCATTTAATTTGCTATCCTTATTAACATTACATTCAATGGAAAATAGGAAAAATTTTTGTTTGGAAGTACAACTCATACGATTTTATATTTTCTCCGTATTATGAAGTATTTTTGAAATTATGATTTTTGGTCTAAATGTTTGCATATTTTGAAACTTGTAGTTTACCCGCGTGAGCATTATTGACCATATATGTCTGCTAAATCATTTAATTAGATAGGAGAACACCATTCGACACATGAAAATGCTTTACACTGATAGATAAGTTGGAAAAAGATATTGAATAAAATATTATACAGTATCATCATTTTAGAAATAAAATGCGGTCAATAATTGTAATCCTCGTATTTACAGAAGCACCTACATGACACGGAGGTTTGATCCATTTATACATGGAGATAATTGAAATAGAAATACGTTATCATATTCACCATCATATCTAATGATATACATTTCGCTAGATATGACACAGGTTCTACAGTTAATAACATATCTGCTGATGCGGAATATTGATAACGAAATGTGAATTATGATTGAAAGCAAACAAACAATCGAATTTGAATCATGATTCTTGGTGGGTAGAGCTATAATTAGATGATTAAAATATTATTGTATCTTTCACATCTCCAGATGGGATATATCCGTATACTTTCCAGTCATCATTTTGCACATATCCATACTCACATCGTACATAAAGGAATCCATTGGCAGAGAATTCATCTGAATACAAATTTCAAATCTTGTTTATTGTACATGTAGGTTCATGTTTCATGGATTAGACATATTTCATGAAATTTAAATCATCTCAAGAACTTGAGTGATTCAACTATCTGAGACAGCTTAGTTAAAGCGGACGAGAGGATTTCCTTCGATTTTCTTGCCCTCTGGATTCATAGAATAGCTTATCCTCTAAATCTATGGCAAATGTCCAATAACCAATGTGATTATACGAATATTTCTATGAAAATTTGACGAATTATTAACCCGTGATATATTTCACATCATAACAGATTACCTTCACAGATCTAGAGGATAATAATATAACAATAGTAAGTAATAGTCACATGAACCATGCACACAAAGGCATGAAAGCAACACAGGTGCATAGACAGTGCTTCAGACAAACCAAGGATGACACGACAAACACACGCAGTGCCATTGGCTAACTTATGTCACATGAAAGCTATGACTGAATCTTTACTATCTTTACCAAAAGCCGCATAAGAACAGGCTTTGAGTAAGAAGATTTATAAAGCACACACTGATAACGTTAACTGGCTCGAAAAGCGAACTTTGAAAATCAACGATCGAAGCTCTCTCACATCCTGAGTGGTTGCGTGAAACCGGCAGGAACTAAAAATATCTCCTGAGACACAACGAAATTGCCAAGTCTATAGATAGAGAAGTATATAATTCTCTTTCAGCATCATTATTCAGAAGTTTTCTATCGAGATGGAAATTATAAGCCAAGCTGCTGATGATGGACTTTAATTATAAAAATCCTCCCTTGAAAAAATAGAGATATTTGAAGGGAAAAGGGAGTTTAAGTGTTGGATCATTATAGGATGCACAGCCCTAAAGCATGCAGGATTTCGAAGTGCGTACCGATCGCTAGAATACATACAAGCAAGAAGACTAGACATCATAGTCGTAGCTAAGATCAAAAGAAAAACATTGATATAACACAACTTGTGTCAAACTGCTGATCTCTCTGGGACTATGAGGCATTAACCGATTTTGAAGTGAGATCGCAACCAAATTAGCCAACACTAATAACGATAAAACGTTTTTTGACCAAAATGCCTCGATACTAAGACTCTTGTGGCAGAATTCACGATAAGCAATGCATCAAATCGACTCAACATGAAAAGACAAGGTTAAGAAGTCGTCATTTATTGGTCACTAGCGCTTGTTAGCGCTGATAATCAATTATCAATGAATGAGAGTGGTCACTTTGATCTCATCAGTTGCATAATTGAGACAGTGGAGCTGACTTGTACTGGCCGGCATCTCTGAAGCAAGGCTGGCAACTGGTCAACTTTAGACCTCTAGACATCATTCGATTTCTCGAGATGGATCACACCCACAACTAAATAGACGTCTCCATAGTGCTGAACTACGTGTATATCTATCACTTTGTGCTTTACTATATTTTCAATTTTTCACGTCGTAGAAATTGAGGGACTTAACAATAGGCATACGTCTAATGAATTCTAAATAATATATTTCAAATGTTCTGTTAAATACTGATATTAATTATTACAGACGTCTTGTAGGAAACACTGTTGAACTGTTGTACTCTTGTATGAAGCAATGATTTACTGTTGAAGGCTGCCGTGCTGAGTGAAAGAGTAGGCCTAATTATCTCTGCTATTAATGGGAATACAATTCAACAGTCTCCGATAACCAATAATGATGTAAAACAGTAACAAATACATTGTAAATGTAAAGCAATACCTGTTTTGCAAGCCTATTACGAGTCAATGTCTCACAATATTCATATCGTAATTTCCCACAAGGTAAAAAAATGTATCACTCCCTCAACTTAAATCATAAACATAAAGTGATACATCTTAAGGAGTTTCGCCACGGTGGAGTCTCAATTGTTGTCAGCGAAAAAATGCTTACATTACCCATGCTAATTCATCAGATTACATAAAGTAGTAGAATATGAAAGATTAAAATAAGGCTTTTGCAACACTAATTCAAAATGATAGTTAGCTAGATACGACCATACCAATGAAAAAAGTATTCATAACGGTACTTCAAAAAAAATCATCCACAAGGAACAGTCAATGCAAATAAGCGCCTACTACTAGTTGAGTTCTAATTAATTGATAGAATCTTCATGAGTGATGAAAGAAAAATCGATAGCGGCCTTCAGTATTCGTGTGGAGGTGTTTTATAATAAAAATAAATTCTTTATTGGCATACAAAAGACGGTACGCGCATTACATAGAATTCAGAAACAAGATATTGTGAGAAAAGTTTAAAAGTTAGCGGCAAAACCTAATGAAGGAGTTCACAAGACGTTTGGTAGACGCTCGCTACTGTTTATTCATTTATTTGTCGTAACACACTTTACCTCTGAGATATCGGCTTTGTTCAGTCGTTCCAACCCGTCTCTCGCATCCGCCTGAAAAAAAGACGGCCATTCTAATGCTATTCGAGATGCCTTCTAAAGAACTTACCCATTCGTTTTCAAACCATTTTGTCGTGACCTCACGCACAACATCAGTTGGGTCAATTTCACGCAGCGTTTTGTAATATGTCTGCGAAACAAAGGTAAATATTTAGCTGAATTTGAGTTATTAATTATTTGCATTGGGTATGCGGCAATGACGCCAAAGTAAGAAACATTTGCAGTTCCAGTAGTGATTTAAAATCAACTGATCAGGATCTTGCTTGAAGAAAGACAGCATTCACAAAAATTCATTTTTCCTATCCGATATCAATGACAATAAACTAAAATCGACTTCCATGTTAATGAAAGCTGTTTGTATTATCCTACTGATTTCAAGAAATAGATGTTCAGGATCTACGAGTTTCAAAAGCTGTGTATTCTCCGAACCGAAGGCGATGTGAATGATAATGAAAGCACGACTGCTTTTCTATCTATGATCTGCTGGCTCATGATTCACGTACATGTAGGTGCAAGGTAAGTAATATAAATGATATGCAGCTGTATCAGTACAATATCTAATTCTAGAAATTCCTTAAAATATTATTATGCAATTAGTTATGGGTTTAATGAATACTCAACAAAGATATTGAGTTAGCGCTTGCGAATTTTGTTTAATTAGTTGAATGTGTCTTCATCCTTCCATTGCGGTCTGAAGTTTAACGTGGTCAAACCACTTTCGTCTCTTCATCAACACTAGCACTTATGATCTGTAATAAGGAATACGCCGAAAAACTCAATAACTAATTGGAATTGTATTTATTGTTCTCACGTCAATAGATGTGAGAACATATTCCTGGTCATTCATTTTCATCACACAATCAAATTAGGTTCTCAGTTATACTTTTAAATCCAAACATTCTCATCATAGAATTCTCGTGTTCTTTAAATGTATTTTCGGAATGCAAAATCAAATATGCGCTATCATAAGCACCACTCTTCAGGTGAAGAAGGGCTATCATTAGTGAGATTCATTCAAGCGTACACCAGAACTTAAATCAGCTTTTATTTACTTAATTACGTATCGAATAGAGTCAACTATTTGAAATTCGAATATGAAAAAGAAAAGATCAAGAACATGAGATGCGTGTTGGGAATGTTTGGACAAGGAAGTATAACTCAGAATTTATTTTAATTGTGCTATGAAAATGGATGACTAGGAATATGTTCTCACCTTTATCAGTGTTTTCAGTTTATTCTCTTGAGTTGATAACAGGCCGGCGTTTCTGCATAGTCATTGACTATTTCAGTCTCAAATTTGGATTGCCTCTGTTACCTGTGATGATTCAAGCTGAAATGCGTTATTCTGCTTGCACACTTAGAGATGTTGGAAGATAGACGAAGTATTTTGCGTCAAATGCTGATTGATTCTGGTAGGTATGGAGGGATTTATATACGTTCCTTCTATTGCACAATTTTTTCTTCAATACACATGTGGACCTATTTCAAGACTGTACAGGTTTTCTTTTTGTTTTTCTTTCTGTAAGCGTTTCTTTGAGCTTACAGCAGGGCAATGACATTTGACTACCTTATGAAGCGTAAGCTTGTAGAAGGATCGGCCTGCTATCAGCTTCAGAGAAGAAACTGTAGACTACCGATCTTCTCTTTTCTGTGATTGATTCATACATTTCTTAATCATAGCTCCAATTCGGGTGCTTCCCATTGCGATTTTTATAGATAATTCTTTGTCATTCAAGCTGTCCATATCTCCGACTGGCCACTATTCCTAGTGCTCTGCTATAGAATAAATGACCAGTAGAATGATATTGAAATTGAGCGTTCCTGGTTGTGGACGATTGCTGTGAAATTCGCCTTTGGTGTGCTATGATCTTTATCATTTATTGCCAAATCTACCACGACTTTTTTAAAATTTTAAAAATCACACGATTCAAAAATTTATGAACTCTTGCTTCCCTAAAGCTAGTTCTTACAGCCGAAATTTTGAGCAGTTTTTGAAAGAATACAGAGAATAATATAAGTTGCAGCCTTGGCTTTCAATTATTTTATTATTATGCTCAACTATGCTGCTAAAACGGAATTTACAATACATTCTACTTTTCGATGGAGAAATTATCGACACGAAGAATCATATTCGCTAGGAACCAATTGGAAGATCGCCAAAGGTAGACGAATACAGTCTTCAGTAGACGAACATTCAGCTCACCCACGTAGGATCAAAGTTATTGAACGGCAAGCCCATGAAGAGGAAGGTGAAGTTTGCCTTCTTTGATACTTGAATGGATTGGACATAGCGCCACTGATGTGGAAAATCTTTGTCCGTAGATCTGAAAAGGAATGGTTTGTTTATTGTTACTTCATTATTTTACAAAGATGAAGCGTTCTACAGATTACAGAGAGTATGTAGAATGTAAAATATTGATGATGTACATATTACACTAGCCCATATATCTAAAAATTTCCTAAAATTGGCATGTTTATCAGATTGAACAAAAGAAGCAATTTCCAAGCGAGAAGGATAAACGGTGTTTCTATTCTTTCCCCCACATTTTTCAAGTTTTCCAAATCATCATATTTTCCAAAGTTAGTAACATTGGGTCTAGATTAGATTTGAACTGTCACTGAGTGACACTGCAACAGGACGAGTAGTCTTCCTTGAACCCTGGGATGAAGGATTGGTCCCTTGGATACTCAGTTAGAATACAAGGTACAGCTGTGATCATTAACTTCGTGTGATTGTTGTCTATAGACAAATGACGAGCAGTTGTCTAATTCTGAGACTGTAAATGTTCTACAAGTCAGATAAGAAGAGTTTTACACACTCATCGCTATGACACGTTAGTGAGAACAAGTAAGAGCAAGAGAAGATCGTTGACGGTGCAACACTTCCGGGTGTCAGAAGTACCGCAAACCACATTCTTAGGATCCCGACTGCTGTTTTCCGGGGGGGACATAATCAGGTGTGTGTTTGTCCTTAAATAAACGGAGATATCGGTTACGTAAGATTTTATTTTCTTCTTTTTGTCGGTTTCAAATTCAAAGTCATCTGACTGACAGAAAGTGTTTAGCACTTTCATCCTGTCTGTCAGTTACTTTTCCTCATTAACACTTTTTGGATCAACGCGGTTGTTATTTCACCATTTATTTCGTTGGACTATATTCGTTTCATATGGAAAACTGAATAAATGACACCTTTCGGTTACATCGGGTCTTTCTACCCAAACTTTTGCAACCTCCATGGTACAATGAGCAGAAAAACAGAGAGGGACAGAGACATCGATATCTTACCTTGAACTCGACATTCTTGAAAAAGAAAAGATATATGGTCAGATCCTGATTGAGATAGTACAATAACAATTTTTGGGCAATAATTGCCATTGCCATTTAGGGGATTGATTCGTGGTGTATTTATCAAGATGTTCAATACAATCTTCGAAAGGATAAAAAGCAGTGCTGCTTGCTGCCCGGGAATTCCTCGCAATTCCACCTCACATCTCCTACACCCTCCCCCTATTCAAAATTGATTTAATTGACCCTCTTGCAAACACGTCGTTTGCAAGAGGAGGGAGTAACGGCCTGATTGCCTAAACGATGACGCTTCCGTTTTTTTCACTATTAGAAGATGGAACGCGCGTGACAAGAGCAAACATCGAAAAGATCTCCATTCAGTTCGATTTGTTAAGAATGGAAAGTGGCAAGAAATGCTTCTCTGCACGCCCATGTCTGCGTATCTGGATGCCTCTCGAATTTTGACGTTTTATTTTGGACGAGCAACTTCGAGGGACACAACTTCCGTTGGAGCGATTATGATGGAGCTGCCATCCCCCATGGGCAGACTCGCAGGTGTGCAAGCTAATCATACAGAGAAGAGCGGAATACAGAGAGAGCCGGGAAAAGAGGTTACCATAAGTACATGGCTTTAACACGAATTAATTTGGTTTCTACTATCTCAGTTCTACTATACTTCAGCAGTGAGGTATACTTCGATCAGGTGTGCAGTGATTACAAATTTTGTTGAATGCCAATCAATTGTTGATATGTACAATGGGACGAAATTGAAGCCATTACTCGAAGGACCACGTTGGTCAGGACATAACGATGCCACAAGCGTTTATTGACTAACCATGCAGAAAATTGTCTCAACGTTGAAGAGATCAGTTAAGGTCAATGATTTTTGGAGGGCGATCTACATCGAGAGCCATCGGATTGCCGGAAAATTATGTCATCGACCTAATGATGTTGTTCATAGCTGTTGTTATGAAGCGCATACCAAAGATTTTGATGCCCAATCGACAAAGGCATGCAAAGTCAAAAGCCATGGAATTAAATAGCCATGGAATTAATCTCACATGAAATGAACAACGAAAATGACATGAGAAGTGAAGAGGTATTCAGTGTTCTATTGACAGAAGGGTAGAAAGAAAGAAATGGACAAAATGATGACATCCTTCGCCAAAGAGAAAAATAAGTACCCTTCTGAGAGACAAGTAGTGTTGTTCTTGCGGCTGTAAGTGGCCATCAATCTGACCTAGACAGCATAAACCCAAGGCGTCGTGTATCTTCGAAATCATCGACTTGTCGACACAGAGAACTTTTATCGACGCTTTGAAGAAAAGGATTGGTTGTGTACCCTAGGGCTTTTGCAAGTAAGTTTCTTGAAGAAAAGGACATATATAGGAAAATAAAAATGTCGTTAAACAGGTTTTGCTTATGAACAATAATAAATATATAAATAATGTCAAACATCTATTTTCATAAGTCAAATAATAATCTTGTCTTTTAGGCCCTATTTCTTATCGTCATTGACTAATCATTGTCTCTATTGGACATATCTTGGATTCCTTTTATGAAATATTTATAGACTTCCATTTACCAAATCGAACTATTTTGTGAAAAGTATCATCATATAACAAGCAAAATCCATCATCAAATGTGTGTAGCTGGAGAATTTCTATGCAAGGCCGTGTGTTTTAATTCTTTATAGCTGGAATTAAAATTCTAAACTTAATGGTGCTGTAATCTTTAGCTACTGAAAAATTGCAAGTAGTTGCTTTTTTTATTTTCTGTAGGGAATATACCCAGACGGAGACGAATTTTTAATTTTTTCCTACAATTGGACCCGCTCTGCCGACTGGGAAATTCACGATTCCAGATGAAGGCGAATTAGATTTTTGCGTGAGACGCATATCTCAAGAAGAAAATCGAATTAGATTTGGTGCACCACACTTCTCGATGTTTGTGATTAATCTAAGAGAGGCATTCCAGTGCACTTACGATTTATTGCGGCTGGTGCGTGGGTGTCAACAATGGCCTGTTCCACTGCTGTCTGTGAGGCGTCGTTTTTTCGGCACTTACCAGCATTGACGGCCACAACGACGAAGCATGGGCAGTCTCGACGAGCAGGTTTGTGCTTTTGAATTTTGAGGACAAGATAGGGTGGAAAATTTTGAATTTCAGTCTGTCTGAAGACATTTAGCAATGTTCACAAACGCTTAACGATTACAATAGAAAGTACAGATTGTGATAGCACTGGGAATGTCAAATATGCATGATTATTAGGTATATTGTATGTGCTTCATTTGATAATAAAATCACAAATGCTTGCCCCTCCAGTCAAAAGCTGAGCCCCCCCCTGTAAATCCATTCTGACGACGGGCCTGGTGTCAACAACAGAAATGTGGGGATGGAAGAATAGAAGTAGGTACCGGATAAATATGCACTTAGCCAACCGAATAAAAGTTCTACGCAACGCACTACACAACAAGTAGCCTAACATATGTAGTTAATAGAATTTTTCTCTCAAAAGCAACAACTGTCACAAACACAGATTTAGAGAGGGAACAGATGAACTATTTACACAACTGAAGCCCGTAAACACATGACGGGAGAGACACTGATGTGCGATAGACAGGCAAGAAACAAATCGCGATATGATTACAGCGATGACTTTTGCAGGGTAAACATACTTGAAAAACTATCATTGTCATGTTGTCAAATGATTTCTTTGTCAACAAAGTAAGCAAACTCAATGAATTGTATCACATACTTATCAATTAGTGAATAAAGTACCCAAAATATTGAACCTCTTTTAGATTAATTTATTTCCATGTAGGTTTAATTTCTATTCATCGGAATAGTCATCGGAAATTTAATCTATATCATCAGAATGATTTTTTTAAATGAGAATGTATCCATGCTCCAAGTTTAGATCAGACAATAGACCTAAAAAAATAAGAAATGCAGGAATTTTTTGAAAGATATTGAAGAAATATAATATTTTTCCAGCAAATTATCGGAAGGTATAGGATTTACCTCATGCAAAGTAAAAAATAAAATTTGTTTTTTTGAAAAATTATTGATCCTTACAAAGATCAGCGAAATTTATTAAATTTGTTTTCCAAATGATAATAGTTAAAATTTATGGCTTGCTCAATTATGCTCTTAATTGACCGATGCCCATTTTGAATAATCCCCAAATCTCTAAATCTGTGGTCACGAATGACATGAGACACTCACTATTGCAGCATGCCAAATGCTTTGCTATCTACATCGGCAGCTCTATTAGACCACTTCAGAACAGAGTCAAGGAACATCTCGCACGCTCTGAATCATCTGTACACAAACATCTTAGACTTGAACAAAACTAATGGCCGCGGACATGGAAGCAGCCAAACTTCGACTACGGGAGGCCTTCCGTGGACAGGCTCTATTCATCCGGTCTCTTCAATTTTCTATCAATTCTATCGAGGAGCAAGAGTTGCGTGACTTTTTGTCCGATAGACATTAATCTCTACTTCTTGAATTTTGAATACTTCCCAAAATTTCAATATTTTTCTATGTTTACGACCATGAAGCTGGTTGAGAAACCGAAATATTGGTCAACATTTATTTTTGATATTTTCAATATTCTGAATTATGCAACCAAAAATTAATTTCAAAATTCATATTTTCCAGATATTGTTGTACGACGCAAATTAGTAATGCACTGGGCTTTTACATACTTTATCAGAAGATAAACTTTCATGGACGATGCATTGTCATACCAGTTTCAAATGCCGTGGTGTCCATTATCAGTGGAAGCAAATCAACGAATGAAGATGATTTTATGCACTTTTGACATATAATCAGTGATGAATAGTCAGTCAAACGGAAAGCAAGAGAACAAATCGATCGGATTATCTGTCACTTAACAAAATGTAAAAGTTGAATTTAATTAATAGTGGTGCACGGGAGACAATTGTTCATTATTCAGTGTAGTGAAAAATCTCTCCCAGTGTTTTTGTCCACTTGTTTTATTAAAAGTAAATGACAGTACTAGGTAAAACTGTGTATACATGCAGACGTTTCGTGATTCTGACACAGCCTCGTTGCCAGTAAAAACAGAAATGATGATAGGGCAAATGTGGAGAGGTTGTTAAACACTATTCGATTCGATCTCTTAGTCGCTGGCATCCGTCAACCGACCAGCTCATGTTTCCTGTTCAGACCTGGATTCTTATTCCCTCCTGAGGTACCTAGCTTCAATAATCCGGCTTTCAATAACTGACTTGGGATAGCTTACAACCATGAGGTCTGTAATGTTGCAATGTTCGGAGAGAAACTGTTAATTAGTAGCTGCTTTTAATCGATTTGTATGTTCTTTTTGACTGGCATGAAAAGGACGACCAGTTTGACCGATGTACATTTGTTAGCCCCATATCCGATGTCATGGTGTTCAAAATTTGAATAATTAAACTACAAAAACCGGTTTTATAGACGGTTTGAAAATTGTAAAACCAGTCATGAATTTTACTCCTGTTCTCCGCAGATAATATAAAGGTGCCATTGATAGTCGAAAACACAAAACTTACTTGCTATAATGTTCTTTCTCCAGATGTTCATCCATATTTGTGACTTGTTCATTAAACATTGCTGTGAGATCGGTGTCCATCTGCTGCACACTTTTCTTCCCGTCTTCATTTTTGAACAGACCGACGATGACGATTGTGGCTTGCAGAACCTGCAAATGATAATTCAATGAAAGGGTCAATTGCTCCTTTTGACAATCTTACAGTGTCATAGTGGTATATGATATTATGAGAGCTAAACAGTAGTTTTGAAAAAATCATGGATATGGTAGAATTTAGTCATGCATGAAAATTGGATGGCGGCATAGCCTGGCGAAGCTTGCAACCACGCAAAATTCACACGTGACAGACAATGAAGTGACGCCGAGTCGAAAAATATCATCAATAAAAATATCATAATAAAATTGTCATTAAGATGATACTACTACTGAAATACAAAAAAGCAAGACGTAAAATCAAGGAAAGAAAAGAAGAGAACTTACAAAGCTGCCAATGTAAAGGAATTCTATCTACAAAATGTTTTTGCTCAAATAGATCGAGTTTAAACCAAGAAGCATGTGACACTTTGGAAAGGCTGGCAGCAGCTAAAGAGTGCGACAGTTTAAAGTTAGTTGCTGCCAGACGTTTCAAAATGCTGTTCTCATCCACGAACGAATTCTTCATTGCTACGCACGCTCCAGGCTGTGTGCAGTCGCACGCTCCAGGCTGTGTACAGTCTTCGATTTAAGCTCGTGCTATGCGTTGGTCGTCTGTAAACAAAAGTAGAGTTTGTAGAAAGTCTTAACTTTGCTATGTTTGCCGTTTTTCAGTTTTTCGTTATATTTTGCATTTCTTTCTTTCGTTTTACGTATTACTTGATGCACTTCAGAAGTAGTGTCATCTTAATGACAACTTCGCTAGAGAATTTCAGTCATGGTGTTGCTCGTCATTTCATTGTCTGTCACGTTCATCGGTGGCAAACTTCTGAAAAACTGTGCTACCATCCAGTTTTCATGCATGCTTCTGAAGAGAGAACGAAAGTTCTCGTAAAATAATGCTCTTTTTCATTTGCAAGCTTTGCGATGGTTCATTTTGCTACATGGTATGCTCATGATTACAGACTCTCATTTTCTGAAATATTGGAAAAGAAAACTTCTCATAGGAGGTTTAAGAATGCAATAATTATTAGTTTCTTTTTATCAACCCATTTCCTGCATGAATTATTTTCAAAGTGAAAGCTTTTTAAATTTTTTAAATGCGATTTGCCCACGTATTGGACATCGCACGAGGTTGAGAGTGGCGTCATTAGAATCGCATTGATCTCTTCGTTCTTTCGGCTACACATTTTTGCGGCCCAAAAGATGCGCGTCAGGATGTCCTCAAAAGGACACAATGAAAGAGTTAAGATATGTCGACGATTTAATTCTTTTCAACTTCATTTTCAGTCAATTCTAACACATGGGAAGGTTAAGCAAGTGATAACATATATCTTTGCCACCAAAATGAATTGTATGATTCCGTGAAGAACATCATCTTGAGTTAATCTGTGAGTAAGGTGATGTGAAAGTCACAGCAACTTGACCTTGTCCATTCTCCCTGAATGTCGACAGGAAGGACGGCTGCATTGAATGTGTCACGTTTCTCAAAAGTCTAAGCCTCAATGGCTAGTATTTCATGGTCCCGTACACGATTCAAAAGCGTCATGAAGGACGGCTGCATTGAATGTGTCACGTTTCTCAAAAGTCTAAGCCTCAATGGCTAGTATTTCATGGTCCCGTACACGATTCAAAAGCGTCATGGGGTTGATTGGAACTGGAGTACTTTTAGTTTCTTGAAACCACGATGTTTAAAAGATCGAATTACAAGTCTGTAAACCGCTTTTACTATTTCATGTGATTAGATCTGAGCTTGAACGACATATTAATAGCTAGCTCTATTCTGAGTGACATATTTGTTATTTTGATTTCAGGATTGCGTCAAAAAGGGCTCTCAAAAATACATTAATTAATTTTTCAGACTACATTTCTGAGCATTTATGGCTATCAGGTTACTTACTTCAAATGATGTTTCATAAGACAATTGTGATAGATGTAGGTCACTAGTACTAGCATCATTCACACATGCACTCTCGCTATGTACAGTGGTGAAATGCATGCACAGTATGCTCATGCTCCTTGTAAAATACACAAGTCGAAATGTTAGTCGAACATTCACGTAAAACATTCAAGAAGCACCTTTCAATATTGATAATGCAAATCAAAATACAAAGAATATGTCACCATCGGAGATACAGAGCATGCGTGAATTGTACATTCCCTCGTGTGTCATGGAATTGTGGTGTTAGTTTATGACATCTAAAAGGGAACAAATCACCTTCATCTTAATACTTTACACAACAATTAACCACAGACGGATAAAGTTGAAATGTGTCATTAATCAAACAAGCAAATGTACTTCTGATGTATTATCATCAAAGTCATTCTGTCGAATGATATGACAGACATTCGAATTCTCATCACTCAGACTATGAAAGACAAACTTACTATTGCACGGATGTAATCCACCATTTTCATAGCGCGGAGAGTAGGTGCCAATGCTGTTTCCAAAGTTGGAGCAAAGTCTAAATTGAGGACGATCATAAATGCTGCTCCTTCCGTTATGAACGGCGAGAAATACGCCTGCAATCAGAAGTTTCAATGGTAGCACACCAAACTTCAAAGAAAGCAGAGATAATACTATCGAACGATGACATAGATTTATGGATTACATGATTGACATCGGTTTCACACGTATTGAAACAGAAACTAACATCTTAGGCCGCAGTCACACAGGAAAAAAACGTCATACATCTTCCATTTAGAATTTCCTTTTAATTGCATGTGGAAAAGAATACAACTTATCACACACAAAAAGTCATCAGCTATAAGTCATCTTCCATCGTCCATTACGCTGTCACACAGGAAAAATCATAAGTCCTCCATCAGCTGCGAGACTCTTCTAGAATTAGAACAATGCGAAGTGACGTCTGAGGGAAGATATAGGAAGCTGTGATTTGCAAAGAGAAGCAATGTATCAGAAAACAGCTCTTTGTTCACCATGTCTGACGAGGGCAAGGATGTGGAAGATAAGAGCTTAGACAGTAGTCATAGCAACGGTTAATAGCAAAAAATAGCGCTGACTGAATCGGAAATGGATTTCCCTAGTTGACTGCGGTAGGTGGAAGATGGACGATGGAAGGAGGAAGACTCATCACGCCTTATGGAAGACGCCTTATGAAGAATGTGCAAAAAGGCGAGTGACATCGAAGATGGAAGACACCTTTTCCTGTGTGACAATGGCCTTATCTTCTTAAACACAAGTCGACTCGGATTCGAGCACAAGACAACTATAGAAAGCGACGTGGTTATTCCATCTACATAGTTGTATTCTTCAATCTCTGTGATTCTTCTCCTATGAAAGGACTTTTTATACTTTCTTACTTTTCCGTTTTTAGTCCTTGTCCACGTTGAACGGGGTCAGACGGTTGTTGCCTTCTGATGGGGCGCACCTCCCTCATGTCGATCGTAGACCATTGTTGGTTGGATTCAGGTTCAGAGCGTGAAGATCCTCGGAGACGACTTGCGACCATGTTTCCTTGGTCTTCCTCTCGGCCTTCTGCCCTCGACCTCCAACTGGAGAGATCTTTTCGTCCACTCATTTTCATCTCTTCTCAGAATGTGGCCACCGCAGTCTTCTTCTTCTTCGTAGAACATCGGAAATACATTCCAGGTTCATCTTCTTTCTTAGGTCTTCACTCCTGTGTCCATCGGCCAGCCTCATTCTATGCAGAAAGTCTTTTCTATTCACTTTCTTCATGGATATGAGATAACGTAAATTTGGAAAGCTATTCAGACTGAAGGATTTTATGAGTTTGTTTTTTTTGCAGTCGAAGTTCACCAACATAATAAAGTAGTGTATGCTGTGTGGAGCAGTGTAAGTGACAAACCACTTCTTCAAGAAGATTATTTGAAGTTAAGAAAGAGAATGTTGTATGTTGGCTTTTTGTAGGCATTTTTCTCAGTCAGCAATCAAAAATTCTTATATCAATTTATCTAAGCTTACATTTCGTTACTTTGTATAAATCAGAATTTCTCTCTAATACAAAAGAACGTTCATGTTTTCATATCATCCTACTCTTGGATAACTGCATGATAATCCTTGGATCAACGAAAAAACAAGAAACCTTTGATCATTTAAAATGTGCACATTTCGTATATTGCCTATTACTAGTTACGCATATACTAAGATCGTTGCAAGATCATACAAGATAAATGCATAAATGTAGATAAAATTGAGGCTCCGCAGTATAAAATTCATGCAGACATCACCAAAATGCGCTATAAAAACTTACATGTATAATCTTTTATCAAAAAAACAATACTTGCATATCTAAGTTTGCCTACATATCACATGTAACTATGTTGAACAATTAAAAACGGTTCTTAAATATGTCTTTGAAACAGTTTTACATGTAGATAAGTGAAGATGAAATATTCACCAGCTTCCCTGCTGGCGCAACTTATTGCTTCTATTCTCAGCTTTGAATTGGCGCATAACTGGAATCTAACTCATGCGCTATCCACTGCTCATGTGGAGCTAACTGCTCATTGTTCATTTGATAGTACTGGTCTATTCTCAGCATAGGGATCTTTTTTTGCTGATTACATGAATATGAGTGTTCTTTTATTGCAAGAAAGCTCAAGTGTCCATCTAATTCGAACTATATAAAGTTATCTTGACATATCTTATTATGTGGCTTATAGTTCAATGGTCATGGCTTGTGGAGGATCGTGAAGCAACGTGCAGACGATGGTGTGGCTTATTCTGTGTGCCTACAGTCTTGCATGAGTAAGAGTGTCCTTTGATTGTCAAACAAAGGCAAAAGAAGCCCAAGTGTCAATCTAACCTTGAAAACAACTCTATCTTTGAAAGCTGCACGTTATATTCAATCGAACATGATATGAATGTCATGTGAAGAACATGAATTGTCAATATCGTTAATACTATTTAGCTAGTGTCTAAGACATGCAATATTTGGCCATTATCTACTTAAAATATATTTATATGATGCGACCGCTTCTTAATAATGACTTCTGGGATGATGATTATGCATAAGGAGTGTAGAATAGAATGCTACACTCGAAGTTGTTCTAAGCATCTCCAATGACTCCTCGATTATTGGAAGAGGACAGGTCTCTCACAGGAAGTTATCATATTGATTGACAAACTAACAGAGGCGGTGACGCTTGAAGGAAATTAGTCATCTATTTTTAGACGCATTGAATACCGACATTGATGATAACATACAAGCACGTCGGTGTGGACACTACACATTCTACCATCTCAACCTTGTAAGTCTGCAACGATATCAGATTTGGAAATGAAATGTTATGAATTTTGAAACATCACTGCCTTATATTACTTTATGAGTCTCTCTCATGTCTGTACCTGTCTGAGTCACCAACATAGTCTATATTTTGAATTTTTATTCGATGCCTCATGAGCTAAAGCTGGCTTTTCAGTCTGGTGAATACTTTTGCTACACCATAATTTGTTCTGATTATGCAATCATCCATGGAACTTACAGAATACTAGGAGGAAATAAGTGTTTATGCACATTTTGCACAGATGCTGTTTTCAATTGAAATCTTATATGAGGAGATCGAAATTTCAGCGAATGCTATACTAAATTCAAGTGCTTCGATCTCGACATCAAAGGTTTCACCTTGCCTCGACAACCTCAACTTCAACGTGATTCAGTCATGAAACTATAAAAAAGTATTTTTAATTTTTAGAAAATTAATGGAATTTTGAGCGATCTAGCAGTTGGTTCTTTTACTTTCTATTGTGAAGCTTTGAAAAGATAAGCGTCGAGATAAATTTCGAATTTATGGCACAAGGAGTCGCCTTTTTAAAATATAGCTTTAAAACATCTTTTCAGAGTCAGAAATTTGGGCATCCCTATATCTACTTTATATTAGAGGAGCACTTAAATTTAAAACACCATCAGGGACAGGATGTATCCCATCAGGGACGACATCTATTGTCGCGCTGGTGCGCGGACGTGTCTGGCTGCGCTCTCGTGATCTCTCGGCGGTGTTTCTGGATTCCTGGATGTCTGGTTGGATTGGATGTTTTTTCCCGTCGAATTTGAACTTGGTCGTTGCCTGTGACTGGTTGGTGCATTGCCGTTGCATCCTCGTCCTTGTCGTCGTCGACTTGGTCTGCGGCCGTTGCTCTCCTCCATCGGTCTTCGTCGTTGTTCGCCGGTGTAGCTGCAGTGTCTTTGGAACTTTACTGTTGTGTGACAGTGTGCTGTGCGTTGCCGACGTCTAATCGATTAGTTAGTCACAAAACGCACAACATTTTCACAACTCTCCGATTTGACTGATTCTGGTGTCAGAAGTTCACCAAGTTGTAATAGCACAACGGATCGGTCAGTGGACGACGGGTTCGAGAGCGTGTGTTCGAATCCTGCATGGAACATTTTCTTACCGTGCCATACATGCGTAAATTTTGCATTATTTGACTTGGATCGTTACCATCTACAACATGCCTGCTATATTTCGAGAACTACAAGAACTAAGAACCAAGAATAAGGCCCACCTCTGTGTAGCCCATATCAACGTGAATTCCATAAGAAAAGAAGAAGATAGACCGCTCTTGACGCTTAAACAAGAATATCTTCAGAAATTGAAACAGGATATTCTGTGTATACAAGAGACCAGACTGAATTCAAGCACATCCGACGCTGAGCTTCTCACTCCTGGCTATCGTATATACAGAGAAGGGAGAAAGAAAAGTGGTGGCATTTTGATTTACGCAAGAGAGACGCTGCCAATATCCAGAATACCATGTGAATCGAATGGGAAATCATTCAGGGCTGTAGAATGTTTGATGCTGCATATCAATTCCACCAATTCCAATTTCGTCCTTGTATGTTTGTATCGCAGACCTTCAATATCTCTGACTATCGCGCGCGAAGAAATGAATTACATCATGACACTTGCAAGCTCTATTGAATCTTATGTTGTCTTGATCGGGGATTTAAACCTTTGCAATATTGGGACACATCCAAAATCAAATAAGGACCTCATCGATGACATCTGTGACCAATTCAAATGTTTGAGCAATTCAAAAGCTGTGGGAATCGACGAGATACCGAGTAGAGCGATAAAGGTGTCTGCTAACACTATCAGTTGGATACTAGCCTTCATCTTCAATGAAATGGTTTCAAAGTGCGAATTCCCAAAAGACCTCAAGAGAGGCATATGGACACCTGCTTTCAAAGGTGGTGATCGAACAGATGTAACCAGGTATAGAGCTGTAACTGTCTTACCTCATTTTGCAAAACTTGTGGAGACAATAATGACGAACCAGTTCTCAGAGCACGTTCTGCCACTTCTCTCACCATATCAGTTCGCTTACAAAAATAATCATAGCACGGAAACTGCACTCTTGTACATAATCGAATCGCTGAAGTTAGCCCTGGATTTGAAAAACGTTGTTGGAGTAATATCCCTTGATATGTCTGCAGCGTTTGACAGCATACCACAGGAGTTACTGCTGAAAAAACTGCAGATGTACGGAATGATCAATGATGCGGTGAAATTGATGAGATCTTACCTGTAAGACCGCAAGAACAAAGTAAAAGTGAATGGAAAGTTGTCTGATAATACCTTTGCAGCAAAATCAGGCATACCCCAGGGTTCTCGATGGGGCCCACTCATCTGGAATGTATTTCGGAAGGATCTTCTTCCCTTGATCCAAGATCATGGTGCTAATGTTATTGCATACGCTGATTACGGTTTGGGTTACCGGCAGAGATAGCACATTCGTTCAGGAAATTCTTGATGAATTATTACCTGCCGTCTTCAGTTGGCTTCGAAAGAATGGACTTAAGTCAAACCCGGACAAGTTTCAATGTCTTGGACTTGGTCCTTCTGGAGAAAGTCTCAAGTTCAAGTTTGAGTCTCAAGAATTTCCCAGACTAGATTGCGTCAAGCTATTGGGAACATGGATCGACAGCAAATTCACTTTTGAAGCTCAAGTCAAACATATGGCAAAGATGATTGCATGAAAAATAACAAGCATCAAACGTCTGAAGAAATCAGTCAGCAAAAGTGTAAGATGGCGCATTGTTCAAACATATGTGCTTCCGCATTTCGATTATTCGTCGTCGCTATGTGTTTTTATGTCAAATCGTTGCAAGATGAAACTGCATACTATGTACAAACGGTGCTTATATTTATGCGACAAGTATGAGCACAGCAATTTACCGACTCATACACTATTAGCCTTAAATGACTATGATCTCAACGTACGATTGCACATCAAGCTCTTTAGGATAATGCAGTCTATATGTAGAACTTTATATGCCTAGAGACAATTGTATGATATCGGAAAATTCATCACGGCATTCCAGTTTGAACCTGGCTACGCTCCCATCGTGTTTCGTGAGCTATTTGAATTTTCAGAGAATCCCAGACGGAATGTATAGGTGCAACCACGAGTGAAGACTGTAAAACACGGGCAGTGTTCACTCAGATACTATGGAGCAAGTTTTTGGAATAAAATCCCCCTGTGATACGTGGCTTGCGAGCAAATTCAAAAAGTGCTATCAGCAACATCAAGGAGTATCTAAGAAAGCAAAGTGGTATACAACAGTGACATTTTATGGTTTATGTAGTTAGACTTTCCTTTTTCTTTTACCTTCTTTTCTGTTATAATTATGTTGCCATGTAAAAGTACTGTATCATAGATTAGTCACATGCACGCTACGTGTCGTGAATAAATATATAATTGAATTGAATGTTTTTAGTAACTAGCAAATCTCGTAGTATTATTACATTCTCGTAGCGTCTCTAAAATGATTTTAGATATTAAAAACTGAGCAGTAACGACCAAAGTCAGGTGACTTGAACTACATAATCAGGCCTCTTATCTACCTCTTACATAGGCCTGTATGTACGAAATGGTTCCTTCAATATTTGCGCTTAAAAGTGTAGAAACCAAAAAATTTAGAATACTAATTTTTCTACGATGAATTAGGAGTATGAATGAAGGAGTATATCTTTTAGAACTACGAGTAATTAAGTAGTACTTGGTAGCAATCATTAGAACGAATAATTATAGAATTATTTTAATAGAAATTTGTTTCTTTACTGTAAGCTGTGTGCAAATTGCACGTCAGACTTCAGGGTATTTCATGAATAAAGTTGCTCTATTCGGAAAACGCATAAAACATCCACATTTTCCAAACCTCGATTTCTATAGTAGTGAATACCTAGTTTGGTGAGTGCTTGAGAAGGGCTGATCATTACATATAGAATAGAATAGAATAGAAAAGATTTATTTCAAATGAATAAAAATCATGAAAATCAGAAATTATACAAATCAGAAAAGTAAGGTGTAGATGCAAGCAAAGACACAGTAAAGAATTCAGTTATCAAATGGTCTATGCGGGAGCGCTGACATGTACATAATGAATGAGTTCATTCGGCGCGATGTATTTGAGAACGGTAGAATCGCACGCCCTGTTCGAAGGCTGACAGGAGGAAGCCGATTGAGCAAGGGGTGCGTTGGGGATGAGCATTTGTCAAAAAGAGTCTTTGATAATCTGAGTCTTCTGATGTTAAGGTTCTCCAAACATAGCAATTCACACTCAATACCACAAATTATTTTATGTGCTCGCCTCTGCAACTTTTCAAAGTTATGTGAAAGATATTTCGGCATACTAACAAAAAATGGAGCACAGTACTCAAGAAGTGATCTCAACAGACAATTATACACAGATCAGATCAGGCTTGCTCAAAAAACTTTTCACAATTCTAAGACAATGCAATCTTTGAGCAAAAAGCTTAGAAACATTCTCAACATGCGATTGCCAACGAAGATCATTCGACCAGATGACACCAAGAATACGCTGCTCTTGTACAAATTCGCAATCTGGAATAACACAAGGTGTACTGTCACTTCTTTTGCGAAAATACATGCAATTAGATTTCTGAGCATTGATGTGAAGGTTCATATCCTTTGCCCACTGCAAAACATTGTCGTGCTCAGCTAACACATCATTTTTATAAAAATCACTTTTGCAAATAGGCACACAAATGGTTATGTCATCAACATATTTGACAATAGTTGTTGAAGAAAAAATTGGTGTGAGGTTGCCAATGGTAGCAATAAAAAGTAATGGCCCCAAAACGGAGCCCTAGGATACACCAGAATCAGTAGCTATTGGCTCACTGACAACAGAGTGAATTCGAATGCTTTGGGTTCTCTCAGTCAAATATGAATTCACAAATTTAACAAAATTCAAAGGAAAATGACATTGAACAAGATGTTTAACAATCAAATTGTGATTTATCTTATTAAATGCCTTTGCAAGATCATACATTAACAATTGAACACCAACCACATCATCAAGATCCAACAATTTTGTTATTTGATCGTGAAGAGTTATCAGGGCAGTAGTGGTTGATGACTCTCTCCTGGCTCCATGTTGTGAAGGACCCGCAGCGGCTTCAAACTCAGCACGAAGAGATCTAGCTACAAAGCGCTCAAAAATTATGCAAGGCTCAGGTAAAAGGGATATGGGTCGCAAATCACAGATTGTCGGAAAGGACTTTTTTGGAATCGGAGATATGTGAGCATACTTCCATACAGATGGAAAGTAAGATTTACGAATGCATTCATTGAAAATATGCGTTAATGGAGGTGCCAATTCGAATGATGCTTTCTTGTAGAGAACAGATGGAATTAGGTCCAATCCATTAGCCTTAGCAGGGTTTAATCTGGACAATTCTCGCTCAACCTCAGACACAGTAAGTTCAAAGTTCCATTGACTTCCTTGATTTTTCAAAAAATCATTTGACGCCCGAAAATGTTCTTGTTGGAAATTAGCACATAACTGATAGCTGATAGCATTAACTGCATCATCAACTGTTTCATATTCCGAAAGAATACCATGAAGAGGATCCTTAGCATTTTTTCCAATAACCGTGTTAGTTACCTTCCACAAATCTTTGGGAGAATTTTTTGATCGCTTACCCCATTTCAGTTTTGCTTTATTTATTTCAGAGCGGACCTTGTTTCGAAGACTGATATATAAAGCCATATTGCCATTTCTGAAAGCAGACCAACGTTTATTAATCAAATCTTTATGTATGTCGTCATCCAAGGCTTATCATTAATTGATGATTGCACGGTTCTAGTTGGAATATTCTGCAGAATGCACAAATTTACAACATCATAGAAAATTTGACATTTTTCATCAATACTGTAAGACACGTCATACATTTCAGACCAATTAACATTCCTTAAGGCAGATACAAATGAACAAATATTTCTAGAACTCAAACTAAGGACAGTTTTGAAGGAATCATCCGGAGCACTTTTACAATCATGCTTCACATTACAAAGAACAGAATTATGATCAGATGAACCAATTGGGGAAACAATTTCACATTTATACAGAGAAGCAATGTCATGATCAACAAGAACACCATCAAGAATATTATTTCCGCGTGTTGGGAAATCAACAAGTTGTGAGAGACCAAGGCTAGAACACAAGCTGCTAATGTTCAACTTATTAAAGTCACCAGTAATCATTACATGGGGACCATACCCTTTCAATAGAAAATCATCAACACTGTCAACAATATGTGCAAATAAATTGTTCATCTCATCAACTCTAATGTCAGGTGGAACATATATGCAGCTCAAAAGAATTCCAAATAAAGGTAGAAAAACCCACACAGATTCAAAATTCAAGAAATGTGGAGAATTGTGTAACCTTACTGCCTTTATATCGTCCTTCAGATAAATACACACACCGCCGCCAACGCGATTTAGGCGATCTGCTCTATAAAGAGTAAAAGACGGTAGATTCACAAGGTTATCCAGAATAGTTTCGTTCAACCACGTCTCAATTATACAGATAATTGAGGCTTTGGTATTCAGAGCGACACAGTACAGTTCGTCCATCTTTTTAAAAATTGATCTCACATTAGACAAAAGCAAGGGAGGAGAATTACTATGTACAGGCACAGTGCAGTTATCCTTTCTGGATAAAAAACTTAGTGAAAATTCTGAAGTGACTCTCTTAGAACAATTCGATTACGATACAGAACCACATCTTCTCCATTGGACGACGTATGCGCACATTTTCTTCCAGTTGTCTTCTTGTGGCTTGTTGGGCTGGCGTTAAATCAGATTTAACGAAAACTTTTGAGAACGAAGGCAAGTTCCGCAGCTTCGCAGCACTTCGAAGAACTCCGAACTTTTGAGTGGAGTCTTTTAACTTCAGACGGATCGGTCACGTTTTGGTCTTGATATTTGGTCTACCTAGGCGAATAAGGTCAACAATATCCACATCACTAACTCCTATAGAGTCCATGACTTCCATTATTTTCTCTTTATCGGAATCTTTACGGATCTCAAGACTGCCTGTTTCTTGATCATTCAAACCAAATATGATGATGTTGTTCTCTCTCTGCTTTCGTTGATGGAGTTCATGAGTTATTGTTTCCAACATGACAGCTTCGTTTGTATTTTCGATATGAGCCTGCATATATTGGTTTTGCTTCTCTAATTCTTCAACGCGCACCCTTAGGGATCCGATTGTTCTTTTCAGGTTATCAATTTCCAGCTTGAGACTTTCAATTACCTCCTCTTTTGAGCTTTTTATCAACATTTTCAGCTCATTGAACATGTTGCTGGTAAGAGAGGATGATCGCGTTTCTCTAGCCATTGCAATTATTACAATTCAATAATAAATAGAAAAAGCGGAAAAATGTATCGGTTGTCAAAAATGAACCTGCAACCCTGGGGTATGTAAACGAACTCTTTACCGACAGACTACAAACACTGTCAATGTCACGTTCTAAACTGTCAAATACACAATGCGAGAAATCACTGAAAATTGACGCGATAGGCGGCCAATACAAATGTCAGACTTTCCTGAAAAAATCAATGTACAACGCCAGTCGGCTATACACGTTGTGTATGCGGACTATAGAAAATTGGTTGTTAGAGAGAATGCACTGCAGCAATTCAATACTGGTGTGACATAGAAAGCTATGACCGATTCAGCTGATTGATATCTCGAAACTGCCAAGAATTCTAATCAAAACATCCAGATGAGAAAAACACAAAAAATTAAATTATCTGTCGCACTGACGAACCCAAAAACCAAATATCTAGATGAACGATAATGCGACAAAAACCTTGATGTAAATTTTACTCCAAAAGTCCACAGTTAAGCAAAATTACAGCGGTAAAACTGAACAACGACAAGAGAGCCTCACAGAACACAACCTGCACGTCTGCACGACAATTTGCAGACAAAACCAAATGACATGATACCAAAAGTAGGCACTTAAAGACGAGATTCATGCGTATACAGTTGATTAAAAAATTGAAACCAGAGGTACTACGTGCATCATAGGAAGGATGATATGTTTTACAAAAGAGTGTTTGGCCTAGTAGTCCGTCTTCCACGAGTTAAAAACCAAGATACTGGTTTGCCAGTTTTCGTCGCCGTATGCTTCATCAAAGTAAATGATAAAATGGACCCCATAAATGGATCTAAGTAATAAATCAAAATTCAAAACTTGTATGTAGACTACATAAATGACATCGATCTACAGCAGCAGGCCATAGAAAAGTTTAGCAGAAATAAGAAACTATTATAGCCTACATGGAAGGCTAGTATGATAAAATGCATGATGATGATGTGAATGTGGATAATAGTAATAAAAATATACCTATGTCATATAATCAGGTATTTAAGGCTCAAAAACTGCCTTTGCAATCGTTAATCAAGTTAAGTGGTTAACAGCCTTTATTAGATAGAGCATCAGAAGCTGTTCTTTGGTCAATATCATTCATTTCTCGAAGAACTTTCCTTTCAACATAAGTATTTGAATTTTGATTATCAAATCTATCTAGGGCCTACACTGTTCCTTTTATCGTATACCTTGATAAAGCCTACGGCTAAAATTTGATAAAAAAGCATGTTGTTTCTTTAAACTTGTGGATGAACGCCTGATAAGCCATACACACATGATTATGCCAACATATAATCTGAATATATCAACATCATTAATTTAATCAGATATTTCCATTCTTATCCATTTAGTACGTATGATTAAGCCAATGAGGCTTATCGTGCTATCTAAACAATGTTTAATTTCGTGTCCGTTGAAATCTCATTTTCTCAGTTCATTCTTTTCCAAAGGTGAGTTAAGAAGGTACTTTGGCTGGAAAGAAAATGTATTGGTCCGTGTAAAAGTAAATTAAAGTCAAGCAAAGTGACGGGCCTTCGGCGTCCAACGCTATCTTAGCGGTCGATGATTAAATGGCAATTTTCTACTCACTTTTGCATAATGCATTGACATGCTCGCAGAATGGTCAACTACGTCAATTCAATTGAATAAATATCACAAGTTAAATTTATGAAATATTATCTGAAGACAGATTGTCTACTTTCCGTTTCCAAAATTGCTCTAATTCTATTCAAAGTAAAAATGTAATTCTATGATGAATATCATGAACATCAATCCATTCTGAACACAAAAATACTTCATTTACACATCTGCCTACAATGCATTCGAAACGACTTTGATGTTCATTATTTCCGTTATAGAATCACAATTCTAGCTTGAGTAGCATTACTGAAATCGATGTTAATCCAAGTGAAATATTCTGAGAACAGCAAGGAACGTAAATTTGATTTTCATTCGCATGATGATTGCATCATCATTGAAAATTAGTACCTAAGGATTCCATCAAGATATTGAACTTACGTCCTGACAATGAAGTTCGAAGACGTTGATGCTCTTCCCTGTCATGTTGAAAGCTGAGGGTGTGTAAGTAATTGGTTGAGTAACATCCTTGAATTCGCCCGTTTTTATGTAATGTGTCATGTCAATATTCACATCATCAGCACACAGGATGACAAACTTGCTCGGAACAAGATCGTCCGATTTATCTACAAAAATAGAAACTCTTTACGAAATGTGTTCATTATCAAATTCGTGCAAAAATGTCCGCAATATTATACTTGTACTACAAAGAGATTGAAAGAACAACATAAATGCGGATAAATAAAAGAATAAGAAATTGAAGTCAAAAATGTGTATAAAAAACGTCAAATCGTGGCTAATATCTGCTAATATCGATCTAGCGTTCCCTTTGGTAATCGCAAAAGAGATAGGCTGAAACAGCCAATCGGTCTCCTGCGCATCGTCCTTTAATTGGGAAATTCGATTATCCAACTTGGAAATGGTCCTTAATGTACGTGGACCAAAGCCGCCACTCGTTTCGAAGGCTAGTGTTTCGAAACTGTAACGTGTAAAAATGTGCACAATCTGCTCCTACACCCCGCGAGCATAAAGATGTTTAGTAGGGAGATCTTTACTTGTTATTGCACCAAGTGTTCCAAATGCACTTTCAGACGGGTGTAGCAGGGCTCAAATTCAATGTTGTCCTTATAGCATCAATAGTATCCATCTTAAATGTCTGAAACTTGAAATTGACTTCATTACCATCTTAATGCCACAATGTCCCAACACTGATAAAGAAGATTTGTGCAATAGAAAAAATAAAAACAAATTGTGTAAAATGCAGATCTATTTCCCTTGATGAAATTTCATAACAATATATGTAATTAGCACGGCGATCACGGTCTCAATGTTAACACAATTATATAATAACTGGGAATGAGACATGTCAGTCTGGGTACCGATATTAATTTATCACGAAATCTAATACATTCATTCCTTCTATGTGTTACCAAGCTAGGATAAAATTGCGAAGATCTAATAAATAGCCGAATCTAATAGAGCCGGATCCGGTAGCAGAATCGGTTATTGAAAATTAATGAATTGTTAAATTCCAGCAGATAATCCTGACTCAACTTTGTTTTCATTCAGAATATCAAATATTTAACGGACTTGCATAGAAGCGAAGTTAAGTTGGTAAAGTTGATCTACCGATTCCTAAAATGCAAGTCAGGCATGAGGATTGTTTTGGGAGACAGTGATAATCTTACCTTTAGGAATGTCAGAAAAGATCGGACATCCTGCTTTGTCAACCTTCCAATCAGGAAAATCAGGTATAATTCCGACATTTGTACCACCAATTTTCAACTCTTGAAGCTCCTTTGAATTCTGTTTCAGGTAGAAAAGCGATCTCTCGGTAACCTTCGAGCAGCTAGTTAAGTTCAACTGAAATCAAACATTAAGTGCTTTAATTTTCACAATTGAAATGTTTAAATGAAAAATTGAATGAGAAGAAAAATCTCTCTGCATTTGAAAATAAAGTATTGAAGAGGCCTCGGTTATTCACTTTTCTCAATTTTAGTTGTGAAACCAAGAACAGAAGATGGTAATTATTATATTTGCTTTATCTTTTTAATTTTTTCAAAGCAAATAAAATAATTACCATCTTCTGTACTTGGCTTCCCGACTAAAGCTTATGAGAAAATACATTAAGTGAAAAAACGCTCTTAGGGGTAGATCCTTTCTCGCTTCCTAAATGTTTATTTCAGTATGTACAGTTATTTTCGTTATTTTTGCATACTTGTTTGGCATACTTTTGCCCATTCAACCGACGCGGATAGATAGAGTATGAGAATAAAATGAAGATGTACTGCTTCTGGGCAGGGACTCCATCTCTTGCTTCATAAATGACTCGATCATTTGAACTCTGGATTTTTAGTAGACCCACAAGTTATCAGCCGATGACCAACGGATCCACTTCATACATTAAATCAAATAGAAATGTCAATGATTTTAGCTTAAAGTTTGCACAACTTCTAGTCATAATCAACTCATCGCTCAGATTTCAGCTATTTAGTTTTTGCTTTTTCCCTTTCTGCATAATAGCAAATCTTCAGGAGAGCAAATCCATCAGAATTTCAAAAGGAATCATCAAATAAATAAATCTCCTCTGATCGATTTCTGCAAACCATTCCGACTTTTTAAGACTGACAAAAATGTTGCAACATAATTTTTCAAAATTTAAATCTCTTCTGACATGACTCTCATAATGAAAAGCCATCATCATTCAAGACTAGATAACCCCGTGTAGCAATGTTCGCAGCAACTTTCAAAATCACAAGCTAACAATTCAATTAGATGTCAAACAAAGAGAGCATTTCTCCTTTTTATTGACTTCATTTCATGCCCCTCGGTCAAAGAGAGAATATCCAAAGAGATTGCCTGTATAACATATTTGTGGCCTTCATCCAATTAGCTTTAGATAATGAACTAGCTTACGGGGCGAAAATGTTTGCTACATTTTCTTAAATACCCGTCCAAGCAGTCTTAGTTACTATACGAATACTAATGATGCGCTCATGGAAATTCAATAAGATTGGGGAAGCATTAATATATAGCAGTTCGTTTAAAGAGGTTGCATTTTGTTGAGGTAGTTTATTTACTAACACTGACGATGGACTTTTGAGTATTGGAAATATATTGAATAAGTCTTTTTTGATTTTCAGTAGATCTGCGTAATTCATGATACAGAATGATGACATAATTTCATACACATTGAAAAAATGTATGACCTAACTTGCAAGACGATGCGTTTCGCTACAGAATTTTTGGCTGCCCGTCCAACTTCCAAGTATTATCGTCTGAACATCTCATTAGGAAGCTCTTGATTTACTTGACATTCGTTAGTTGTTGCGCTGCCGCATTATGTCAAATTGATGTCCTTTGTCGAATGTCTACGCTATGACATAGGAAATTTAATAAATATATAATCATCAATTTACAGTTACTGTGTTATCAATGTTTGAAGAGCTTCCTTTTACTATTAATAGAAGCAGACAGTAAATAATCAATAGAACTCCTATTCAGAGGCGTAGCTAGGGGGATGGGCATGGATGCGGCCGCATCCGGGCGCAGGTAAAGAGGGGCGCAAAATCAGAAATATTGTACTCGACTTTTGTGGGGGCGCCACATTGACAAGACAACTTCATCTTATATTCATACTTTGACGAAGACTTCTTATAATTTAGTCTGATCTGACTGAGTGATCGTGGAATGTCCCACTCAGAGATTCATTATGTTTAAAATTATCCATCAATTCTGTAAGTGCAGCATAAGCTCACAAATAGACTGCATTCATGAAATGTGAGAAACACATAGCAACGTATTTGTTGAGAAATTGAGATTAGGGGCCGTATGCGGAGTCACAAAATAATATCAATGTAATCTATATTGTATTCAGGTATAATTAAAATGAATGTTCTATTGAATCAATGAAATAATTTTTTGATTAGACTGACCTAGTCTAAATGGTATTCAGAGAATGAAATTGGTTTTGATATTAGATAATTCATTCAATCTAAAATTGTTAGACATATTCGACTTGTCTAATATTCTATTGGAACATGTAACGGTATTCGGTAGTATTTTTTATTAGAAAACCTTTTCAAATTGTCCGATTTGACTGTGGGCATTAAGAGCGGTGTCAATCGGATTAATTCTCCTTATTTGAGGATTCAAAGATGGTTAACACGGAGGCTGAGGGCGCCAAATGAGTATCTCGCATCCGGGCGCAAGAAACTCACGCTACGCCACTGCTCCTATTTCTAAGAAATCCTGGTGTCACATGTCCGCATTTAGACAATAACTGGTATTCCCTAAAACGGCTGAGCCACATTGCCAAGCGTCATTCATCTAAACAGGAAATGTGTCAATTCCATTCAAATGTGGAAAACATAAAGCGTTGTTGCAGCAACTGTACAACAGCTTACTATAAATTCAGCATTGACAAGGCCATTAAACGATTATTAATGAATGAATCTCTGTAAACAGTGTATACTGCTGTAATGTGCTTATCGGGTCAGACGAAACCGGAGAGAGTCAGTTTCTAAATGAATAAAACCACATAAATGCAAACTGGGGTTCCTGGTCATAAAACTCGGTTTTGATAAAACTGTATCAAGGAAGGCCTCGACTCAAAATTTAAATAGCAGGAACGTTCTTAAAAACACTTAAAACACATGTATCTGTCTAATTTTCAGACGGAAAATAATTTGCCGCTTACTTTAAATGTAGGTGGGAGCTTACTCAACCTGCTTTCGAGGCCTACCATACAGCAGATCTAACAAGACTATTTTGAGACAATCTTGTACGAGAATCATTATGATACCCATAGTAGGTACTACAACACCAACATTCACGACACCATATGACTTCATCGTTCAACTATTAAGGTATGATGTCGACATGCATGTTTGATGAATGCATAACGCTATTATCAATAATCAACCAACATAGTCCGGCAGCCAGAGCAAATTTCTGCAGGGAACGAGGCCGTAAGTGAGACTTTCACAAAATGATGTACATCTTCTCCCTACTACGAATCGGTGCGTCTACAGAGTTCTAGTGAGTTCTTCTCCTTGTCAGACAGCATCAAAGAAAAACACATGTAAATCCAATGGGACGCAGATTGCAGTCTTTGGCTAAAATGAAATTCTCTATAGTCATAATTTTTGACATGGAATGTCTTCAGGTAATTTCCTTTCATTTTCATGCACCCGTGTGTGTAAAGCTACACGCATTTAGATTTAGCGAGCCTCTTGTTGTGAGTCTTCATTCTTACAAGTCTTCAGTTAGACATGATTTTTTTCGTTCATTGACGGCAGGCTAATCTATTGATTCGAGTGAAATCAGCGTTACGCCAGCTATCGACATCAGGGTGACGTCAGTATAATGAAGCTCATCGTGATCCCTCATAAACAATAGTTGAAGAGTCAGCGACACACAATAGTCTTTTACGCGAGTCAGTCGGCATCCCGCTACGAGTGAGGAAGAGGCGGATTAGAGGACAAACAACCGCGGCAAGGGTGGCCGAGCAGAAGACAATCGATCAGCGTCCTGCTAGTAGAAGCGCAGAGGCAAATCAAGTGCGACAAAGGCGGCTGAAGTGTGGTGACAGTGACCTATCAATCCCCGAGACTCTGCTGCTGCTGAACTCTTGGTGTTGATGATCTCCTGGACTTATAACATTGTGTTGACGTGAACGCTGAAAAGGTCCTTAAATTTCAAACTCACATTAAACAATAAAGTTGTTAAATCATTTTCCATCTTTTATTTTGGGTATTACGGAAGCGCAGCGTAACACTCTTAATGTCGGCAAACTAACATTTTGAGCAACTTTATCCAAATTCAACCACATTCTCACATACATTGCCGATCGGAAGCATGATAATACCACATGCACATAATAGGAAATGACTTTAAGACATTCCATGTCAAAAATTGTGACTCTAGACTTAATACTAGACTCTAGACTCAGTTGATAAGAGAAAACAAAGAAAATTTCTTTTTAACCAAAAACTTCAATCTGCGTCCCATTGGATTAACATTTGTTTTTCTTTGATCCTGTCTGACAAAAAGAGGAACTCACTAGAACTCGGTAGACGCACCGATTTGTAGTAGGCAGAAGATGCACATCATTCTGTGAAAGTCTCACTTGCGGCCTCGTTCCCTGCAGAGACTCGCTCTGGCTGCCGGACTAATATCAATGGCTACATGCAGCAGGAGCACACGAAGGCAACATTGATAAATAAAAAGTGCTGAGGTTTCATACTGCCTGTGAGGCGGTTGTTTAAACATTTCTTTCATGACTAGAATTCCAAATATGAGGGAAAAATATACCGGAAACAATTATACTGATGAGTGCTTTGAAAGAGATAAAGTTATCTTTTGCTGCGGATTAATCATTGCACGGTTTAAACAGGATCATAAACACCAAAGCATCATACTACATTGATTGAAACTTAAAGGAGTACCATTTTTAATAGACCACTCATCAATTTTATTCACCTCATGTTGTCACGTGCACTTTAGGTATCATAGACCGGTGTTGTAACGAGTACAAAAGCTCTATGTCATCGGTGCATTTGAATTTCTTTACTTATTGGTACACGTGAGTCTTAATTGCAGAAGTAAAGAGTAAACAAAATAGGAACGCAGCTCTGCATAACTCAGCTTCGGATTAGAATAAAGCAAGACAGCTCATTCGGAATCCCTACACATTGAGTGCGATCATGCAACCATAATGCAATCAAGTACATGTAAATAATTGAGTCTCTTTGTCTCTTCCCATTAGTTGGTTGTCTTCGTAAGCATTTAACATTACGACCTATATCACACCACTTCTTTTATCTGAAAGTCACTTTCAAGCTCAGTTACACAATGTACGCGATGAATTTCTACGATAAATTTTGATGATTATGAAGTCAGAATAATGTCTATTTTTGACAGATAGACGGTGTGTGGTTCCTTGCAACAGTAACTTTGCAAAATGAAAGTATTTGTACATCATTCAGATAACATAGAAACGGTAAATATTTTTGAATGCATTATGGAAACACAGACATTGCTATCAAGTCATGAGCTCATAGTACTACTATATGTGAGCGAGATTGAGTCAGTGCAGATGGACCACCTTGAACATCAATTGAGCGTTGACTTTATGCTGTGACCGGATGTTGCGTCATTGACGATGCATCCGTTCCCTATTCAAAATTAGCTTTTGAAAAGCAAACAATCATTAATACTCATCGAGTGGAATATCAAAATTTCGATCACACCTTGCTACAATCAATAACTCAAATGACAGTGCGTGCAAGCTATCTTCTCAGTATGCACAACAGTTTCACCAAGCTATCAATAAATATATATTTTATCAGCATTATTTCACAAAATTTCTGAGTGGTGTTGCATTACCAATTATCAGCGGAGTGTATTGCCATATAGATTGACTGAAATTAGTATACAATCATTTTCAAAGTTTATTTCGGTATTCTAACGCGATGGAACGCTTCAATTATGTCCATGCAGTCATGACAGTATTTTGTAACCTTTAAGTCTAGGAGACAATAACGCATGAACATATTGACAAAACTCAGAACTCTGTAAATAATAAATATAATTGCTGGAGAACCTGAATAATGGACTTCACTAGCAGGTAGTATAAAGGCACCTAACACTACAGAGATGTCACATAAAAGGACAGCTGAAGGATTGCGGTCCTTGAAGTAATTGTTTTCATCCGCCAGCCTATTCACGCACATACCTGACGTGCACCTCAGCACCTATGAGCTGACTATCTCTAAAATTGTTTGAAATAATTAGCTATCGATCTAAAAAATGATAATAGTCAATCAGTTCCGATGAGGTTCATCCAAAATGCATGCAGTCAGGATTACTCTTACAGAACAATAAAAAGCTCAATTAGAAAACACGTGTAATTAATAATCAGATCACTAAAGATATCACAGCCTAGAAGTAATAGAGTGTGATAATTAGGGTGCACAAGCCATGTTTCTTTTAATGACGTTGGTCAATTGAAACGTTGCAAAAGGATGGAATATGATACCATCAATTTTTTGCATTAGAGCATTCAAAATTAAACTAGGATTATTATCATATTTACATTGATGGACTAAATCGACAGCCTGAAGAGTTGCTTTGAAGAGTGAAATAGAGCACCTTCAATATCAATAACATTCTATATCTTAATCTTCATTTACTAATATCATATTTATGGCATTAAAAAACAGAATTTCCTCCAAAAGCATGTTTAAAACCGGCTGAAAATCCCACGTTCAATGCACGGTTTTAAAATCTTAACAACATATTGAAGACATGCGTGAGTTCATGGTCGCACAGCACTTACGTGCAAAAAACGCTGAGTAAAACTTCTCAGGTGGGGTGGCAACGGACGAACAAAGAAGGATTTCTACGAATTTTCTGAGATTTTTTATTTTATTTATCTATATAAATGTCTTATTTATTGATGCTTTACTCACACTAGTATTCATACATTTATATGAAAAGTCAAATACTATAATAATTTAGCCTACAAGAATACTTGTGTGAATAGCTAAATATTTCCAATCAAAACAATGCATGTAGAAAGGGAAAATAGTGCTCTAACTTCGCTAAACTCGATTTCATTAACAATCCTACAGATCCCCATTAAGGATTAAGGATCCTACGATTTCCAGGATAAGATTTTCTCATGCAACAAATGTTCGCGAGACACTCGCGCTCCCGATATCAGCAAAATTTATGTTGATCGCAAAAACTTGCTGTTTTACAGCAACACGACTCTAAAGCCATGTATAAACATCTGGCTTCAACTCTCATAGACATAAAGGGGTCCTAGGGCTCGGAGCCACATATTTCTATTTTTCTTTTTTTAATGCTGACAATTTCATCAACGGCTCATGGCAATTTTCTTTTAAATTTTCAAGCTTGAAATAACAATTTTCAAAGAAATACATAATTGACTCTAAAATGGCAATGTTAGGAACGCATCGACTAATTTCCCATTGGCTCTTTGCAACATACGCAGTTTTACTGAACGAAAGACTTTCCTGAAACGAATTATTTGTGTTGTCGAAGAAATAAAATGCAATGTTTGCTTGTTCTAAATCATCCTGCCACAATTACCATCTTTATACTTCATCCATGTCTATTCAACTTACTTTTCGAATACGACGAAAAGCCTTGGACAATATTTCAACACCATTATCGGACAGAAATGGACAGCCGACGAACGAGAACTCAATAAGCCTGCTTTTGAGGTCATCTTTGATTTCCTTTTCAAGAATGAATAAGACTTCATCGGTTACTTGTTCTATACCACTAAAATCGACATGGTAGAATGAATCCAAGTCCTTAAACCAAACTGGAATTTTCTTCTGCAAAATTAAAGAATTGTCCATAAATCATGAAGATTTTGTTCAGATTTGAACTTACCACAAATTTGACGACAGGAAAATGATCTTGAATATTCAATTCACGAAAGAATTCACTGAACCCAAGATGTTTTATGTCATGTCCTAGAAAGAGAGGAAAATTCAGTTCCGACAAGTTATCTAGACGTAATATGAAAAAATCAGATATCAAATTTAAAACTACTTATTATCAATTGCTTATTTTGGTACTTCTGAAATCTACAGCGGAAGCGAAGCAAGTTTAATGAATAGCTTGAGACAGTACGAAAATTGTGATCATCCTAATTAACAAGTTTTCAACTAGACAAATAGCTTTGCTGATAAGTCCAAGGTTTAATCGTCTAAGACTTAAATTCTTTTTGAGCGAAATTGCAAATTGAGAATCCGTTGATGCAGTCACTCTGTCTTGATGAAACTGTTATCCAAATATTTTCTTTTTAGGCCTTGTCACCATTTTTACAAAAGCTGTTCCTCAAATTCCTCACCATCTTCCTCAAAAAAGTTCAATGTTCCTCAAATTTTTTATTGCATGCAACTAGGCCTATTTGATTTGTAATTTCCCAGGAATTAATAGAAATTTCCCGGGTTTTGCAGGGGCCCATTGGAATTCTCAGCTTTTGATTAATCGCCCAAAAATTTCACATGCTACTCTATGTGTGTATTTTCTGTCTACTGAAACATTTAATGCAGATTGGATTATAGAAGCAGATACTTTAGAGTGATGTATAGGCGATCTCTGCTAGGCTTGGACCAATTGGGAAATTCAAGTTGTATTTGAAATACATTCAAATAACTTTTACAGTATTTGTATCTGTATTTCTAACTTGCTTAATAAAATATCTATCTGTATTTTTGAATTTCTTAAATAATTCGATTGTGTTGATGTATATTGTATATGTATTTTGACATTTTAAAAGAAAAGTGTTTCCATTTGAATCTTTGCTGGTCAGGTCTAACCTGAGTGGGTGGACGACAATTTTCTTCAACTTGTCGTTTGCGACGAAAATACATGTATTCAAGTACACGAACTTTGCTTGCACTTCTGACTACCGCCTCTAATTAATAAAGTGTCTATTCAAATAGCATGAAATCTTATTTCACAAAAGGAATATCATCAGCTACATGTATCATGTTATCAAATGTATAATGCTAAAAAGATTCAGACAAATTTGAAAGCGCGGAGGGTATAATCTATAATTCTCTGGAACAGTTAAGAGCTACACATTTATTGGAGGTTAGGTGTAAAGGATAGCTCGTCGATTTCTCGTGGTAGATACTTTTTAGAAAAGTCGGAGTAGGAAATACCAAATGCAATAATTACAAGACATGCTTCATACGAAGGGATATTCTATAGGTTGTTAACAAAAGAAATTTCATTAAAAACATGAAATCATGTGTGATAACTTCATTGACATAAGGCATGTGTGAGGTCAAAAAAATTGCGATTACGCAGAAATAACTATCTACATGTAGTTACCATGCTTTGGTGTCGACAATGCACTTTTGGACTTTTCAGCATCGCGCCCCAACTAGGTCCCATAAATTGCATAGTTTGGTATCTCAAACTCAAAAAAACATTGGCGGGAAAAAAATTCCATGGAATTTCCTCGGAAATTGATTGTCGGCTAAACCCCAGTCAAACTCTATAAAGTACGCATCTCTGCTAGGTGCATTGTTTTATCATTGATGGAGTCACATTATGATATTTAAAAATGGTTCATCATTGATCACAATTGAAGATTAAAAGCATTTGCTTCAAATGGGTACATCGGGCATAACTGGGTTTATAAAGATGCAAAGCAGTCATCAACAGCAGACATTTGTACGGCTATTACGAACTTATAGAAACTTGTGAAAGTGGAAATATTAAGTTGAAGAACGAAATCAAAATGCATTGAGAAGTTTGATAAATTAATGCATTACTTTTGTTAAATATTATGCTTGACTTCATTTCAGCTCTTTTATGCATTGGATATGAGAACCTACGTAATGAGAAATACGCATATGAGAAACTCTTCAGTTCACGTCGAATGATTTGGAATCATGAGAACTAGCTTCCACCGGGGCGAATGGCAAACGAAAACTTGATGGAACTTATCATTTTGTGGTAGTTTTATGTGTTGTCATTGAAATGCACTTAATAATTTTAGAATGTTTAGTAAGAACTACAGCGAATTATCTAGTTTTGCATCATTAATGATGAAAAGAGGAATAGTTTATTAATGACAAATTATAAGAAATATAGATAATGTATTGTTACGCAATCACATGTGCATAATTTTCTAGAAGTATAATTGTCTACATACAGCTAAATACATCATAGGTTTAATATTCGAAAATCGGAATGCTCTGTGCCTTAATGTACACGAAAAAGATACTTGAGAAAGGAAAGCATGCTTGCAACATGCACATAAATTTCATCATTAATCAAATCATGAATTGATAGACATAATAAATAAGCATAAATCATATCGTACTTACGTAAATCTTATATAACAATTCATCAAATTATTTAAAAAGATGTGATTCTTATACCTGGATCTGCTTTATCATGTACTTGTTTCATAATTGAGTATTGAGTGTATTGAGTTTCATAATGAGAGAATCAAGTAAATAGGAACTTTAAAACTTTTAAACTCAGACACGAAAGAATCGATTGACTGCAATTTTACAAATAATGGTCCTAAATCTTGAGATTGCGCACTTTCTAAAAATACACCGCAAGTACATGTAGCTATGCTAGCATCTATGATTTTCATTCTAGTTATCATCGCAAAAAACACATACCGTAAGAGGGGGATACTTTGCCCAGAATTTGGCTATTCGATTTTTTTGCTTGAAAATGCCAAGTAGTAAATCATGCTATAGTTGCTTCTATATGGTTCCAAAAGGAGTATATAGATCTGAACTTTGTATCAGTATCATTTTTGTTTCGATTAATCAGTTTTTTCATCATCTTTTTTTAAAAAGAGTAAAGGTGGGCAAATTATCCCCTCATGGGGCAACTTTGCCCACAGGTGGGCAAAGTTGCCCCATGAGGGGACACTTTCATATTTTTGAAAGAAAACTTTTGTAATTCATTAATCAAGCAGCACCCATCACTATGTTAGAGAACCCTGTCTATTTTCACTTGATGTTGATCATAGAAGAAATGTGTACGCATTATATCAAGGTGTAATAAGAGCAGTAAACACAAAAAAACATAGAAAAGTTTCTACATAGAAGGTTTCTGCGGTTGTTTTTGCTCTGGATGACTTGTTCTCACAAAGTCGAAGAGAAATGCAATTCTGGTTGCGCTTCAGGAAACCTCGTGCCCAGTCCGGTCCTGGCAGATTATCAACAAATAGAGGTACTCTGTAACCCTTGGTGTCAATGTAATTTTTGATGATGAATCGTACATCCATTAAGGACAGCGGCATACCCCAATCTCCACATTTCCTGATATGCTCCGCCAACATCCTTTCTTCCTCGATCGAGATCGCTGGTGGTCGACCTACAGCACCGCAGTGAGCGTTCTTCACCTCATTTTGCAGGGTTTTGTATGGAATACTATACTTCTTGGAAGCCGCACGAGAGCTCAATCCCTTTTCCTTCATTTCAGTTACAGCTAATTGCAGCGTTTCGTCATCGTAATTCTTGTAATTCCGTGATCCGGGTTCACGTTTGTGAGTCCTCATCTACAAGGTAAGGAGATCGTACACGTGACTACACTACCATTAGCAATAAGGCATATATCGCAGCAGCGGTCGGCTCTTTACTGGGTATTACCATAAAGGCTATATGTAGTCAGGTTTGGCTAGGCACATTGTTAGTAGATAGGTCTACTACCGGTACCGTAGGCTCTACTTAATATTGTGCATTAATTTACTTATTATTACGTAGGCCAAATGTGGTATGGTACCGGTAGGTAAGCGTTAGGGTGCGGTACCGGTACCTAATCAAAGTCTGTTACATGGTGCTCTGCTAAGCCAAGTCACTCAGGTTCGTGTGCGTTTTATTTTGACAAATGTACCGATATTTATCGACTTATTGTTGCGTCTCATTTAGCATGCCGTATTACGTATAGGTACCGGCATGTGGTACCGGTAGGTACGCGTTACGGTACCGGTTATCAAAGGCTTAGAGTTGTGTGGTGTAGCTCTGCTAGGTCAAGTCATTCAGGCTCGTGTGCATCAATTTTGATTTTGTTAAGAGGTTTATCAGCTTAATGCAATTGTGGTTAATAAATTTGACATCAATTATCGTTGCGGTACGGTACTGTACTACATAGTAGGTATAATCTATTATACCAGACTGTAATGTACAATAACTATGAGACCACACCAAGCCGGCATCATCCTTATGCGTGTGCACTTCTTAGATAAATGGTTTTATTCATTTTACTCACCTTCATATGCGAAGTTCACGGCAAAAGTGAAAATGATGAATGTTTCCGAAGATCTTTTCCAAGAATTCCTGTGCGCGCGCTGAACGGTAATGCTTATATTTTTAGGTATGACACGTTAGTGTTACTTTCTGATGTTGAAATTGATTCATCTTCTTTGCAGGCCATAGAGAGATCGTGCAGTGGATGAATACGACGCACAACATTCATGAAAAGGAGCAAAGCATCAAATTCGTCCAGTGGGCAAAGTTACCCCAATTGACATTTGTGCAACATTGAAGTCCGCTGACGGTCAGAAGGAAAAATATACAAGGTTATGCATAAATGGATTGAAGTCCTATACTCATCACCTTCAAACCACAGGCGAATGGTTGTGATGGCATTTCTGCTTTGTACCAAACAGACATATAATTTTTTTAAAGCAAAAAATGTGTTTTTTTGTAATTGTACCATTTTTTCATATGGAATACCATGTATTCATATTTTTCAGATGCACTATGCATTTTCTAAACTACATTTGTATGGGTTACTAATAATCCATGTCTAAAGATTTGCAGAGATTCTTGATCTGGTTGCATAAAACGAAATATGAAACGAACCATAAGGTGGGCAAAGTTTGACCGCAGGGCAAAGTATCCCCATGTTACGGTATAGTAGTCTTCACTAGTTTTGACCAGCTTTTCACATTTTTACAGTTTTCACCACGGCTGTTTTCGCTATGGTTTTTAGCACTGTCATTCACCACCCATGGGAAACCATCCATGGGGTGTTCATTAACTAAAATTCTGCCGACAGAAAATTAAACCGATTTAATATTCTACCGGCAGAATATTCTGCCGACTTAATGAACGACGGTATAATACCGAAACCGACTGAACATTCTGCCAGTTTCGGTGTTATACCGTAGTTCATTAAGTCGGCTGAATATTCTGCCGGCAGAATATTAAATCGGTTTAATTTTCTGTCGGCAGAATTTTAGTTAATGAACACCCCCATGATAATTATGCATCTACAATAAGATGCACTATATGATTCATTTATTTACAAATTTCTATTATTTTTTCTATCAACTACTGTGTTGAAATAGTAGTTCCACTAAGGCCTATAGTAAACATTGATTAATGGGGGTCCTAAAAATACCTCAGTTCTTTATTTCGATATGAAAACGGGAGTTTACGCTTATATAATGATGAAAGATGAACATATTGAATTTTTACTAATCAAAGTAACAGTTAAATTAACAGTTATTCATGCTCATCAAAACTTATTACACCAAGATGCAAGTCAAGAGACTTTCCTTCTCCTCCAAAAGCATCAGAATGCTGCCACAAATGAAGCATTGTGAATTTCTGTAGTGGAACATGAATCACAAGTCGAAATATCTATTTCGTATTTTTCATTGTGAAATATAAATTGTCAGAAAATAGTCTCAGACCAATGGTTACGTCTAAAATGCAATAAGAGATAGAAGCAATCGCATTCCATATAGCATAAAAATTTGCACAATTCTTAAGCGATTCTGCAAGTTCATTGCCTTTGGAACGGCCTCCATCAATCAAGTATGCAGTTTTGGATTACAGATCACTCCTACACTTGTGATGACTGCTGAAAAAATCGAAACCACTACCTGATTTTTGTATTAGTTCATCCATGACATTTCTTTGATTTCACTGCTGCATGTCGTTTACAAATCTCACATGTGGTAACCAAGGCAGGAGGTCATTTTCAAAAATATGTTCATTTTAACTTTTTGCTTTATGATAGTTTGAGGCATGGTTTGAGGCGCTTGAGGTATTTATCATATTGTGGTCGAGCCGTGGTTCCTCTTGCCATGAAGCTCAGTCTTGTGAAATGACAGAATGTCCTGTTGGTGGTTGTTTATCTTTACAAGAAGCTCTCTTTTCTTGCTCTTCGGGCCGATAGTGAGCTAGCGAGCAATAATGAGTTAATACACAACAATTGTGGTGATTGAAAAACACATCACTCACTCATTCAGTTTTCGTTTTTTACGTCTTTGCGGTCCAGAAGATGCTGGATTGGACGATTTCCACTTGATGATTTTCCGCTACTTCAAGCGATCGTATACATCAGCCTCTTGAGCACCAACACTTCTAAGATCTTTGTCTATCACGTTGCGTCAGGTATTATTTATCAATCGCTACGCCAGTGAATTACATATCAGTTGGTACAAAAAATTAATTGCAGTGTGGGGCACAATCATATATCTACGCTATGAGCCCAATGCTTTGAAGGACTGAGACAAAAAACTGAAATAAGAACAAATTTTTCTAATGATCTTTTATTAACCGCTAGATATTTCTAGTTGTAGATCATTCAAGGCTCTCATGCAGATGGGTGATTTATGAAGTTGGCTTTTGTTCATGCCATGGGCTACGACTTGCACCTTTGACATCAAGAACAGATAAACTTGTTTGTCTTTCTAAATAGTTATTTAATAGTGCTCTGTAGTTTTGAATTCTTACTGGAAATTGAGAATTGATGTATTTCGTGCTATGCTTATTATATTATCCAAAACAGGACGTTACAAATGAATTCACATTTCGACATTTACATCTTGATAAAATCAGTTTTCAAATCTGGCGGACGTGCGAACCCCATTAATGCGTTTAAGTAAAATTTGCCCTCTAGGTTTTTCCACTATTCTAAAGGGCCTTCGATTAATTGGCTGGTTATTGGTGACTAATATGAATTTTGGCAAAGAAAATCATTCCTCGAAACTGTCGTTTTGATACGCTAATGCTGTGGCCTACATCGTAAAACTATTTGTTACAGAAAAATATAGGTATTCAAAGCATTCAAGATTTAGATTTCTCGACTTTTACTAAGATTGTAATTTCCTCACTTCTCCCCATGTTTTCAAGTAAATGTAAATAAAACATAATTTTAGTAATACCTAGATATTTTAAAGTGGATTTTTGGTCAGTTATTCTCCATTTGTTTCATGTGGAAGAGAGCATCCGACACATCCCAGTACAGGAGGATTCCATTTCAACCTGATGCATGATTTTTGGCTGGTTACAAACAACAGGCAAAGTCAGATTGAAAATTGTTAAATTATAAGCATAGCCATAACTTCGGAAATTCACAAGGTTATCAAACCAAACTTCACACAGGACTTAACCACAACTCAAGCAAAAGCGCAATACCACCTATAGACCACTACTGCAAAAACACGCGCTCAAAAGAGCGACACATTATAGTTAATCATCAAAACAATTTCATACAATCGCCAGCAGCCAATCAATTTCAAGCATAGCCATAGCGGCCAAGATATTCACTCAATTGACGCAACCAACACCACAAGCTAATGTTAATGATTCCAATGGATGCGCAATTCAGTCCCTACAACGGACACATCAGGCTCTCAAAATTGACCTAATTTTACAATTATAACGAAATTTAACCATCTACTCTACTAATTTCAAGCATAGCCATAACGGCCACGATATTTACTCAATAAACGCAGCCAACACCACAAACTAATGTTAATGATCCAAGTGGATGCGCAATTCAGTCTCCATCCTCCTCCTCCGAAAAAAGCCTCCGCTTGTAAAGATGACATCATGAACTGTGTTCCACAAGGTAACCGATCAGATGTCCATTCCCTAGTTAACCATTCTTTACAAAATTTTGTAACAGTTGATGGAAATGGTTCATGGATATCCATGCTCACCAGAACAGCGTTACTACAACATCAACCGCCAACCTACGCAAGGCACACTTAGACAGAAAAGGACACCTGAGCATATCCTTATTATGACTTCCAAAAGCGGAAGTCTTAGTGTGTGGTGGTTGCGTTAATTGAGTAAATATCGTGGCCGCTATGGCTATGCCTTGAATTAGTAGAGGCGATGGTTAAATTTCGTTACATCCGAGAAATTAGGTCAATTTTGAGAGCCTGCTGTATCCATTGCAGGGCACGCAGGAGGATAGGGACTGAATTACGCATCCATTGGAATCATTAACATTAGCTTGTGGTGTTGGCTGCGTCAATTGAGTGAATATCTTGGCCGCTATGGCTATGCTTGAAATTGATTGGCTGCTGGCGATTGTATGAAATTGTTTTGATGATTAACTATAATGTGTCGCTCTTTTGAGCGCGTGTTTTTGCAGTAGTGGTCTATAGGTGGTATTGCGCTTTTGCTTGAGTTGTGGTTAAGTCCTGTGTGAAGTTTGGTTTGATAACCTTGTGAATTTCCGAAGTTATGGCTATGCTTATAATTTAACAATTTTCAATCTGACTTTGCCTGTTGTTTGTAACCAGCCAAAAATCATGCATCAGGTTGAAGTGGAATCCTCCTGTACTGGGATGTGTCGGATTTATCCGGTGGAATTTTTTGGAGGCCGGCGAGCGCCAGAATAGCCGTCTTCGGCGCACTGGCGCGCGTGTTTTCAGGTTCTTGAAATAGATCATGCGTTCAATGCGCAGGAGCATCAGCGTCGAATCTTGCGTACTCTACGGCGCGCTCTATGTGAAGATTCCAGTTGGGGTATCAGGTATGCCGAAAAAATATCAGGGCCTATCAGAAAGGTGTAACTGCAATGCATCAGGGCTACTGACAACAACTTGCTACATGAGTGAACGAGCAAGGACAGAGCGAAACTCAATCAATCGCTTGCAATCGAAAGTGCTTCTATTTCCATTAACATGTAGCATAAGTCAAAACACAGACTTAGATATTGAAATAGATATGCATGTTTACATGAGAATCACGCCTTCCCTTCAATTTTGAGAAGGCAAATATGCTGCTTACAAAAAGAGAACAGTGCTGGTATACTTTCAGTTAGCGCTGCGATGAAAGGCATGTTCAGTCAACTTCTTTCCAAAGCGTCAATGAGAGAAGCTGAATCAAGCAATGAGTCAGCGCACTCATCAAATCATTTCTAGAAGGCAGTCAGTTGGGCAGCAATTGTTTCAATGTAGTCACCTACTTCACGACAGTCTTTGAAAAGGGTCAGGTGTCTCCGTTCACGCTGCGATGGCTTCTCTTCGATCACCGGTATCTCCCTGCTCCCCACCGCTTCTTAAATCTCACAATCGTCCATTTCATCGATCATCTCGTTCACATGGTGTTGTATCGGCTACGTTAGCTCACTGGCACCAGTGGCGCGGGAAAAAAATTTCGTTTAGTTGGAGCTCAATATCAGCATGTATGGTGCATGTATAGTAAGTCAAATGCGCAGTGAGGTGACTTGACCCTTATTGTCTATTATACAAATTGCATGCTGTTAGAAGATTTGCCGATTTATCAAATTATTCAGAAATACACAAATTGTCACTTTTCATATTATCATTTGAATCCTTCTCCCCAGAGTTGTCATTTGGTATGGATATGCAGACCAGTCTGTGAAGTCTGTAATACAGTCCTTTTTAATCAACATTCATTTTCAGTTAGTAAGTAAATGAAGGAAGTGCCGTATAATACAGGTCTGTTAGTGGTAACTTTGCAAGACATACAACCGAATTATTCATCGTGCTCTGACGACTAAATCGTATCTGACAAGATGTGTCACAATTGCAAGCCGGAAGTATTTGCTTTAAAAGTCAAATGCTGCGCTTGATAAAGATATTTCTTTTTAGAACAATGCAGCTTAACAAATAGATGACCAAAGAATGGAGCAAAGAATGGATTCATACAGTGTACTCTGAATTAGCGGGAGAAAAGTCAGGAAACGTTTCCATTACATGCAAAACTCCTTGCTCAAGGGGGGGAACCGATGCATGGAATTCATGCGAGATCATTCTTTAAAGCATGAACTAATTTTAACTTTTGTCCACTGTTTCAGTCGTCTATATTCAAAAAGTAAATGATTGTCGATGTTACACTTTGCTTCTTTAGCATCAATGCATTATAACTGTTTTTCAAGAATCATTCCGAACTTCATGTCTCTGATGAGTTTTGATGTTAGATAATGATGGGTTATACACCGTTTTCATGCTTTAAAAGATGCACGCATTATAGTACGTCATGTTTAACGAAGAAAATGGAACAAATTCTTCAAATAAGAATAAGTCTTCCCTCAAAAAAACAACCATCCAAGCACAACATACTCATAACGATTTTTTTCATAATTTTAGGCCGTTGAAGTGGACCTCATCTTTTCATGAACATATTATGCACATAAGCTAAGTCACACAATTGGAGATGCAATTGCGCATTCTTATCAAGGAAGTTTCGAGAAAATGTTCCTATAAAAAATGATAACGGAGGCATCGCAGCTTCTAATGCTTAACTGAGCTCAGACCTTATTACTCATCGTAAGTGGGAAATAAACTCGGAAGAAATCTCCGCTCCAAAACCACCTTATGCAGAGTACAGTGTAAGTTTATTATCGCGATATGCCCACCTGTGCGATGCGCTACAACTCAGACGAAGCTGCTGCTGATTTTTTATCAATTTGCGTATTATTATTAAATTCCTTAGCTTAGCTTCATCGGCAATTTTGTCTTAGTTTCTTCATTAAGATTGATGAGTCTCCTAACTCGATTCTGTTATTCTTCACAAATAGAATTTACTGGGAATTTGTTCGACGCGGTGGCCTTGTGGTGCAGTTTTCGTTCTGCGTCCGAAAGACCTTGGTTCAACCTTCGTCGGGACAAACCTAGGGTTTTTGAAATACGCACACTATGCATTGCTAAACAGTAGCACAAAAAGAATGAGAGTGGGTTTAATAACAGCTTGACCACATGGAAGAAGAGCGCCTTGTCGAATGTGCTGCCGAGTTTAAACAGTCATTTTTGTTATTAAGAAAAACATCAGGCTTTAGAATAGTTTTATTTAAATTTCTGGGAAATCAATTTAGTTGATGTGAAAATAACTTATCAATATGGATCAATTTATATTAGAGTTTCAGAAAGAGATGTCCTCGGATCGAGAAAACTTAGTCTGAGGCGGCCTTAGTTATCTAAAACTAAGCCGGTTTAACCGACTCAGTTAAGCAGCATGGTTTCCTTTCACAAGCTTGATGAAAATCTGCTGGTCTCAATCTCGCATGAATCAAAATGTAGTGTGTTTTAGTTACAACCAGGGCACTTCTAAGCAGTGGAAAGGCAGTTGAGTCTCTGGATGCGCTCTCTCGGGTCATGTACGGGGTGTAGAATCGCAGCAGGACACAAGTTTGTAAGAAAATCCAATGTACGGAAGTCGTTCATCCAATGAGACTCGACCGCAGAGAGTCGATTGGCTTCTTAATATAGGCGTAAATCTGGATCTTGCATATCAGATTACATTAGCTACGAATATGAACCGACCAAATGACAAACTTTTTATAACCACTGGAGTTTTAGGTCAATCGTGCTGTTGTGTGGGTGGTACGTGCCTGATAGTTGATTAATAATAATGATGGATATTTATTGAAGCATAAGCAGCTGTGGCTTGTATGTACATGCAAGTTCTATCTGGATCCTACATCACTGCTGACTCAATTTCAGTTTTTCGGCACCTAGAATGCGGTAAAAATGCAACTTGTCTCTTTTTTTACTTAGGCATACTTTTTGTTATGCTTCAATCAATTTGAATTTAACATTTCAATATTGTGAAAAAGAGGTTAAATTATTGATCAATTACAAAATGGAGGCAGAAAATAGCGTTTAGTTTTGAAAGTGGAAAGTACTTATCGATGTATTCGTCAAAAATATTAGCAACCGTTTTGTTTGACGGTCTACACAAAGATCGTCGTTACGCTTTGACAAATGGGCCTTACGCTCGGGACAATTACGTTGCCTTAATTTTTGTGCCCTAAATTTGCCATATGAGCCTTGTTCGCATATTTGTTTTCGAAGTAATGCCAAGCTTCCAAAGAATATTTTTGGAAGTGAAGCGAGTGTAACTATCGAATGACCGCAAAGCAGATCTCATTAAAGTGGTCCAGTAAAAAATCCTTCCAGTGGACATCTTTCAATGAATGCTAATGCTTTCGTTGAATATTGCTTTACGCACCTCGTTTGAACATCACCAAGACCATGTTCAACTTTTCATAGGCATTGTTATGCAATTGCATGCAATGTCGTTGTATGTTGGTTTATTATTCGTCACGTATTCTGATTTGTATTCAAGAAGTCCCTTTGCAGTGTAAAACTACTGTAACACGTTGGGTTCTTTGTCTGTCTCGCAATCCAGATATTTGATTCCTTAATAGTCCGGGAGCTAGCGTGAAGTTATGCAGGGAACGAGGCAGTACATAAAACTTTCACATAGCATAGTACACCTCTAACCTACTGCAAAACTTCGCGTCTGCCGAATCAGATCATTTGCTTTTCAGAAATAGAGAGGATAACACAATCCTATGTATTTCCAGTGGTAAAATTGTGACATTTAAGGTGTTGACTCCATTTTTTCGAATTTTTGCTCATAAAAGTTACACAAATTGGTATTTTGTTGAACTGGTTATTATAGAAATCATCTACAGATTATGATCTTTCAAATGAGTTACCGTTCAGTGACAGAGGATGAAGTAAAGTGTACAAACAGACACTTTTCGTTAAAGTATATCAACAATCTTCCTGAAATTTCTATGTTAAAATTTGCAGTTACACCAACGAAAAGTGTCTGTTTGTACACTTTACTTCATCCTCTGTCACTGAATGGTAACTCATTTGAAAGATCATAATCTGTAGATGATTTCTATAATAACCAGTTCAACAAAATACCAATTTGTGTAACTTTTATGAGCAAAAATTCGAAAAAATGGAGTCAACACCTTAAATGTCACAATTTTACCACTGGAAATACATAGGATTGTGTTATCCTCTCTATTTCTGAAAAGCAAATGATCTGATTCGGCAGACGCGAAGTTTTGCAGTAGGTTAGAGGTGTACTAACTATGCTATGTGAAAGTTTTATGTACTGCCTCGTTCCCTGCACAACTTCACGCTAGCTCCCGGACTATAATTTCACTTACTTCAATTCTTTTCTAAAGTTCACAATCAACACATCGCATGATCCGATACTGAGTTGTCAGAAGAAAAACGAAAAACAATCATAATAGTCTAAAATAGGTTCTTTCAATGGACCTAACTTCAATAAATTTGCCATAATCTCTGCGAAAATAGCCTTAACGTGACAAAAGACCTTCTCTTGCCTTTGCCTTAGAATTTTAATTTTTCTCATTCGTACCGAGAGTTAAGACACTCATTTCCTTCCACGAACAACACGTGTTTCTATTTCTTGCTACAAATAAATAGTTTTCTTGGACACTGATGCGAACCGTTGTGCGATCACTTTTCTTGTTTAAGAACAAATTCATCACTAAGGGACGCCAATGCGAATTCTTTTGCTCTATAACTCAATAGCAAGCAGATATCACGCAGAATTCGTTAGTAAGCGGAAATTTACATGCGTAAGTCAAACATGCAACTTGCAACTAATGGAGTATTATCTTAAAAATTGGAATTTTAGTCTCCTTATTCTAAATAATGAAACACCTTGGGAAACAGCAATTATTTCATGACGTTATATCTCGATGTTATCATATTGAACATCATAATTCAAAAGTCATCACAAGAAACATATTTTCATCTTATTGAAGCGGCGCCACTGAATTAATGCTATACTCAAGTCATCGAAAGCTGTCGGTTTTGACCGAATTACTTTTTACTCTGCTTGTAGCAATTTCTTGTCAAAATCGAATGCTGGAATCTGATTGTAAACTAGGCTAATTGGTGTTCAATTTTGATTCAGCTGTATTGTCTTTATTATTTAAATGTTACTGGAAATAATGTAGACTCTTTACCATTAGGTAAATAAGGCCAATAAGTGTGTAATTATCAACTCACGAAATAGATTTTTCAAACTGTAATACACTGTTCAAATGGATATAATAGATATGGAAGATGCAGTGGATATGTGGATATTTGTAATTTCATCACATCATGTACTCGCACATCATAGTAGCGCACATGCAGCCTATATAAATGTGTACTAGTACATAAACAATCTATGTAGCCTATACGTCAACTAAATATGCATTGTAGGCTATATTTAAATTTGTCATGTGAAACTAAGACAGGCAGATGTAAGCAACGAAGAGAAAAGAATTAAAATTTGAGAATCTATGGCATTTCATCATTTGACGTACAAATGCATGTTTTCAGGAGGCTGAAGGCATTCTACCTGGCCAAGTCGCCTGTAACTGCGTTAATTATGATTTTAATACTAGGTTCCAAAACATGAAATTAAAGAAAATTAAGTGAAGAGCACTTTCTTTAAGATATTTTGTCTGACCGTGGCAGATAGGAATATATAAGTGCCAGCGTGCCTGCAGAATCCATCCCCCCTAGTCAGGCAGGGTTAAACAGAGCCGCGAGGATTACTTACATTTACATGTGTTTTATCAAATGCGACAGAAAGCAATTTTTATTTGAAAAATTGGGTACCTACATTTTAAATCATGTCGTATGTACAGTATTTCATATATAAAGCAACAGTATCACAGGTGTAAAGTGTTGACTTAAAATTTTCAGTATCTTTTTCATTTGTGCATTGTAAGATGCAGTGTCAGCAATTATTTTTTATTATATATCTTTCAGGAGCAGTTTTGGTCGCAATCTCTCTTCGGCAACAATGCACCATTTAAAGGGGGCTCACTCAATATCAACTTCTACAAATGATTCTGATGTTGCTCCTAGTACAAACCATAGGAACAAGTTTATTTCAACGCCCTATGTTGTGCGAGATGACGTCAGTTACTCATCAAAAGCTCAGGCATTTAAAACACCAATAACTGAAAACAACCGCGTAAAAATTGGAAATGCGAGGCGAAATAAAGCATCGTCTGATGAAACATCAAAGGATCAAAATTTCGATGGGACTGTAGTTGGCGTTGATGGGCATGGATTGATTGACACTCCACTTTTAGAGGATATGGACATTGACACACAACGTGAAACAAAAGTAAATAAATCTTCGTCTGAAGCTAACCTTTATCGTGGTAATGTGTCATCATCAACAATAGCTGATAATATGGGAAGAGAGAGTTCTTCTCCAGTAAGCTTGGGAAATAAATTCCATCGTGTCATCAATCATTCTTCATCAACATCTCATTTTCAAATCGAAACTGTTAAGCATGGAATGAGGACGCTGACAGATACACTGTCTAGCCCGCGATGCAAATCTAAAACATCAAAATTGCAAGACCAGAACACAGTAGAAAATGAAGTGAAAGACATTTATTTCAAGAATCTTCTCAACGAGCGGGAAAGGAATCTTCTACACCACAATGTTGATCTTGATGAGACTGTTTCACAGTATTTCTCAACCGATGTCCCCTGCACTTCCAGAGCAGCAAGGGAAGCGAATTCTTCGATGCCGAATTATCAATTTGCATGCTCAACCGATGAGAAACCGTTAACAGGCTCCTCATCATTTGAGCCACATTTCCCAATAAATAAATATCTGCAGTCAGCTAAAATATATAAAGAAAATGCAATCGTACATGAAATTGATTCAATGGAAACAAGCAATTTAGATGAGGTAATTTTATGCAATTGCACTGTATTTTACAGTTGTCTGTATCCCCAATGTGCATGCATTTTCGATTTTATTAGATGAACTCGAGTTACGACTCCGTGCCACATGTCAGACATGCAAAATTCTACAGTTTCGGAGGAATTAACACAGATTTGACTGGTCATGATAGCCACGCAGAAAGGTATTTTACAAATCCTACGTGTCATGACAATCTTGGAGAGGTAATGTCTATTAAATTAGCAATTCGATAGATAACTATTACTTTAATGTTCACCCTTATTATAATAAGAGCATTTTCTGAGGAGTGATCATGTCACAAATTATCTGCCACTGAAAGAGCTAAATAACATAATCAAAGCCAATGATCATAATTAATTTTATAGGTGTAAATGGGCCCACAATATTATTCAGATTCAGACTCAAGAAATGAAACGTAAATGTAATGAATCATAAAATTATGTACCGAAGTAAATTAAATTGAGAACTTGGAAGCTAACTAAGTAAGATCTCAACTTTTTTATGAAGACTTATTATAATGCGGTTCATAAAGTTTCCTTTATAATAAGCCTGATTCCCACATAAGTAAGGTACTTGTTGGTAAATTTTCATTACTTTTGATATGTAATAAGATTAGTATATAAACACAGGAATTTCCAAAATTTAGCCTCTCAAAAATTGATCAAATATTTTTAGACCACAGGAATGTAATCTGTGGAAGAAAACGGAATAATTTTGATATAAATTTTTTTTTACTGTATGCTGACATTTTCTTGAGTCGACACTCGACAGTACCTGCTATACATACTTACGCTATGATAATTATCGATCAAAAGTGATGCTTAAATGCATCGTAATTTTTCGTCAAGGATCAAATACCGGCATATATATATATATATATATATATATACAGTATATATATAATCGAATTAGTTTTATGAAGAAAAAACCATCCAATTTGGTACTCCGAGTTTCATGCGTCTATTGACACAATCATCAGCCGAATGAATTTATACAGCTAAAATTCTTGCAGCAATACCGATAACATTAATCAGAGTACCTATATATATATATATATATATATATATATCGGCACATATATAGTGGCCGAAATGATGGCCTATACAATATGTTCCTTGTACATCCATCCTTCAGAATTCTACTTATCACAGTGCACAACTAGACGCGTGAATATTTAATAATTGCATGTTTTGATTATTTATGCTTCATGGGTTGACTGCATAACTCAGCTCTCAATTTAAATATTCTTAATTCAAAAAGAACCGCTGTAAATGTTCGCATGCCAATGTCATTTATTGTCTAAGCTCACTCGATGTTTTATTATGAACTTGTAGAATACCTGACATTAACATATTGCATTAGTGTCCCCATGGAAAGTTGTGTCTTGAATAGATGGAAGACAAAATATTGTCGGATAAGGATGCAAAGATTTGTTTATCTTGAGAATAATGTGTCATCTAACGAAGTTAAATGCAATGGACTCGTGTCTCATGTATCGATAAAACAAATTTCAAAATTCATTATTCTTTTAATTAAAATGATCTCCTTAAATTCGAACACCCAAAAATTTTTGCGTATAATGTCATGACCTTGATTTTTCTGATAATACAAGTGACGCTGATGTTCCAAGCTGATGTTGATAAGTTCTCTTTGACTCTCGCTAAGCATTTCAAAATCAATGAGGGAAATAGCTAAGTGCTTGTGTGTTAGCCGTGCGATGTTACTTTTGATCCTGCTTTTATTGATAATATTCTTGTACAGAATGTACTCTCTTTGAAAATCCTTAGTGTCTATTTTTCTGAAAATCTTTTGTGGAGTGACAAATTCGATTTTTGCACCGGACATTATGTCTCACTGTTTTTTGTAAAGCGGTTGAAAATCAACGATAACTGTGGAAAAGTTATTTTTACTGTTTATGTTGGCCTAGTGGTTTTAAAGATTAGATTCTGTCGGCTGATTATTTGCGACATCAAGCAGACCCAGCTCATGAAACTTGAACAGCTTGATGGACTGTCAGACTTTGGGCGATCACCAATGACAAATAGTCTCTGAAACACATGCTCGAAAAAATTTGTGTCCGTCCTATCAGAAAGATAGCTGATAATATAAATTCTTCTGCTGAATCATTTGTTATTACAAATGACGATCGAATGTGAGGCACATGAGAAAATTGCTTGCCCATCGACGTCAATTGAGGTTGTACACGAAATAATTCGTTAAATTTTCTATTTATATGTGTGTAATTGTCTCAATTCTCCTTCGTTTTCGTAAGTCATGTGCAAATCTTCGTCATATACCGCTTGTTGTATTGGCAAATATATACCTATCAATTTTGTTATTTAAACATGCACATTACGGTATGTATAATGCAGTAACTGTGACATACAGGTACTGACGTTTTGCATACAACATCACACATACAGCTCATATAAATAAGCAAATTTGATAGCCAGTATTTGCACATATACATCAACAAATATATCTCTAACTTCACCGATGCTTTGCAAATGATAATTGTACGCATTGTAGGCTGTTTCATTAACATTCAAACTAGCTATCCAGCTAGGATCATTTTAAGCCCACATAATAGGATGTAAAGAATCAATTTCAATACAATTAATAAATACTGTCACACTTTTTTGTCAGGAATTCAAATATGTTCTGGCTTATTGTCCTTAATAAAATCAGATAGATATCAGTCACCAGACCAGCATCCAGTCATAATCCTGGTCATATTTATTTTAGATTGTGCATTGTACATATATAATTGTATACTCATCAATGGCAATTTCGATTTTACATTCATTTATAGTTTAGATAATCAATACATGCACACCGCAGTATGTAATAAGAATGAATTAGTTTGAAACATAATTTTCAAAATTTTCAAAAATATAAATTTTTAAAATCATTGATGTCGGGTTAAAAATATTGTCAATTCTGTTAGATGTCAGTCCATGTATTCGATATGCAAGATTACCGACATGTTCGAAAAGTTGTCGATAATTTGCCGATATATCGATGCATCATTCATGCCATACAATATGTGTCATTATTTCGAACAACGTTAGTCGGCTCATGACAATTATTAATATTCTGTTTTTAGACCTATCTGGCTTTATCATTGGGTGTCAATTTGATCGGAGCTGCGTGTTACAATGTTTCCAGTACGATGTTAGAACTTGTCCCTGATTTGATGGAAACCAGGTTAACGAATATTGTTGAACAAAGTAAGTTTCAATCCGTTCGTACAGACGTGCATCATTATTCAAATTAAAATTCCTAGATACCTTTGACTAACCTACCTGTACACGTGTGAGAGACTGAGTCTGCAGATCATTGAAAATTGTACTACAAAAGCAAGGTTGCTTTGTATGTTGAAATTTTTACCGACTTAGTACGTGATTTGTCGAATGCTTGGCTATCAGAATTCAAAATGTTTTATTATCTTACGACAGTGCCCAAGGCGCTGTACATTATAGTGATAGGCGATTGCATGCAATATATGAAGAATGTGCGGGTACAAGATGAAATGTGAGATGATAAAATATACATATAAAGGATGATGATATAGTTCACAGTCGATGACAATGTTAGAAGTTTGACAGAATGTTCAGGTGAGTGATGTCTCAATGCATAAAATAGCATGAAGAGGTCATAAAGCAGCATTGTCAACTAGGACAACGTTACAAAAAATCGATGTATGCAGTACATGCATATTGAATAATAATATTGAAGGATATTCATTCGTTATATGCATACATGCGCAATTCATTGCGATTTTCCGTATTTTAAATATTATGTTACATTTCCTTTCATTTATCATGTCTGTGCTAGAATATCATTCAATCGCTACCTCAAGCATTCCGTTTTGCTATTGCTAGTTTTCGTGGTCCAGTCATGCAATAAATTTGTCGATACATCAAAAGTAAAAATAATCAAAATGCTGAATCAATTAAAACAGACAACATCTGCATATTTGCAGTTCAAAGGTTTGGATACTGACCAAAATGTGCAACACAACACAGGTAGTGAGTAATGCTTATAGGGTACGATTCTTATGTGTGATGTGCTATGTGATGTTTATTTAATTTCTGGTATGATGTCTCTTATGTTGATGAACAAATATAAGATGCACATACATTACATACCTATAATGATCTACAACAATAGAAGAAGTGCAAAGAAAATCAAATCAACTTCGATGATGAATGAATAGGATTGACTGACAACATCAAGCAGTGGTCATAAGGAGGAATGATGGAGGCAGAAGAGAAAGCGGATTAAAGGAGCTGGCCTCTGCCGACAGTCTGATGACGGACTATGGTGAACGAACGAGTAAGGTACTTGATATGTCATTGAAGCGATGGCTGTCGAACTTATCAGCAGAGCACCAAGGACAACCACCTTAAACCCTGTTTTGCAAATGACAGCTCCTGGGATACCTGACTTTTGCAAAATTGATCGGGGAAAGGAAAATCGAGGAATAACTGGGTATAGGGAGCACCAAACGTATTTTATTCCATCCACTGATTCAGAGCCATGTGTTCAGAGCTACTCCTACTTCTTGTTTAGAGACTGGTGCATAACGCATAGACGCCATTAAGGCGTGTTTTATCTGAAACGAAGGACGCCAATACCGTGAAAATCTTGGTGGAGGAAAACAGTGCCTTGTCAGTGAGGATAGACGTGTGAAAATCAGCCACGTGACAATTACCTGGAACTATTGCAACATGTAGGCCTATTTAGTGACAAGACGTCGATCAAGGTCAGTGCTCCAGAAGCACTATATTCAATCGATTTATGTTGAAACCATTCACGGGCTCAAACACTTTCTCTTGAGAACCTCGTGAGCTATCTCAACACTGGAGCTTGACTTTATTTGTGTCACTTGTATAATACTGCTGTCAGTGACTCAAATCGAACTCAAGGAAGACGGATACTTCTTTTAGCTTTCTTTAATCACTTCGTGGATACAGTTTTAAAGAAAGCTGCTTCATGTAGGAAGTTATTCATTGATGAGATCTCTAATGACATACGGAATGCGGATGGGAATCTGCATCAGGTGAGACCAGGATTTTCCAAGGAATAGATGTCATGATACATTCCGCTCTTGGTCTGTCAAGGACAGAAAACCGGTGCTTTTCAATATTGCTGGTCTTCAATGATCCCGTAACATGAACAAGTGATCTAAATTGGTGGAGTTATATATTTGGTCGCCTAATTACCTGTGATTATGATGATGAAGGAGAAGTTTCGATGAAATACTGTAAACATCTAGTCAGCGACTGAGGGCAAGCACATATACAGGTGACAAAAAAAATCGTCAGCAGTTTGTCTCTGACAAAAAAAGTTTGTCTCTGATAAAGTTCTTGAAAAAGAACAATATATCCAAAGTAGTGGAGTGTCTTTAATAAGCTGTCGATTTTACCAAAGGAATTGATGATGAATTCGCGGATGTTTCATCTAATGAAAGCTTTGAGCGTTCATTTGATTGAGTTAGTCAAATACATAGGTTGAAAGTTATGAAGCTGCAATTATATCCAAAATAGATCTTGTTATATCCGCATATAATATCATACAGTATTAATATACTGTATTATATATTAGTTAGCGGTGCGTGCCGACGTATTTGGACATACCATGGACAAACAGTACATAGTTGGACAACCATGCATCATCGACATTATGTGCGAGGTTTTCAAATGATATAAACCAATGATATAGAACATTGTCCAATAAGATGTCATCTAAGGTTGCGCCTTGTTCAACTCTAGCTGCCACTTTTTAGTGGCACTCAGAAGATTATTATGCTGATGAATCAATGCATTCCTCTTTATCACCATTCGCTAGATTGCTATTGTTTGGTGACGCACGAAGCACGATTATTGAAGGCGTTCCTTTACTTCAATTGTTTGTCCATTCTTTTCTGACTCATCATGGATCGAAAAGTGTCAGCAATTAAGTTGCACGTGTAAACACTTTTCTCATGCGGTCGCTCGTAAATTCACGTAACTCTGAGGACAGAAAATGATCAAGATTAAATCTACTAAATTGCGGTTATCTCGGTATGACCTACACCCTGAAGAGATATTTGAAAGATTCTTCATGATATGAAATAATCCTAACTAAAAATGAATTTAGACTATATATCCCTTTCAGTGCTGAGGGAAACGGGAGCCACAAAACTTCTTATTAGTCGAAGTTCACAGAGCAAAATCGAAAATATTTTGACTTCAATTGCGGAATCGACAGGATGTCACTCATCAGTAGCTATAGTTCCTCTTTCATCTGGGGATTTCAGTAAGTCGAGCTTCTCAGCTCTCTTTTCATTACAATTAAGTTTAACATACATAATATGTGCTTCCTCATGCAGATGCATTATCTATTTTTGATTATTTGATGAAAGAGAAGCTGAAAATCACAAGTTAGAATTCAAGATAGTGATTGACGATTTACAATGACACCAGTGATCTAAAGCATGTATATTAATAAAATTGTTTGATAATGTAAGTGATTTATCATAAGCCTCGTTCGTGCGAACTGTGAAGTTAATATTTCAATTTGATACAAATTTGTTCGAATGTATTTTCACATTGACTGGAGGTGCACTGGATTTCAGAACTTTAAATCTGGCCCGGATTTCCTGGAGAGAACGAGCGAATCTTCATTTATAAGCTCTTCAGACGATTGAATCCTCATGCATTTTTTATAATCAGCATCAGTTAGGGCTGTGCATTGATCACCGGCTCTCGGCCCGATGAGAGTCACTCGGCAAGTTAAGACTAAAGATACCTGCATAAGTCTGATGTAGTATTGATATAAGTCGTATTGCGGAGGCCCTCTTTATAAAGAAGAGGTCTCCAATTTCAAAGTAGCAACTTTCCCAGTGGGGTTCCTCATCTTTTCTTTCAAATGAGCATGATTTCGAAAGGTTTTTCGAGTGTTTGCATCTCGAACCGCCAGAAGTTGCGATGTCTATTTTGCCGCGAAGTTGCCGGTTTTTTAACATCTAAGTTGAGAACTTCTGAACGAATTTCTTGTAATAATTACCGATCATATGACTAAGAAACAATGAAAGCTAGCGAAACGTGGATTACGATTAAAAGCAGATTTTTCTCATGTTGTACGACTTTTGAGCCACTCAGTATATTGTAAATCTATTAATCTTGCCTCTAATAACATCACTATGCTCAATAGAAGATGATGAATCAATCACACAAAATACCTTTCATGCACTAAAAATTCGGATTCTGTGCATTCCTAACATTGATCATAGTCTAATAACAAAAAGACCAACAATGGAACCTTTCTGTTTAAAAATACCTGAAAATCATATTTTATATCGAAGCTGTGAATTATTGGTTACCTTAGAGCAAATAGCCCATTATTGATGTAATCACGTTTGACTTTTCCTCTAGCTAAACAGTGGAATGTTTAGAAGTATAGAAGTGTTATGTTTTTCCCAACTGTGTAGCATCTATCCAGATGTCGCACGAAATGTTTTAATGATTGATCTTAAGAATTAATTTTCCAGAATATGAGACAAGCCGCCGCCGTCTTTTTAATGTCTCACTTCCATGCTTTAATCAATTAAGCACACATATGGAAAAGGAGTTCTATATATTGTCCAAGATCAACGAGACAGATAAAAACATGGTAAGCTCTGTTGCCATGAATCGATCCTAATCATCATTGATTTATCAAGAGAAATTATTGTTATTTCAGATTCGTGCAGCTGGAGCTCTTCTGAAGTACTTGGAGAATCAAAGAATCGGCGTAGAATTAGAAGATATCGCACTTAATGTGCCCATCTTAGATATTAAGATAATGTCTCTGTGAGTTTTTCGAAGTTCTCCTTCCCAATTTCGCTATGATAAGTCAATATTTCATTCACAGCTCGGATATGATGTTCGTAGACGAATTTTCCCTCAAGGCCTTACAGATCTTCGCACAGATATCCCATCCATCTGGTTTCAAGCTCGGATCGCATAATGCCAAGAAGGAAGGAGTTAGTCTGTATGGTAACTTAATAGACGATGAATATCTAAATTGTTCTGAATGCAAATGCATTATTTTGGGAAATCGCGGAGGATGAGGTTCAAGCTATACTTCAGCCCAGTCCTCCATCGGAAATTCTTGAAGAATTTCTTTGTATTAGACTGAACACATGAGTTTTAGTCAATTTTTCATTCAATGTCTTACAGATCTTAGCGCGGACTTAAAAATTAAAAGCTAATTTGAGCCAATGTTGCAGTATTTAGAATGAATATAAAATGACTGCTTTATTCAAGCTGCAAGGTCAAATCGTCAAGCGCAGCTGTGGCGATTGGCTACTTGAAATATACAGCATTATCCTATTATCAGAGGATTACGAAGCTGATTAAATATTAACCCTCTCGATGTAACGGGTCACTATTTCAGCCTGTCCTCTTAAAATTAAACCGTGTGACCTAGGTTAATAATCCCTAAAGTTATTGTTCTAATGGAAAGTCAATTTTGTGAAAATTTGAAAGCTATTTTTCAATTGTCTGAATTTTGTCGCTTTTCAGACTTTTTGCATTATGACTTGTAACATTAGGCATCGTTTTTCAATATGAGTTCAGTACAGTATCTCACAAATACGCATATAATGATCATCTATTATACCATCGAGTAATAGGCTTTAAACTTGAATGTTTCTTATTCAATGATGAAAATCATTGCAGCACTCATTTATGATGGTAGATAATTCTTTTTAATTTGAATAATTAACTGAAGAAGAATCATACCATAAATACCGGGTTTCAAATTTGAATGTTGTCATCTTTGATACTTATCAAAAAGCAGTAATTCTCATACGATGATGAAAATCATCCCAGCAACCATTTATAATAGAAAATAATGCTTACTAATTCAAATTATTAATTGAAGTGATCCTGATGAGGACTGATGGCGTTCTCCAATCCGCAAGTGTACAAATGGAATGCTGTTGCAACCATTGGATTAATCAGTTCTTAAAAGAACTCAATGGAGCTTTCTCGTGGCAACGAATTAAAATTGATCAGCTTTGACTCAATAACTGGTAAAAATGAAAATCTTAAGACTTGTAACACTACTCATTCTTACTGTTAATATGCTACCAGAGATACCAAACAGCGCCGCATACACGTTTAAAACAGACGTCTAATATACTGTACCGACTACAGAAACAGATGCTGGTAGTGGAAATAGAAACGGACAAGGGTCACCATATGTTCAGGAAATTAAATATGAATATTACAAAGCGACAAGAAACCAATGGATAAAAATTGGAAAAGTGGAAGTAAATCATAGAACTACAATGATACTACTACACCGAATTCAAGTGAACTACTACTACACTATAACTGAGAGTACACATGGTGGATAATGGTAATAGTGGACAAGTGTAAAGTGGATAATGGACGTAAACAATAGAACTACAGTGACACTCTACTACACTGCAAACAATCGAACTATGCACACTATACCTAAGACTACACATGGAAAATACTATTTCTTCACCTGAATTTGTTATCGCCACTTTCTTAATTCGCCTATAATACTTCATGGAATCCAACATTTCTTCATTTGTCTTCATCCACAATGATATGATTTGAAATACAATACTTCGACCTTTTCTTCAGCTGCCGATTAAGGGATAGCAGGTACTCGTCTAGTTGTGTTTCGACCCTTAACCTGAACACTCAAATCCAGACGAGCGGGGTCCAGTATGTAAACATGAGCGGGATCCGCACATGTAAACAAATCCTGTACATCAATTTGTGCCTTCTTCGATTCCCACAAGTAAACAGATCCTGCCCATTCCTGTTCATCCTCGATTCCCATAAATATGTAAGTAGTATAGGGTATGACATCCGGCGCGAGCGAAGCGAGATCTCAAAAATTTACGTAGTCTATAAATTTCAAAAATTTAGGTAGACTCCAAATTTCACGTGGCCGAAAATTTAGGTAGTGACAAATTGGTAGTGACAAATTTTCAAAAAATCAAAATTTCAAAAATTTAGGTAGTCTCCAAATTTCGAAAATTTAGGCAGTAGAAAAATATCACGTAATCTAAAAAATATCACGTGGTCGAAAATTTCACGTAGTCGAAAATTTAGGTACTCTAAGAATTTCACGTAGTCTCAATATACTAGAAGATTGTATTCAAAATATTTATTAAAAAAATGGATGAAACAAAAGTGGAAGAAACTTCGAGAATATATCCTTTGTTATCACAATTAAAAGTAACTGAATTGAATAAAGAAAAAGACAGAGATAGAGTTAGGTATATGAAAGATAAGGAATCTCAATTATTATTAAGATTAGAGCATTATGATAAATTAAGAAAGAGATGGTCTAAAGTTAATAATGTAACACAAGGTCTTGGAATATTTTTAACAATAAGTTTAGGTGCTTTAACAATTGTTATATCTTCAGGTGTTTTAGTAATTCCAGTAGTTGCTACTGCTTTAACAGGTACGGGTGTTTTTACAACTTCGCTTGTTACAATGATAGATAAATCTTTAATTACTAAAAAACGAAAATCATTAAAAACTAAGCATTTACAAATTAAAGAATTCTATGACAAATTACATTACTACTTTCAAAGAGTATGTGATGATAATGTTATTACGCTAGATGAAATTGAAAAATTTGACCAAATAGCTAATGAAGTAGATCAAATATCATTTCAATTACAGTCAGAAAAAGTTCATGACAAGAACAAACAGGATGGCAAAACTTCTAGTGATGGTAAAATTTCTAATGAAGAAAATGATAAAGTTTTTTAGAAGAACTAAAAACTTTAAGCGAAAATTTAAGCAAAACTTTATTAGACAAAACTTTATTAAACAAAACTTAAAACGAGCAAACTTTAAACGAAAAGATGTCAAACAACAAAGCAATGAAAAAATAATTTGTTCAGTAAAATGTTTTTGTTGTATTCCAATGTTACCACAAAATTCAAATATTATATTTTAAAAAAAAATATAATATAATATAAAGATATAATATGAAAAATATAATAAAAAATATAATATGAAAAATTGATAAAATTAGAGCTGATAATTTTAAAAGAATTAAACAATTAGAAGAGTTAATAAAACAAAGAAATATTATGAAAGAAAATCACCTTCAACATAGAATGAAAAAAGCTGGTGTTCAATCTGATATGTTTGAAAATGTAAAATTAACTGAAGAAGTAAAAGCTGATCATCAAAAAACTATTCAACCATTTAAAACTCTTGAAAAAGAAAGTACAAATAATGATAAACGGGTTGATATAGCGGATCCAGTGCTTAAAACATTATTAGATGATTATCGTTTGTTAGAAGCAAACATAGATAAAAAATTACCAAAATCTATGTTATTTGAACATTCAACTTTCTTTTTGGATAAAAAATTATTTGTAAGATTTTATTTTGGTGGAAAAGAAATATTTCCACAACCTTTACGGGGGTTAATTTTTTACGCAGAATAAATCATTAGTTGTTTGAGAGATTTAGTTTGATGATCTTTTAGAGGAGATTTAAAAAATTAAAAAATAAAGATCTTATAAAATAAATATAAAATAAGAATTAGTTGGAGAGTGAAATCTCTTAGAACGATCTAAAAGATTTAGAATTTAAAGAGATTCAGGAAAAAGTAAAAGTAGAAAAAAAAAAAAAAAAAAACACTTTAAAAACTACCAACTTGATCCAAAATCCATACTAAAGAGATTAAAATATTAATAATATTTAATATATAAGATCTAAGAAGGACAAAATTTCAATGAATTATAAATTCAAGACAAAGAAAGAAAAGAAAAAAGAAAACGAAAAAAAGAATATTAAAAATTATAAAAGTAATTTTTTTTAGCTAAAAAATGTCTTCGAGAGAATTATCATCAGCAGAACTACAAAAAATTAATAATCATTTAGAAAATCAAACAGAGATTTTGGGTTCATCAAAATTTAGTACGACGTTAAAAATTAAAACAACTACTTCATCACACACTTGTAATCTAGAACCCATTCTACATTTGGAACAAAATAAAAATTATCAAATTGCATTGACTAGTTTCTCCACATTTAGCACTATTCAAAACGTTATCAAAGATGTAAATGATCAATTTAGATATTCTACTGATAAAGGTAAAACATGGAAAATACTAACCTTTCTTCCTGGTTCGTACGAAGTTGAATCAATATCAAATGAAATTAAGAGACATTTAGGTATAGCATTTAAAGATAAGAAACAATTACATTTTGCACTTGAACCGGCAGTTAATAAATTTTCTCTTACTTTAGACGAAAATCATCAAGTTGATATTAATCATGATAGATCATTGTCAAAACTATTAGGATTTAATAAACAAACCTATAGTCAAGGTTATCATTTAGGTGAGAAGATTCCAAAAATAACTGAAATAAATTCAATTGTTGTACATTGTGACATTATTGAAGGAGGATATATAAATGGTAAACTGTCAAATTTCATTTTCAGTTTTCCAGCTTTTACTGTACCCATTGGTTATAGATTAAATGTATTTCCACAAACATTAATATATTTCCCTATTACAAGAAAACTATTAAAAGTATTAACATTCGAATCACTGATGAGAAAGGACAAGAAATAAATTTTGGAGGTGAAGAGATTATGATAGACTTTTGGTTAGAAAAGTTTAATTTTCTTCTTCTTAAAAAATCAAAAATCAAAATAACCACATTAAATAAAAAAAACTTAAATTTAATCATCATCCAAATTTATCTAATAAAGTTTTGTCAGTTATTTGTGGAAGATCGGGATGTGGAAAAACATATTTATTATTTAAAATTTAAACGACTCCAAATTTTTTGGATTATAAAAATCTTATAATTTACACAACAACAGCAGAACAACCCGTCTATCAATTTTTAAAGTGTGGATTTGAAAATAATCTTAAAAAAACAGCAATTGCTTCATTATTCAAAGAATATCAAAAATCTGAATATGAAGAGGAAATAAGTTCGTGGTGTGAAGAAGCAGCAAAAAATAATCAGTTAGTAGAATCCAATAAAAATAACCATATAAAGATACAAATAATAGATGATAGTGGTAATATGCAAAATCCGAGTAAACTAGATAAAACAATGAAACATTGTGTAATTTTTGATGATTGTGTTAATGATAGAAATCAGTCAGTTCAGAGAAATTATTTCATAAGAGGTAGACATAATAACTGTAGTGTTTTTTATTTAACACAAAGTATGTATTCATTAGAAAGAATGCAAATATATTTATACTATTTGAAATAAATGCAAGAAACTTAAGTGATTTGTAAAGAGATTTATGCGTAAGAAATAAAGATGAATTTAAACAAACGTGTAACAATGCTTGGTCAAAAGATTATGGCTTCATTACAATTAATATTGATAAAAAATTCATGATAGAGTTATAGAAAATATTTTCGCGGAGTGATCGAATAATTTGTTCTTATAAATTTTTTATTAATAAAAATAAAAAATGTGTTGGATGCGTACAAGATAGAACATGTACCAGTTTCAAAAGATTATCGTCATCCTACAAACCCTGTCAATTCGAAGAAAGAAGTTAGATTTTATTATCATCATAAATACGTAGCGTTCGTTACAGATTATAAAACAAAACATGGTATCAAACCGCGTGTTAAATCAAACACCTTTCCCCTGTGTTTACGAAGTTTCAGAGTATTTCTAGCATACAATAATTTATGGTGGTTGGTGAAGAAAGAAAATTTAACAGCATGAATTAGAAACATTACATCAACTAAATGTTCCTGTGTATATGTGAAAATACATTTTTTTATAAAAAATATGAATGGTGAAATGTCTCTCGGACTAACGTCTAGGATTGATGAATTAAGCAAGAAACAAATTTCTGAGTTTGATGCACAAATTAAACGTAGTAAACGTATTAAAAAACAGAAACGTGGAACAAAAGAAATATTAGAAACTCCTATTACTGATATTTTTTTGATGATAGAATTAAGGATGAACTTGGTGATGATTTATGTAATTTATTTAATCGAAATGAAATTAAATATAAAAATGTATCTTTTATTAATGTAGTAAATGATATGCAGAAACTTCGGTGAATTATTAATTTTTAATTATTAATTTATTAATTTTTAGTTTAATTAATAATTTTGATGGTAAAATTATTAATTTACTTGGAACAGTTATTAAAGATCAGGAAAATATAATTCAAAATTTTTACGTAACCTCCTATAATAAAAAATCATTTGAAACATGGTTTTCCAATCTGGATGAGAAATCAGATATTCAGGAATGGATTTTTACAGGTGATATTAAATATGAAGATTTTTGAGTGAAGCTAGTACAAAGATCACATGGAGGTGCAGGCATTAATATGAAATATAGAATCAAAGAATATTTCGGTGAATATTGTTATATTCCTTCTGAAGATTTTTGTTTTATTAAATGTTATAATGTTTTATGAGGTTTTAATGAAGAACAAGGAGAAATGATGAAAGAAATGTTTAATAATTTTTTATATAAAGAGAGAGCCACATGGAGAACAGGAGTAATGTCAAACTGCAAAGTTTCTCAGTTCAATAAATTTTTTGGAGAAAGTGTTCAGTATTACAGTCCTGCCAATCGTCATTTAAATCCTAGAGGAATTGAAACGTTTCATAATTATGTTTATTACAATTATTTTCACGAAGGTTCAACAATTGGACACTATTGTTTAATTAATAAATCTCATAAATTAAAAGCTATTAGAGAGATTGAAAATAATTTCAAACCAATATATAAAACAGTTACTGATGAAAATCTAACAACGCGTCCATATAAAATCATAACAAAGAAAAAAATTGACTATAGTTCAACATATATTTGGGATCTCGAAACTTTTCTTGATCCTAACTGTTCAACAGCTCATCCTATTCCTTATGCTGTAGGAGCTATTAATTTTAATAAATTTATATGTTGCTTACCGAAACAAAGATTGAAAGAATTAGAAACACGTTTGTTAAGTGATATGATTAAAATTAAACGATCAAAAGATGAAGATGAAATTAAAAAACAAATTAATGAGTATAATAATTTAACTGAATTAGAATTTAATAAACTTCAAAATTGTGTGAAAATATTTACGAGAACTGAGGATGATGAATGTCCAATCGGGGGAAACCCAGAGGACGCATGTCCGATCCATCAATTTTTTAAACTTCTTGGAAAATTTAATTATTCGAAAGTAACTTTAATAGCTCACAATTCATCAGGTTTTGATTCTTATTTTCCAATAAAAGCTAATTTTAAATTATCTTAACCGCCTCTTAAAACTTCAAGAGGAATATTAACTGCTTCATTACAAAATCCTTATACAACTGAATGTGTTAGTAGATATATTCAAAAATCTTTTAGATTTAAAAATAATAATAATAATATGAAAAAATTTCACCTCCAGGTAAATTAGCACTTCAAACTATTATAATGAAATGTAGTTATCAACATGTAAAAGCAAGTCTTTCTAAATGGTGTGAGAATTTTAAAATTCCTACCAGTGTGTGTAAATTAAATTATGAAATTGGAGACGTAACACATGAAAATTATAGAGAATAAGAAAATGAATGGAGACCATATTTGGTTAACGATATTCTTTCTTTAGCTTTTTGTATCTACAAATATGATAATGTTATGCGAGATTTAGTTGGTGAAGATATAACTACTAATTTAACATCCTCCGCTTTAACATTTAGCGGTTGGATGAAAACCGTACAAAATGACAATATAAATATTCATTCTCATACAGATTTATGGGCCAGAAATTATATTAGAAAATCTGTTAAAGGTGGAAGAGTTTCAGCAAATATAAGAAAATACATATCGCCATTTTGTAACATCTTGTTACCAATATTAAAACAGTATTTAGCCGGAAGTAATTTAATAGATTTAATGAAACAGTATCGAGATTTAGGAGATAAAACTGAAATTTGTAGGAAAATTTCAAATCAAGTACTTGAACAAAAAATGAATTTCTAATGGCTTTTGATGCAACGTCTTTATATCCATCAGCTATGTATGATGAAAATTCAGAATATCCTAAGTCTGAAGCAGCTAGAAAATTTCGTCAAGAAGAAGAACGAGAAATAGTATCTAAATTTAATACTCAAACATTTAGACCTAAAACTTGAATATTTACAGTTGTGTTTCAATATCCGAATGATATGTTTTTTCAACCAGTTCCTATAAAAGATAAAGTTAAAAATCAAAATAATAATTCTCATGTAAAAGTAATCAGGTTTAGAAATGGTATATGTTATGATGTATTAACTTCTGTAGACATACAAGAAATTGTTAGATGTGGTGGAAAAATCTTACATATTAATGATGGTATAACTTATGAAAAAAATTATCAAGTTTCACCATTTCGGAATTATATTGAAAGACTTTTTAATTTGAGAAAAAGATATAAAACAGAAGGAAATACTGTAGGCGATGACTTAATTGAATTATTGATGAATTCGCTATATGGTGAAACTGTACAAAAAGATATAACCACTAAATATCATTTATGGAATGAGAATACATTGAGAAAAAATTTCACTCAAGAAGTAAAAGATTATGAAAAATTTAATGATGAACAATATTTAGCGAAAGTAGAAATGGAAGATGATGAATTTCTTAAAGCTAATATTGTAAAAGATGGGAAGACGTCATTCATGCCATCACACTTAGGTTCTTTTATTCTTTCTCACTCTAGAAGAATCATGAATAACTTTATTTTAGAAATAAATGGTTTCAACGAAAAATACATTCATTTTACAGATTCAGTAACAGCTGACACGCCTGTAATATTGAGAGAGAATAATTCATTATTTATTTCTAGAATAGTTAGTATTGTAAACAACTATAAAATTAATCCGTTTGAAATTAATGGTGATATGAAAGAAATTTCATTAGTTGATAATTTAGAAATTTATACTCATAGTGGATGGAGTAAAGTAAAAAAAATTATTAGACATCTTACAAATAAAAGTATTTATCGAATAAGAACAAAAATGGGAATAGTAGATGTTACTGAAGATCATTCATTGTTAGATGAAACAGGTAATGAAATAAAGCCACAAGAGTTAAATAAAGGAACAAATTTACTACATAATAAATTATTTTTACACGACAATACAATCATATTGAAACAAATTGTAAGTGATATTTATTTTAATAATCTACCTGATTTAAAATGTAAACAAGCATTTATAGAAGGGTTCTTTTTGGGAGATGGTTCTGCTGGAATCTACAATTATAAATCAGGAGTCAGATATTGTTGTACTTTAACCAAAACCTTTACCTCTTAATTTAATTAAAAACATATGTATTAATGAAGTTTATCACAATGATTGTAAAATATATGATACAATGAGATCATCTAGGGTATACAAACTTATTTTTCAAAATCCAAGACAATATGCTATATATTTTAGTGACAATTATTATAATCAGTTTAGAGAAAAACGTGTTCTTTGGTATGTTCTATATGCTGAATATAATATTAGATATTGGTTCTTTGTTTGATTTTATGCAGCAGATGGGGACAAGAAATCTTTTTTTACAAGGAAATATGCAACTATTCGTTTTACACAGAAAAATAAAGAAACCTTTAGGGGTTTATACAATTTGGCATCATCTCTAGGCATTAATTTAGTAGTAAGGGAAAGAAAAGAAAAACCATTGCGCTTTACTGCGCGTCAAGTTAAAAAAATATTACCAAAAAAGTTACCACTGTAAGATATTTAAATAATAAACCACAATATGTTTATGATATTGAAACAGAAGATTGCGCATTTAATTGTGGTTTTCCATTAATTGTAAAAAACACTGATTCAATATACATTTCTAATGAACTCTTCAATAAATTAGATGCTGTTGGATATGTTGGGGGAGAATTGTGTCAAGGAAAAAATGATTATGGAAATGGTGGAATTATTTTTGCAATGTTTATTGCACCTAAAGTAAAATACTGTATTACTGTAGATGAACAAGGAAGACTTAGTGAAAAGAAAACATTTAAAGGATATTCACAAAATAAAGTAAAAGTAGAAGATTTTCTAAAATTATATTCGGGTAAAGCATTATCAACTACAGTTAATAAACCATGGAAAAGATCTTTAGAAACTGGAATTAGTATTCCTGATAAAAATAATAATACTGAAGAAAAAATAATTTCTGGTCAAATAAATATTCTTAAACGTCAAGCACCTGATGAAAATGAAATTATGTTACCTTATAACGGAGGAGATATTCAATCTGAAATATTTCAAACAATCGTCAGTGAGAGTAATTTAAGTGATGGTGATGACACGTGGGAATAATAATTTTTTTATTACATCTAAAAATTTCATTACATATGAAAATTTTGTTACATATGAACATTTTATTACATCTAAAAATTTATTTATAGAATGTTTTGTCTCTAAAAAATTTATGTCTAAAATTTATATTTAAAAAATTTATATCTAAAATTTATATCTAAAAATATAATTAATTAATTATAGCACTCACACCGTTTATTATAGGTTTTTATCTTCAATTGCTTGTTTCGCTTCAGCTAATGTTGATTTGGCATCAGATATTATTGGTGTTGCTTTTTTTCAAGGCATTTCCTTCATCATCAATTCCAGATTTTAAACATTTTAATGTATCATTATTTGTTAATCTGTTAGGTATTGCTATACCAAATGTTGTAATTTATGAATATTTGACATAGATTGAATTTTTTGGACAGGTTGAATTTCTTGAACAGGTTGCATATTTTGTCCTTGTTCAGGTAGAAACAAATTTTTTAATTGTTTTAATTGACGAATGTATTGCCTATATGTCATAGGTAGTAATTGTTGCATAGGTTGCACATTTTGTTGAGATTGTTTTATAAGTTGACCACATGGTGTATATTTCATATGTGAATATAAGAACGCTTGATTTGTAAAACGCATATTACAAACTTGACAAATTTGAGTCATTTCCATTTTTATTTTTATGTGAGAATAATTTATTTTTATTTTCATGAGAAAACAATTTTTATTTTTATTTTCATGACGTTTTTTATTGTTAAAAAATGATGTTACCAAATGTTGGTGGAGGTGCATATATCCCGAATAATCGTGAATCAGAAATAGAAATAGAAAATTATATCATGAAAACTGGAGACGTTTTATCTGGTCCATTACATCTTTATATTCTTCCGCAACAAAATACAGAGTTAACAAATAAACAATATGTTGATACACAAATCAGTGACTTAAAAGAAAAATATATAAACGATGTTTTGGTTCCACTGATGAACGAATTAAAGTTGCTTAAACTTAATGACAAATCATTAAACGAAAAATTATTAAAACTTGATAAAAAGGATAGAGAGCTAGAAGCAGATAAAGCAAAACTTTTAAAAAAATTTCTGAACAATCAAAAATTTTAATATTGCTTTCTATAAAGTTAAAATCTGCAGTCATTAAAAATAAACATCAGATACAACTATTGAAAGAACAATTAGAATTAGAATGAATTAGAAAAATTTCCTGAAGGAATTAAAAAAAATTTTAATCAGTTACAAGCTACATTCCAAAAAAGTGTTGATGAATTAAGTTCTAAAATTACTCAACAAATGAAAAAGATGAATAGCATAATAAATGAAGTAAACTCACTTTATCAAAAAATTGATAAAATGAAAACTCTTAAAATCAATTTAGAAAATGAATTAAAGAAAAATTATAAAGGAAATAAAGAACAGTTAGATGCTGTTAAAAGACAATTAGATGTTCTTAAAATTAAGTTAAATGCTCTTAAAACGGCGTTGAAGATTAATCAGCAGAAAATGCAAGTTAATAGAAAAGAAATTAAAATACATCACACGCTGCTTGAAGCAATAGATAAAGTGCAGCAGAAAATTAATAAAGTTATCACGCGGTTGTTGTCTATTCACACATGTAAATCTTAACGTAGATATTTTTCCCAAAAGTCAAATTTAATCTTAAAAAATGCCTATAGCTTATAAACACAATCTTAAACATTTTGAACTTCAATTCAAAAAATAGCACATGAACCATCTATGAAATCTGTTTACCTTTATAGCAATGAAGAAACTATTCAAAAAGAAGGAGATAGTGTAAACAGCGGAGCTGGTGTAATCCGCGGAGCTGGAATATTTTCTGGTAGTATCGGAAGTATCGTTAACTTAATTAAAAATAATAAAGATTTGATTACATCTGCTGCAAAAGTAGCAGCTGCTATAGGTAGTACAACTAGTGCAATCTAAAAACGAATTAAAACAACTAGAAACTATTCGTAAACTTAAGAATGATTCTGAAGAACTAAAAAAATTAAGAAGACTTTCAGAGGAAACAAAAAACAAAATTGCTAACATAGCAGTGACAGGTGAAACCTTGAGGAGTGGTACTTCATCAGAGAGTAAACAGGAGAAGAAATCAATTGAAGAAATAAGAGGTAATGGTTTAGCAAAATTCTAAAATATATTCGAAAAGGAAACCTAAGAAAATATTTTTTTTGTGTGTGAGAAATTTTTTCTGTGTGTGAGAAAAATCAAAAAAGTCAAATTATTTTTTATAAAAATGTCTTCGCTTATCGAAAATAAATTTAGATTAGACGATCCTCCGTTCGTCAGTTACAATAAAAAGAAGAATGACTATATAAGAATTGCGATGAATCCCGGATCTTCTAGTAGAGTAAATACTGGAGGAGATTTAATCTTAGAAGTTGATAATCAGCAAAGTTATTTATATTTACCTGATTCCTGTTTACACTACGAATATTCTCTATATAGTGATGCCAATTTTACAACACCATTACCAGATAGCGATAATATTGCATTAGAGAATAATTACTTTCCAAGATTATTTACACAAATGCGTTTAGATGTTGCAACTCAAAATATAGAAGCAATAAGTGATTCTCCAGGTGTAATTGATACAATGCTTAGATTTGCAACAATTGGTGAAAATAATAAAAAGCATGAAATCGAAGGTTGGTTTCCTGATACTAATGATGGTATGATTGTTGATGATTTAACTAACGCTGGAACAGATGCCGCAGGGATTGCGAAAGATGTAGAAAATATTGCAAATCATTTAAATAAAACAAGCAATAGTGCATATAAAGAAAGATGTGAGTTTAACAAAAAAGTAAACAGACAGTAAATTGGTCATTGTCTCCATTATTCGGATATTTAGATTATGATAAAATATCATGTCAATTAAAATTTAAATTAATTCATCGCACAGCAAATAATGAATTAATCTTTTATGGTAAGACTTGAAAAAAAGGATTTTTAAAAATTGATAGACTTGAATGATGGATAAAACATATTACTCCTAGTTTAGAGGTTGAAACAGCTATTGCAAAAAGATTAAATACTAACAAATCAATTCCAGTAAATTTTCTAAAGCGCACTGCTAGTTCTGTAGCTTTTTCTGAACAAAGATTTAACTGGGATTTTTCTAGAACTGCGAATACTCCAAGATATTTATTACTAACTTTTCAAAGAAATAATTCTCCAAGTTTTGATAAGAACAACAATCTTTTCCACATTAATACAATTCGAAGTTTACAAGTTTCATTAAATCAAACCCGATATCCAATTGATCCATTAAGATTCGATGATACCAATAATCAATTTATGGAAAGATATGATGCTTATAGAAATCTTTGTATAGAATTTGGAGTTGAACCACAATTAACTCCTGGAGATTGGAGACATTTATATCCTGTTTTCTGTTTCGATTTAAGTGCACAATCTGAAGATATTATCAAGACTGGTTGTGATGTAACAGTTAATATTGAAAAGAAAGATTGCACAACTACATTGATGGCTTATGGTTTATTGCTAGAAGATGTAAAATATTCTATTGAAATTCTTGATGGAAAGATGGTTAGGATAGGTTAAAACCCAAGACTTCGTCGATAGGTTGATTAAAATTTTTGGTAAATTAAAATTTGTTCTTAACTAGAATAGATTAAAAAAATTCCTAGATTAAATTTTTTTCATAACTAGAATAGATTATAATTTTTTTAATTAAAATTTCTTAACTTAAAATTTTTTTATTGAAAATGTCGCAAGCGAAAAGTAATAATGATAATGATGAAACTGTTGAAATAAAATTACGTAAGATTGTTGACAAAAATGCACCTAAAACTATTACTATTGACAAAAAGAAGTATTACATAAGTAAACCAATGATAGAGAATATTAAATTACAAGAAGAAAAGAATGGTGGAATTCTCCCATTAATACCACTAATAATAGGTGGCATGGCAGCAGCAGGAAGTGTTGCAGGTGGGACAGCTGGTATTGTCCAAGCAGTAAATAAAAATAAATCAGAGAAGGCAGCATTAGAAGACCAAAAACGTCATAATAGAGAGTTAGAGAAAGTTGCTAGGGGGAAGGAATAGTAGATAATTTTATTAGTAAATTAAATTTAGTTGATGCAGGGAAACGAGTTCTTAAAAACATTCTATATAATGTTGATGATTTGATAGAAATAAAAGAAACTAAAGATGGTTCTGGAATATATCTAAGTCCTAGTATGATTAGGTAAAACATTTATTTTATTTTATCTTTCAAAATGAATTCCACAAATTCTACAAGTTCTACAAATTGTACAAATTCTACAAATTCCGAAAATTTAATTAAATTTAAAATTTCTAATTTAGATTTATTGAATTATCTGTTAAAAGTACATAAAACCCCAAATTGTCAGCACACCGGTGGTGATTCAACTTCGTTGCATTTCGGAGGTGACATACAAAAAACATTAGAAAACTTTCCTGGATTTATTTGGAGTAAATATTCAAAAGAAAAACATCTTCCTGGTCATTCATATACCGGTCCAGGAACTCGATTAGATATAAGACTAGATGAGAATAATAATCCAAAGCCAGGTGAAGAACCAATAAACAGAGTTGATGCAGCAGCTTATAGACACGATTTAGCTTATCGAAATCATGACCTAAAATCTCGTCATGTGGCTAATAGGAAAATGATTGAAGAATTAGATGGTATTCAAAATCCTACATTTAGAGAAAAAATTGAAGGAATGTTTGTTAAAAAAGCTTTACAAGCTAAAATATTGTTCGGTCAGGGTTTAGACGAAACTCATGACTCTGAAACTTACGCGTCCGAAATTCATAAAGAATATAGAAATCCAAAATATCTATTGAAAGTAAACGTATTTAATAAAGATGATATTTGGAGTGCTGATCTAATCAATATGCCGAATGAAAGAGGGTTTAAGTACGCATTGACCGTTATAGATTTATATACACGATGCGCTTGGGTAAAGCCTTAAAAAAACAAAAGTGGTCTGTCAGTTAAATATGCCTTTGAAGAAATCTTTAAAGAAAGTAATGGAAGGCCAAAAAAATTGTTTGTTGACAAAGGATCTGAGTTTTATAACAGAAATGTTAAGCCATTATTTGATTTACTTTATTCCACAGAAAGTTCTGGCAAAGCTGTAGTAATAGAGAAGTTCAGTAGAACTTAAAAAATTAAATATTTAAGAAATTTACAGAACAAGGTAATCAGAAATGGTTAAAAATATTACCAGGAATTGTTGAGGATTATAACAATAAGGTTCATTCACGTATTGAAGAAACTCCAAAGAATGCTTCTAACGATCCAGGTTTAATACGAAAGAAAATATGCGAAAATAATTATTCGAATGAGAGTAATCCGAATTTACAGAAACGTAAGCCGAAATTTAAGATTGGAGAAAGAATAAGGATATTTAAGTATAAGAATAAATTTGAAAAAGGTTTTGTTGGTTATTGGACTAAAGAAATATTTCAAGTTTGTAAAATAAACCAAACTCATCCGATTACTTATGAAATTAAAGATTTAGATGATGATGAAATCAGAGGCAGATTTTACGAAAATGAATTACAAATAACCGAGCTTTAGCTTCGCTTGAGCTTTAATTACAAGTATCCTTTAACTAGCCATTGGAACTAACGTTTCGGGAATGAAACTCCCTTATTCAATTCTAACATAATATCAAGAAATGGTACACCTTCTTGCAATTTGTATAAAACGTAAAGATATGACTGACCGCAATAAGTTGTTCCTGGTTTTTGAATTTGAAATGTATTATAAATTCTATTTCCCAGTAGGTCTTTGACTTCACTTGTTGGAGGTAATCCATGAGAGTCGAAATAGTAATTGTCACCATCTTTATTAGACATACCCGCTGACCAATGTACTCCTTTTTGATCTGACGTGTAGAGATTTGTTACAAAATTCACTTCAGGTACATCTTTTATCAATAGTAATTCATTTCTCATCAATACATGAAAATTCTTTATTCGCAATTGATTTGCGATCTTATTTAAATCGAAATCGTAGTTGTTTGCTTCCCATATAATTTTAAGAACTCAGTCATGTTATTAGCCTGAGGACATATATCGCCTATATTACTCAGTATAACTGTGGGATTTTCATCATTCATTTTAAAGGAAATAAATTCTATTAACTGCAATAATGTCTACTTCTTGTACAGAAAAATAAAAACAGCGGCAGTGTATTTTGCATCAAATATAATAATACAACAATCAATCTTATCACACAATTGTACAATTTGAGTCTACTGGCGGAAGACTCGAGAACAAAAGAAAATTTAATTACATTTCAAAATATTCTAAAATGCGTTACTACTAAGTTCCATGTATCATGCTTACATACTGAAATATAGATCTATACAATTTGAGTCTACTGGCAGAAGACTCGAGAACAAAAGAAAATTTAATTACATTTCAAAATATTCTAAAATGCATTACTACGAAGTTCCATGTATCATGCTTACATACTTAAATATAGATCGATGCAATTTGAGTCTACTGGCAGAAGACTCGAGAACAAAAGAAAATTTAATTACATTTCAAAATATTCTAAAATGCGTTACTACTTATAAAAAAGTCTTCATAAATACTGTCTGTACATTGTACATATCTTAAAAAGTGAAACAACACAGTTAATGTTCATCTTGGGAACCAAACCTCATTTCTTCTATAGTTGTCAGTTGATTCAATTTTTCTATATAAATTTTGATGTCTTTAAAATGTTTTCTAACAAACCTAATGGACATTGATGAATTTAAAAGTAATGCGTGTGGTGGAATTAGATCCGACAAGCTCATCAAGAAATAACAATAACTTACGTTATAGGAAATTCTAAATAGTTCCAAGTTTGCCAGAAATCTCTTATTTTTATTGTCACTCAATTCCAGAATTCTTTTAAACCCATAACCTTGATAGGCAGCACTTCTCAGCGACGACCCATGGTGTACTTTATCACTTGCAATCAGTTTTGAAATCATAATAGCACTATCCTCGATGGTAATGAAATGTTCTTTTGTAACATTGAACTGAGGAATTGTAGTAGTGGTGAGATACTGTTATATTTTTACTGTAATATCCTCCACTTCTTTTTGAAAGTCCACAATTTTGTTCTTCTTTCTCGATTGAATTTCCACCTTCCACTCTTCAAAATATTTCTCCGCAGTTTCCTTGTGCTCTTCTTCAATTAAATGAAAGCATTTTCCAGCAGGAAGCCCACTATAAATTTTTGTAGCAAATAAATTAGCAAAATGACCACTTTTCATCGCAAATTTTACTCAAATAATTTTGAATGCAAACCAAGGCCTTTCTGTAAGAACAACCTACCGTCATCAGGGAAACAATCTAACTGAAGGGTACATGCACATAAATTTCTACAAAAGATATTCAAAATTATCAAGCTATAGAGTACTGTAAAACCTAGATAAATCTATGGTCAGCAAAGAGTATGTTCCAAACACCAAAGAAATGATATAACTACTAAAGGCAGAAAAAAATAAGGAGAGACATCAGAAAACAGAAAGATAAAATGAAGAGCCTGAATGAGAAAGTTGACTGTTTAAAATTGGGGACCTCTTCTTTATGAAGAGGGCCTCGGAAATACGAACAAAATGAGTTTTGTAAATGATCGAAACATTGTTCATGATGTCACGTCTGCTGCAGGTATTACATTCTAGTAAATGGTCGAAAATTGGACCAGGTCTTGACACATGTTCATGAAATCTTCTACCTAGATGTCGTGTTGTCTCACCGATGTATGTGATATACTGATCACCAGTACACTTGAATTCATAAACCACCGATGAGACAAGGGACCTCGGGGTAGGAGACTTCAGAGGAAAAAACTCTCGCAGTCTGGTGCTACGAAAAGAAAGTAACATCAGAAGACAGACTTTTACTTTCACATATTTTGACAAGGAAGGTATCATGTATTGCAGACGTGTTAAAAGGCTGATACCTGTGAAAATAAGAACGCATTGTGCTTTTTCTTTTCGTAGCACCAGACTGCGAGAGTTTTTTCCTCTGAAGTCTCCTACCCCGAGGTCCATTGTCTCATCGGTGGTTTATGAATTCAAGTGTACTGGTGATCAGTATATCACATACATCGGTGAGACAACACGACATCTAGGTAGAAGATTTCATGAACATGTGTCAAGACCTGGTCCAATTTTCGACCATTTACTAGAATGTAATACCTGCAGCAGACGTGACATCATGAACAATGTTTCGATCATTTACAAAACTCATTTTGTTCGTATTTCCGAGGCCCTCTTCATAAAGAAGAGGTCCCCAATTTTAAACAGTCAACTTTCTCATTCAGGCTCTTCATTTTATCTTTCTGTTTTCTGATGTCTCTCCTTATTTTTTTCTGCCTTTAGTAGTTATATCATTTCTTTGGTGTTTGGAACATACTCTTTGCTGACCATAGATTTATCTAGGTTTTATAGTACTCTATAGCTTGATAATTTTGAATATCTTTTGTAGAAATTTATGTGCATGTACCCTTCAGTTAGATTGTTTCTCTGATGACGGTAGGTTGTTCCTACAGAAAGGCCTTGGTTTGCATTCAAAATTATTTAAGTACAATTTGCGATGAAAAGTGGTCATTTTGCTATTTCCTTAATTAAGTTTAGTAAAATCGGCATGTAAAACGAAAAAGCTTCCGCGGCAGTACGTTTTGGCATTTTGTAACGGAGAAAGAAAACAGTCACTAGTTATGATTAAGGAAATTTTAAAATGAAGTCTTACTTCCTTCATACTGCAATATATTCCACGTCTTTTTAATCTTTAAGTGCGGGGAACAGCTGCTTGTTCTAAAAAGCAATGGTTCATGAATGCGGGAAGCAACTGCATTGTTTCACGTATGCGGGAGCAGCTGTTCCCTACAATTGGGAGGTTCATCAGAGTGCAAAGCAGTAGCAATAACAGGAATTGAAAGAGCTCGTGTTACATTCTTAACTTTAGACCATCTCTTTCTTTATTTATCATAATGCTCTAATCTTAATAATAATTGAGATTCCTTATCTTTCATATACCTAACTCTATCTCTGTGTTTTTCTTTATTCAATTCAGTTATTGTTAATTGCGATAACGAAGGATATATTCTCGAAGTTTCTTCCACTTTTGAGGTTTCTTCCACTTTTGTTTCATCCATTTTTTTAATAAATATTTTGAATACAATCTTCCGGTATATTGAGACTACCCTACGTGAAATTCTTAGAGTACCTAGATTTTCGACTACGTGAAATTTTCGACCACGTGACATTTTTTAGATTACGTGATATTTGAGACAACTTAAATTTTCGACTACGTGATATTTTTGAAAATATGATTTTTCGAAAATTTGTCACTACCCAAATTTTCGGCCACGTAAAATTTGGAGTCTACCTAAATTTTTGCAATTTATAGACTACGTAAATTTTTGAAATCTCACAAGGTGTGACATCCGTTGCGAGCAAAGTGATGCGCGGGATGTCATACCCTATACTACTTATTTAATCGTTGTTTGGACAATATGTAATCCGCCTTTACTCAAACTTCGCCTCATTACTCGCGACTTAAAAAATGTAGCTCTCATCTCCCCTAGGCCACGCTAAGCCGCAGTAAAGGAATCCTCCCAACTGCGCACAGCGCCCCTCCTCTGGAGCGTGAGTTGGGTTGTTGTGGTTCTGGGTCGACCGTCCGGGTGGGTCGTGGTCGACCGTCGTAGTTGTTCTTGGGCGACGGTCCATGTTTTTGGTGTGTAGGATTGGTTGTAGGGTTGTTTTGTGTTTAGATTTGGTTTCCTGATGAAATTCTGCGTCGACATGTTGTGTTTCTTGGGTGTAGGTGTGGTTTAGGTGTGTTTTTAGTGAGAAAATGGCTGTAGCGGCTAAACGAAGCCTCGCACGTGAAAATGGACGGCGGATTTGAGCTTTTTGGCCAATTTTGGGTGTAGGGGACTTGTTTCCAAAGTCATAGGCCAAACAACGAAGAACTTCGACCCCCCCCCCTCGGCAGCGTTCTTCCAACTTTGGTTCTAGAAATGGTAGAGAGTCGTGCAATAGCTCGTTTGAAAGCTAAGAGTGCCACAAATTCATTAGAAAGCACAGTTTGGCCCTATCTTTCTTTGCTGAGGCTTGAGAGTGACATTGAGACTTTGGTCATGTAAGAGATCCGTCAGAGGTTGAGTTTTGTGTTTTGGGCTCCAGCGGGCGAACGAAGCATCGGACGAGAAAACTGAGACCAGATTTGGATTCAACGTCAAATTTTGGATAACCAATGTCTAACCCCCCTCACATCGATTGCATATTCACAGGATTTATAAGTACGAGTTCGGGAGAGGAATCTCACTAAGTTGAGAAACTGACTACAGGTAAGTCGGATATCGGAGGTGAGCTCCGATATCGAACTTCTGACTTTTCATTGCTGATATCAGCTAAGGAGTCAGACTTATAGGTTAGTCAGTATAGCATGACTTACCATTTGATGATAACAGGTCAAAATCTTCAAACGGCTATAACTTTGCTTCTACAAGTCCTTTTGATGTGCTGTAGGTGACAGACTACTTATAGACGTTTTATGAGTAGTACTAAAAATACTGAAAAATTTAAATCCGTATTGAATGATGATGATCAAAGTTTTTGAATAAAAAGCAGTCGTTTGTGAGTCTCTGCGACTTGGGACGTTTCCTCTTGTAAATAACTCCACCGGTTTTCATGTCAAAATCGGGGCCCGGATACCAACACAGTGACATGACGGTCGCTCTGTCCGCCCGAGGTTGGATTTGTGGGTCGAGGCCTTGGAGCTGGGATAACATCCCCTCTGAGTAATGCCTGTAACGGATTCAAGAGCCTATCGCCTAGACGACTGCCATCAAATGTTTTTGGAGTTTGTCTTTCAATGCATATCAGCAAGTAGCATCCTATAAACTTTTTCTATCAAATTTTTACTCTATCTTTACACAATCGTCACTATGACTAAAATGATTAATGCGCGTATGCTCATCGGCCAGTGTAGCTGTGGCCGTATTGCCAGAGGCAGCGAGTTAAAGAAACACATCAAAGAGGGGACGGTGGGCGAGCATGTGAGGAAAGTGTTGTTGAGGGTGTGTGTGCATCATAAGGTAGTATGTGAGGATGCGAGTGATGTAGAGTTCATTAGGAACCATAGCCAGTGCCCTAGTGGCAATATTAGTATGCAGGGGTTTAAGTCGTGGTTTGAGGGAGTTTTGTCAGATATGAAAGAGGTGAGAGTGGCAGTGGCGACGATTGAGGGTGCGGTGGGGAAGAAAGGTGTTACCAAGGCGACTGATGAGGGTTTGAGTGAGGAAGAAGTGGAGTTGAGAGGGGACATCAAGAAGCCTGATGTTGATGTTGATTTGGATGACGTGTTGGAGGAATTGTTTGGGAACATTGATGATCTTGAGGAGAAGGCGAAAGATGAGGGAAAAGAAGTTGGTAAGCCGTTGGCGGCATCATCGCCTCGGAGGGAGGAAAGGAACACAAGGGATGAATATGTGAGGATGAAGGATCGATTGAGGGCGGTTGAGGAGAAGAATTAAGTATCAGTGATGCGGAATGAGAGGTTAACTGCGAAGGCTGAAGGGTATAAGGTGACGAGAGAAGAGTTGGAAAGTATGAAACAGAAGGAGAAAGAGTGGATGATGGAAAGGAGTGAGCTGATGAAGAAAGCAAGTTTGGTGAGTAGTCTGCAGGCGAATTTGTTGAGGAAAGATGATGAAATAGATCGGATGCGAAGCGTGGTGAAGTAGACAGAGGAATTGAAGGGTGTGAACAACAGGTTGGTGGCTGAAGTAGAGCGATTGCATGGGCGTGAGAAGTGTAGAAAAAGAAGAGTGTATGAAGCCCATCTTCCCCTCTTCAAAAATAATGTGTGCGACGCCCCAACCATCACAAGTGACCCCAATCAGACGCAGCAATGCTACGAGGGCGACGGAGTCCGACGTCTGCACATGAACATGGACATCACCGGCGAGCCTGAGGACTTCGTCGTCCGAAAAGTCCGGAAGAAAATTCCCAGTAAGTTGCTTCAACATTATCATTTCCTTACCGCATCTAATCTCCTATTCTTTTCCTTTCAGAGTTTTTACAACAGTCGTAGGATCTTTTGATCCGGAGAACGCCCCAAACGGCTCTTTTAAGAGCCACACGGAGCAAGAGTGATAGTACCTCCTCGTGATTTGCTCTGGAGAGACTTCGGTCTGACTGAAGCTACCACATAATTAGAAAGACTGAGTCATGTCTTTGTATCAGAGGGGTATATAAACCATTGCCTCTCTTTCATTTTCATTCTATACTCCATCATGAAAACACCTAAGACGACAGTCAGCTCTCCTGACAAGCCTCGGCTTAGACCGAGATTTTTATTTATTGAGTTTCTACAGATGGAGGAGCGAGAGCGAGTCTATAACAATCTTGCTGGAATTGGCTCATCAACAACTGACGATGATGCCAATTCAACAGAGTGGGGGTATATACCGCCCTCTATCGGTCAGCTTATAGTAGAGGAGGTCGATGCCGCTGGCATGGAGAGATTACAAGTCTCTCTCAGCGGAATCGGCCAAACCTAAGTCTATTCATATCCCGAGAACGAACCAACGGTCTTTTTAAAGACCACCATAGGGCAAAATATGATAGTACCTCGACGTGGTTTGCCCTGGACAGACTTCTGTCTGACTGAATCTATCATACAAATAAAAAATAAAATCACAAAGTTGTATCTGCTATCCGTCAACTTAAACGTTGCATGTTAAGGAGAATTTCGGTATAATTCTTCCGGTTGGTGGGCGATCTCTCTTGAGACAGCGGATGATATCGTAGTGATAAGTTTGGCAAGGGAGTGTGTCAAATTTTAGACCGAAACCTTTGGGGCAACTCATGTTGGGCATTTGACACAGTTCTCAACGTAGCACTTTGAACGCCAATCGGTTGAGTCTTAGCTATCTGCCACAGGTTACTTTTTAAATTCCCTATTGCGAACGTTATCTGAGAATGAGCCATGAGTTCCTTTAAGAACTGCCTCTATCATTGAGGCTAAATGATAAAGTGATGAAATGGGAGGTCACTCTTGCGCCACACGTATGCAAAATCACTTTCTATCTTCTCTAATGGTGCGATCTCTTTTGATAGAAAAGTAGACCGATAATAAATGTGTTAACTAACTCCATATCTAAATTCCTCCATTTACTTCCATTTCTAGATAAATACATTGCGAAACAAAGACATGTAGTATGTACGTTTATTTACAATTGAAGCACATATACTTTATAGCGAGGAAAAGTCAAGTGGAAGAACCTTTAAGTCATTGTAGACTTTTTAGCACCTTGGTCGTTTTGGGGCATCTGGCGCTCTTCTCACGCTCGTTATTTTTGCTGTAAAATCACCATTACTCCACACAAATGGCACAATCTTGCCTTTATCGCAAGTCTTCTTCTGATCACAGTCTTCATCACACTCGTCGACCACTTCAAAGATTTTGTTGAAGATCTCTAAGGCGGGAGATGTACCTTCCATCATGAGATAGATGAGAATGAGAAGTGTTTCAATTTTCTGACTTTTATATGTTTTTCAACAATGAATTCCTCAACAACCAATCAGAATGATTCTAATTTAGATGAAGACTACATAAGTCGGAAGATTGTAGCACTCTTACTCACATTATACGAACTAGCACGCCAAGATGACAAACTCAGAAACACCATGTCATTTTGTGATCGTCAATGAGTGGTGTGATGAAGACAAGTGTGATCAGAAGGAGACTTGCGAAAAAGGCAAGACTGTAAGAATTGTCTGGATAGATAAAGAGTGGACACCGAAAACAACGCGCGTCAGATGAGTGCCAGATGCCCCTAAACGTCCAAGGTGCTGCAAAGTCTACAATGACTTAAACGTTCTTCCACTTGACTTTTCCTCGCTATAAAGTATATGTGCTCTAATTGTAAATAAATCTAAAGAACTACATGTATCTGCTTTTGATATTCAATCCCTTTATCATTTATCCTCAGTGATAGAGGTAGTACTTAGGAAAAAATGATTGTATCTATCATCAACTGGTATGATATATACTGAGCTGTCAAATGATCAGATTTTCACTATGATGTTAATGATTATGTATGCTACATTACCCAGAAATAAGTGAAAACAGACAGATGAAGCAAATGGGCATTTATTAAGAAATTTACAAGTAATTCAAAAGTCCCAAAAATTCTCACAACCGCTGCAGTTGCACTTCAACTGCCTTAATCGTTCCTCTGCCGCGACCAACACACCATAGATGTAATTCCATTCCACTTCATTCCGGGGTTGGGTTGATGGACTGTACTATCTCTGTATATCATGGCGAAGGTTAATGTCAGTTTCCGTTTTTACATCTTCCTGACTGTAAAGCAGGTATTTCCATCGCAGATGAATCATTTCTAACTCTTCTTGCTGCGTTAGAGATGGTAATTGCAACTCTTCTCTGCTTCTCCACCGTTGCCTTATTCGGAGCGGGAGGAAAAGTTGGCGTGCTTGATGCAGACACTGGTGATTCATGCGAGAGAGTTGATGGCGAATCCATGACTTTGAAATGTATGCCATAAACTTGATTTCTTAGTGCTTAAGTATAGGCAAGCAACCAATCAAAATGAACAGCCAATGAATGTTGAGTATGGGAGTATATAAAAGGGAAAAATAGACTAGATTTCATTCGATATTTGAGATATATTAACACAAGTGAGCTTTTCTCTCCACTCAAATATATTCTAACGTTTCTGACGTGCCTATTTTTGTTTGAGTCAATTGCTACATTCTGACTATCAAAGTATCAGATTTTGACTTAATTTCGTTGAAATGGTAAGTTAAAGATTTTATCACTCCTCTCCCTTAAACGTTAGGTTGATAGCATCTTTCTCAATTTCAGGCATCTACTTCATCATCAAAGCGCTCCTTTCTCGAGGAAGCTTTACAACTGTTGAGTGAAGGTAGGTTGCTGATGGACAGCCAGATGACGGATGAAGTCATCACACGCAAAGGAGTTTTTCCATATGCATACTTTGATAACATTTCTAGACTTAGTGAGACTTTTCTTCCATCAATAGACAAATTTAAAAATTATTTGACTGGTGTAGAATGCAAGGTAGAAGATTACAATCATGCTCAAGTTGCACGGACAAAATTTGACTGTCAAACGTTTAGAGATTACATGATCGCCTATCTAAAATTAGATGTATTTTTGCTGGCTGATGTATTTCAGGAGTTTCGACGAGTGGTATTAGAGGAAGATAAATTAGATCATGTTCACTTTGTCAGTCTTCCAGCCATGTCATTCCAGTCTGCTTTTAAAATGACTGGTGAGACCATCCATCTTTTGCAAGATCCAGAAATGTACAATTTACTTGAACGATGAATTCGCGGTGGTCTCACATTTGTAAATAGGCATCAAATAAAATCAAAAGTTGTAGATGATGATCAGATTCATCTTAAGTACTATGACCAGAATAATTTATATGGTAGTTCACTGTCCAAACCTCTACCTCACTCTGAGTTTAGCTGGTTGGGTGATAATGAAATTCAGAATTTCTCCAACCCTTCAAACATACTAGCTATTCCAGATGATGGTGATTGGGGATATTATTTTGAGATAGATCTTATCTATCCAAATAGTATTAAAAATAAAACTTGATTTTCCACTTGCACCCGAATCAGGCGAAGTGACTGAAGATATGTTTTCGGACTTTATGAAACAATTTCATAAAGATTTAGAAGGGAGCGGATAGCCCAAATATAAGCCTTGCCGTAAACTTTTGCTTACTCAATTTGATAAAGAAAATCATTTAGTCCACTTCTCTATTTTAAAATTTTATTTAGAAATGGGGATGATTTTAAAAACAGTTCACCGCATTATCAAATTTATACAGAAAGCCTTTCTGAAACCTTATATTGACAGTAACAGCCAGAAACGTGCATTAGCCCAAAATAATTTTGAAAAGGATTTCTATAAATATAAGAATAATAGTCTATTTGGTAAGACGATGGAGGACGATAGAAAGCGTATTAACTATGAACTTATGAATCATGATGATAAATTTCAAAAGTTAGCGACATCACCTCTCTTTATTGATAGAGATGTTATAGATGATGAGCTGGTTGGTGTTAAAATGATAAAATCAGAAGTAGAGTTGTGCAAGCCCATCTACATTGGACAAGCTGTGTTAGATTATTCCAAGCTTAAAATGTATCAACTCTTCCATAGAATATTAAAACCATGCCCTCTAATTAAAGACGTGCGTTTGCTGGGCGGTGATACCGACAGTTTCTTTCTAAGTATCGCTGCTCAGAAAGAGTTAAATTTAAATGAAGTAGGAAAATCTTAAGAAAAATATTTTGATACATCAAATTATCCTACAGATCACACACTATACCCTACTAAAAATGAAGCAAAATTAGGATGCTTTAAAGATGAAATGGCAGGAATGGAAATTAGGGAAATGATTCTTCTTCGTCCTAAAATGTATTCTATGAAACCAAAAGGCTCCAGTGACAGTATTAAGTGCGCAAAAGGCATATCCAAATCGATTGTTGTAAATATGAAACATAGGGTCTATAAGATGGCCTACATAAACAAGAACATAGCGTTTGTCAACATGACCATCTTAAAATCAAAGGCACATGAGGTAAGAACTCACACATATAGAAAGCGAGCACTTTCAGCGTGAGAGGATAAGAGGTGTTGGATGGGACATAACATATCTCTTCCACATGGACATCCTGTCACAAACATATCACCACCCAAAAGAATTAAACTCACACTACCACATTCAGGAGATGTGTAAGTAGATTCATTCTCAAGTCAGTATTTTGATTATGTTTTTTGTTGATATTCATTGTTGCTTTGTGTATCGCTTTTGATTGCACTTCCTTGTGAATATATGCCTACAGTCAGTTCATTCCCACTATATCTGTGAAAGGACTTTCCCACTTTGTCCACACTTCAAAACCCTTTTTCATACATATCTTTTTATTTTAACAAAATTTTACAATGACTTTACTTTGTTTTCCGAAACACTAAAGTTATGAGGGATTTAGTATCTTTCACATGGATGAACTCATGTAAACCATTTGTAATTTTGAGGGAAATAGACGGGATGGTTTGTTTGATAATATGATGATAGAAAATAGGTTTAAACATCTTTTCAACGATTCCATAGGAAGCGTCTTCATCATGAATGAAATTACGTAAAATGTATTATTTTTTCTCACCCACAGAAATGGGTGAAATCAGATCACTTCGAATGTAGAGATGTTGTTCATGTTTATCAAGTGTCATTGGTATTCCTACACCAATCGTGTATGAAGTAGCAAACCTATCTTGTAGCAATGAAAAACCAAAGAGTTTTTTCAAATTGTTACTCAATTGACATTGAATGTGATCACCCAGCTTCAGAACAGAACTTTGATTTTTAATTGAAAACGAAATGTGATGTGCCTTTGCATCATATCTACTTTTCAACACTTGCTTCAACTTATGTTGTATATATGGATTTATGACACGAATAAAGTTTTCAACTGCATTGTATAGACGCGGCATTGTATTGATACTAACTTTAGTTTCTTGATAAGATTATTGAATTTTCTTGATGCGATCACCATAGATCCCACCCACCATTCATCATTAACTGAATCAGCTTTAGTGTGATATTCAGGAGAAGCATGAACCAAACCACCTCCAATAATAGGTGATACATGTCTTACAAAATGACGCAAGGTTAGAGAGAAATAAACTGTAAGTTTGTCATTATATTTCTGAATAACCAACTTATCCTTCCGAGCCATGACTTTCTCTCCATACTTCTTATCCACAGTCTCATTCCATCGTTTTACTAACTCAAGAAGTGTCAAAGGCTTGACACCACGCTTTTTCAAAATGATGCGTTCTTTTTGATCACATTCTACAACATCTTCATCAAATATTCTAAATTTATAATGAAATTTGTTTATTCGGTTTGAATAGATTTTTGTAACATTTGCAATAGCCATTGATGTCAGATGCAGACTGTGTCCAAAACCGAGATGTGGATAGAATTCATTATCCAACCTCAATGTAAGACCTTTAGTAAAAGAGTGAAAACGATAGAAGTCTCTCCCGTGCAATTCATAGATAGCAAACTCAAACTTTCTGACCCTCATTTTTCATAACAGAAGCATTGCCACTATTGAATGCCTTAATGATTTCATCTTTATCTGATGATCCATGATAATCTGATTCTAATTGATTCCATTCATAATTCCACTTTCCATCTGATGTTAAATTGTATGGAAACTTGAATGCATTATTCATCGTTATTCCATCATGGGTGCGAGGAGTCAATACCATTTCTTCCAATTCATTCACATTCTGAATATTACTATCATAACAAATGCTGGAAGCACCTACTTCCCATTCACCTTCTAGAAGTAATGGACGATTTAATTCTACTCGATAGTCTCATGGTTTATTATTGGGAAATTTATTCATAGAAGCATTACTGGGTAAGTGAATTAGAAACGAATCCTTATTTTCACTTTCCATATCATTCACATTGGAAACATATATTTCCGCACTTTTGTATTAATTCTTCATTCGAAAATGGAGTGTGATACTTGTCACAGCATCTTTATGAAAAGGAATCAACGCACCAGCATCGTCATAAATTGCAATATCAATTTTTCGTGTATAGTTTGATTTCAAGTTTGCATAATGCACTTTCTGAAAAGTATGCACAGATAGACTACTATTGCTTTTTGGTTGGTAGGGTATCATTGGTAGAAGTAGAGTTTCAACATCTGCCACACGTACATCTTCACCAATATTAGAATATATCTGAAAATATTTAATACCACGCGATAACGATGTGGTCGCGCTAGTGTTGGTTACAGTACCACTTTTAAAAGTATTTTGATCCAATCCCAGAATGTCCATTAGGGTATTGTCCACAATCAGCTCAATATTTTTCCCACTTACACTAAGAGACAGAACACCTTCTTTTTCAGAAAAATTGAAATATGCTGTTCATTAATAACTTCATTCAAATAATTTATAGCCAATTTCACTGAAGTGATAATGCGAGGTGTCAACACTCTTGTTTTATGTAAGATACCACCAAAAGGATCTATACACTTTCTGTATTAAGATACGGACCATTCTGTATCAAATTGATTTGAACTATTATGTCCCAGATAGCGCATATTAAATTTTCCATGAAGAGCTGCAGAGCGATGTCGCAAGAACTGATGAAAATCTTCTGAACAAACCAATACTAGATCATCATCATTTAGTTTATTGATGACGACATTATTAGACCCTTTGTTGTAAGTTAATGTTGCCACTTGTTCACCATCTACTCGAAGGAGAGATGTTTTATCTTAATCTCTTCAATAATGCTTCAGGAGCCATGTTCGTCTTTCTTGCCTTAATTACAATCTTCTTCACCAACGTCTTTTCATTTTTCGGAATAAGATCCACATAATAGGCTTTCTCTTTGTAAATTTAATTTTTGCAACCTCTTGGATAGTAATTAGCTTTATAATTATCATAGCCTGTCAAGGCGCTAGCAAAGTAACCTAAATCATTTCTTAAACTCGGACTCAAAGCAACAATCCAATCTTAATCAACTGCATGATACACATGATCATATACACCATTGTGGGGAATAAACTCGACAATGTGTCTACATGCTTTATTCAGGAAATCAGATACGATTTTTTTACATGTTGAGAAATCTTTCTTCGGCCATTTCGGAATGTAAACTGGACATCCCTCTTCACACTGATGGGCATCTGTACGTCTCATATTAATAGTCATCACTTCATGATCAAAATTATAGACATAGTTACTGTGAAGAACTTGGGTGACGCCTACTTCCCACTTTCCATTCAGCTGTTTTGTATTATCAATGGGAGTAGAAAAGATAGCAGCTCGATTGCCAACAAATCTATTTGTTGCCACATTGCTAAGCAAAACATGATAGAATGACATTTTCATTTCGGTAATCTATACATTACCAATTTGCATAACATCATGAAGACTGGGATTTTGGACTCTCTGCAATATATTAAAGTTGATCGCGATGGAAGCGTTCATTTCAAGAATTCTTATGGAAATACATCGAAAGGAATTACATTAACATGGCGACAATTTTAAAATCATAATGATATCATGAGGAATTTGGAATATTTCAAAACGTTGAAATTTATCTCTTTGGGTAATCAAGTTTGGCTTCAGCATCACAGAAATGAAATTCAAATCTATCATTCTCATCTCTCCATCTATTTCTCATTTCGCAAATGTAATTGGGGAAAATATAAAAGATGTGTACATCGCTCCATTATGTCATTCATTCGACGCGAGTTCATCGCATTGCTACGCCAATCTCAATCAGACACCATCTTCAACACAATGTCACACTCCATCATGAAGACTTGGAAATTGGATTTCCTACAATATGTTGAGATTGATCATGAACAAAACGTATGTTTCAAAGATGATACAGGAAATTTAAGAAGAGTATTTGCTTTATCATATCGACATTTTCAGTCTCTAAATCATATTATGAAGGACGTAAAATGCTTCTATATGAAAAAACATTGACGCATAGGAAATCGCATATGGTTGCGATTCAACAAATAGCGAATTCAAATCTATCATTTACAACCTTCTACCTACTTCACATTTCATCAAGGCAGTTGGGAAAAGTATAAAAGGAAGATACATTGCTCTATTTACTCATTTCTTCATCATGAAACGTCATCGCTATACCATCGTCAACATTCTCCGACGCATCAAACTCTACACGAAAATCGATCTCGCAACATTAAATCAACAAATTCCAAAGAGCAAGTATTATTCGGGTCGACCGCAAATGTTAGTGGTGAAGATGAGCAATTTACGGAATCTTCAACTCTTCCCAAATGGAACTGTGCAGATTCTCGGCGCCCTTTCTCATTCATCAGCGCGGTTAATGCGCTTAGAGCTACAGAAACTACTACGACGGATATGGAAGAGGGAGAAGTGTGTGATGTCGAATCTGACTGTGGACAATATGGTGATCTCTCCTCAATTGAGTGAAGATGTATCGTTTTTAAAGATTCATTCCAGCAGTTTCAATTTGTGTTATCAACCAGAACTTTTTCCCGTGGCTCTCATTAGTTGCTGGTTACCTGTACATATTGCAATCTTTCATAATAGTAAAGTTATCATTGCTGGACTGAAATCTGAAATGCAAGCAGATACGATCCTAGACTATCTAATCGAGTATGTACATAACCAACGGATTGTAAAATAAAAACAATGTTTATTCCAACATGATGCTTTTTATTTCAAATCATTATAGAACATACAAGTCATCTTTTCATGTGAAGATGGATTACATGAAAACTTTTGAATGACAGATTTAAATTGGTATACATGTAAACGTTTTAAAATGAAGTACAATACGAAAGCACCACAAGTTGATGAAAGTGGATGTTGCAGTACTCGCCAATTTCGTTGATATTGACGAGTATGCTTTCTCAACCACTGCTGTGTTGGTATATTCTGAGGTTGAGCAAGAGAGTCAAATAGTTCACCCCGTCTGTCTTTTCCAATAAGGATAGCTTTCCAATGCTCACCTTCTAAATTCTGTGAATGAGTGTTCAATACGATAAAGATGGGATACTGTTTTACAGTAGTCGGTAAGGTATCTAGCGAATAGACATTATCAAAAGCTTTCAACGTAGCTTCATCTGCATTACGCTGCACTTTAGTCTTAATATCGTCAGCATTCAACCAACTCATTAGCGATTATAGTGAAGAATCACGTCACGATACTTAGTTATTTCATTACTTTAATACATTGATCGTCTCCGTTAGCGTTGTTTTGAACTCCATATCCAAGCAAATATTATGAGGAACGTTAGCTTGACGATAGGGTTCACTAATATCTCTGTCGGCAGTCAAATCAAATGCATAAATAGTATATCCATTTTTTAACTCTTTCATTGTGAGTCCGTTGGTATCGTCTGTGTTGTAAAAGCCAAAGACATTCATATAATCAACATAACTACGCAGAAATAATAAGAAGTAAAATCTGGTTTGTAGGGTGGACCAGGATGACTAATACCATTTACGCGCAAAGCAATTTCACTTAAATTGTTGTGTTTGAAGTTGAAAGGATTCTTCTTTACATTACCATTGAATGCATCATTTTTAACCATTGCCACCATGAGGAGCTTTGGCTCTTCCGATGGAAAAAGACCATCTTTTATAAGACTCTTTTGATCTTTAGGAATAGTAAATGTGAGAAGCTTTGTATGTTGAATGGGATAAATGGCATTGTTGCGGTTAAGACCCTCAGCATGTTCTCTAATTACACTTGGATTAGCCACCACTCGATGAATGTATACTGTAATATCTTCCACATGAATTTTAAATTTCGCAACTGAAGCAAATGCATTTAACAAAAATTCAGGCTTATTCAATGTAAGTTTGAGTCGCATACTGGTATAACAGAGTAAAAATTTTGATTGTCTGAAGAAGTCTAACTTAAGTGGACCATATAGCTGACATACTTTACTATCTTTAATCAAAGCAGATCGCTTTACAAAACCAGTGTTTGTCTCACTATCAAATAGTGCTGCTTGATCTCTATACCATCCCATTGCTTCCATATGACTTTTTTGTGCTGACGGATGAAACTGTGATAGAGCATTCAAATGTGCTTTACAGGGATAATCGCTTTTACCACCTTCTACCTGTTGCTCTCCAATAGTTAGAGAAACATCACGAAATAGTGTAGCCAGCGGTAAAGTGTTCAGACCAACTTTATGTGCATCTTCAATTTTAGTTCCATCTTCTTGTTGAATTCTAAACCTCACATCAACCATCGCATAACTCAAATCAATGTAATCATCGCTAGCGCCAGGAATGACAAATTCAGTAGGACCAGTATTCTCAGCTGTACGAGGATGATAATCTACAATACTTGAACTAAGAATATCTGTCTGTATTGCTTGTTGATCAAACAAACAAAAGCCTGAAGTTTTGCACTCCATAATTAGAAGTTATGACAGCGTCGTCGTTTAGCACTTGATGAAGGATTACAGCGCGCGCGACGTTTGCGTGAATGCCTTTTCTTAGCTTTGCTTGAAGCTCGCTTCTTACCACCTCCGCCCTGTTTTCTTTTTCTAACATTCATTCGTTTAGGTGCTTTCTTCTTTCGATTTCGAGTTAAGGATTCCTGTAATGTTCTTAAACCGAATTCCTTCTCACGATTTAGTAAAGCACTCTTTAAATTTTTACCAGTGGTAGTATTAATAACAACATCGCCAGCAAAGCCAACAGCATTATTGAAAAAAGTTTGTTTTAGATATCTTCCGACAGTAGATAAGAGAGGTACGACAACAGATTTCAGCGCACAAAATATGCTACCTCCACGTTGACGGCGGGTGCCGCTGTAAATTGCACCCACGCCACTTAGATAGGAGGGGCGTGAATAAAACGATGCAGTCGGATTCATAACTTAGGCCTTGACATTACAAGTTATATCTTTGCATAAATCACTGACGATCGCGTAGATGAAAGTTGTCTGCACGACGCATCCAAGAGCTCATACTTGAAGGATAACCGACCCATTTAACAAGACACCATTCTTCACCTTGTCGTTTTTTACTTCGAATGATTTTCTCTACTAAATATGTTTCACTTTGTTGTTTCACCAAATCAATCTCATCACGATAAAAGCTACCATCAATTTCTTCATTATCGTAATCTTTCAACTTGTAAGTTGTTGGGGAGTCTTTTTTATTGATACTTGAAACTGTGAAAATTTCTTCTGTCCAATTCGGGAGATAACCTTTTGCAAAAACACTCTTAACTTTTGATATGCGAACTTTATTACCTATTTTTACATCACTTTTTGCATTATTACGCTTGCGTTGGAATATTTCACGCACTCTATCTACGTTGTCAGCATTCATATCTGCTGGTCTGAGTCCAATAGAACGATGAATAGAATGATTGTAGGCATAAAGCGTATCTTGTAGAACCTTTGTCCAATTTTGTATTAAGTTGGCAGTGAAATGTCGCCACAAGCGATTTTTTAATGTTCGATTAAAACGTTCAACTAGTGCAGCCTTATAAGCACTTTTTACACTAATCAGCTCATAATCATATCTCTCAAATAATCTTCCCACATGCTGATTTTCGAACTCTTTTCCTTGATCACTCTGAATTCTCTTTGGAATACGAACATCTCGGAAAATTGCCTGGAATGCCTTTGCTACTCGTTTACTTTCTTTAGTTTTTAAAGGTTGAGCCCGCCCATAACTCGAGAAAATATCAATTATGGTTAAGATAAAATTGTGTCCCGAGTTATGTTTTGAAATAGCGGCAACGTCACACAAATCTGCCTGCCACTGTTCATCAATGTCATGAGCAATATATTGACGGGTCCGGTACTTCTTTTTCGCTTGTTTGTGGAGTGTATATATGGCTTGTCCCTTTAACGATTGTTTAACTTGTGAGTGTGGAAGACCGTTCGCTTTTGACAATTTCTTTATAGATGCAAATCCTGCAGGATGTTTTACATCATGATATATTGCCTTTGAAAGTTCATCCGATGACGACTGACTCTTTCTCCTTCTTCTCATGTTTTTGCTTTCTTACCTTTTTGCATTTACAGCAACCACAGGATTTATGGGATTTACGTTTACATTGCTTAGGAGTCTCATTGTGAGAGCTGGCACAGCAAGTACAAGTTACAGTTACATTTACTTCCGGCGGCTCATTACATGGTAAGCAACACATCTGCTTCATATTAATAGTCTGAGAACATGTATTTCTTCGGAGGAGTTCTTCTACGTCGTTCTCTTCCCATTGTTTGCTTGATGGGTGTGGGAGGGGATTTAGAAGGTGATCTCTTAAACCAATTCCTTGGCATTTTCATTTTACTTTTAACCGGTGAGGTAGATGAAGTAGTATCAACTGCTGAAATAGAATCAAGTTCTTTCAATGTTTCATTATTCAAAGCAAATTTTGGAACATTATGCTTTTTCAAGAGTTTAAGAAAGTATGACCAACCAGGTGGAACATAGCCTTGACGGCGCTTTCTGCGTGTTGCATACTAAATGAAGTCTTCATAACGTGAAGCGTTAATAATTTCATTTTCATCTGAAATGATTTCACCTCTATCATTCACAGTGAGATATGGTTCAATGCTGTTGAAAAGGGACATTGCATGTGCGCGAGATGCTGAAGGTGTAGCAGTCGAAACATAGTCACGCATCTTATTCTTCAAACTTTTTAATTCTTCGACAGTTTCCGATTGTAATAATACAGCACGATGTGGATCTTTGATATGCGCATTTTGCTGATAATTTAATTCATTCTTATAAATTTGATTTGCGAGAAGTTGTCTGACTTGTTGCATTGCAGTCAATTGCACATATTCATCCTGAGGAATAACAGCCATGCGAGATTAAGAACTCATAGTTTGTAGATAATCATAGGCTCTTTCAAAATGTCACTTCGAAATCTAAATTCTTCCGGACACTCCTGTGTAAAATCAATAAATAAGTAACCGTGTGGTTTTTCATTTGCTGCTTGAAAAATTTCAATTAAGGCTTTTGAGCCTCTTGGCGCAACTTCTCGCGCTAAAATTTTTAATTGACTTCTATCTCGTGGATTCTTAAAAAAAGCGTAATAGTGTGTATTCAGGTTTTGTGTGCGGGCTTCTTTCCCATCAGGAAACAAATTTTGCATGACATAGATTATAAAGCACCTTTTGTGATCTGCTGCGCGAGTGAACATATCATTAACATCTTTAGAATTCTTGCTTTCTTTTGATAGATCATCCAATACAACGACATCATTGGACTCTATCTTATCCACTGGAATAATTCCTTCATTTCGAATAAAGTTGCGCGTTGCATTTCCTGAAAGAGTGACGGTTGATAAATGCCATAACACCAAATCACTCGATTGATAGGTTCCCTAAACAACTCTTTTATTTTATCTAGTAAATTCAGAGTAAAAACAGTTTCTCCTGCATGGGATGGACCTGATACAGTCAGAACTTTATCAAATTGAAGTCTGAAATCCATTTTAATTTTTTGTGATTCAATATTTGCATAATTAACGCTTAGGATTAAAGATCCTACCCAATAGGTCACCTACTACAGGAGCTAACAGCGGAAGTAACACTGAAAGGAAACCGCACCTTTTTGTTAGAGTTTTCCTCTTTCTTTGAAGGGTAACTTTAGGATTGGAGATGAATCGCAATTTTGTTGCATATCGCTTAAGTAACTTTCGTTGTTGTGGTGATAATTTCTTTGTCCTCAAACTTCTCACATGAGAAAAATTTCTCGAATAAATTTATCATTAGCATGTCGTATAGCATTATATCGCTGATTTCCTTTCATTCGTTGAAGAGCTCGAATGGCCTCAGAAAATTTTGAAGACTTTCGACTTTTGCGTTTCGCCATTTTTCTCTTAACCATTGTTACAACTTGATTTTTCCACATTTGCATAGGTGCTAACTTTAATGACAGAAGTGACACTCAAAATGAGCTATATCACAGTGACTGCATTGACAAAGTTGAATACAGCATCGTATGAAGCAGCGCTGGCATAAAGCATGCTTACATCTGTTAAAGATGCGTTTTTCACTTCCATCCTTTCGCTTACATACATCGCACATATTTTCACTCTTGCTAACAACTTCTAGAGCAAGTCTTTTTGAAGACATGAACTTCCTAGCCTTTTTTAAATAGTAGACGTATGTGCAGAAGGAATATACTTCGAGAGTAAGCAGACACAACTCGAAAACCAATTGTGCTACGATCAAGTACCATTGCATCTTTAAGTTTCTTTTATAGAAAGTTGAATGTGAATATGTGAAATCGCTTCAATCACTAAACTGCTACCATGATGGTTAAATGCATCAACACGTTGAGCAATTTTTCCCATGTCTTTCGAAAAATTCTTCGGGATTATTCGAATAAGAAGCAAAGTGGAAGAAACGATCTTCTACCTCTTCTTTCCCAAAATGGCTGAAATGAATTTTTGCAACTAATCTCGCCATTACAATTATATTAGAAAACGTATCCATTAACTTTCAAATAGAGTGCTAGTATCACCAATAACTGATTTGATGTTGATCTCATCTTTATGAAAAGTTATCACATAATCTTGAATAGTTCCCTTTAAGCTTTGTCTATGAAAACTTAATGTTCCACAATCATTTGAGGAAGACATTATCATCCTTCATCTATCCCACCCGTTGCATGAAAATAGCAAATCGCTTCAAGAAGCATTTGTTGAACGAATTTAGCAAGCATGCATTACAATTTTTTGGTTTGAAACAGATCAGATAGATACAGTTGGTAGCTATCATATAAAGAGCAATGATGACCAAACATTACTTAAGCAGTGTTGAGATATGGAGGAAAAAAGCATTGATTATGAATGTAGCGACTACGGCGAACATTTAAAATAGGAATACTCAATTCCTTAAAATGTTTAGTGACTTCATGATAGTGTTGATTAACTCTACTATCCCAAGGTGGGAGCAAAATATCATTGATGATTAGATTTGGAAATGGTTTCTTCTCCTTAGTAGGATCATTGCAAAAGATACATACAAAAGTAAAAGCTTCTAACCATTTTTTAAAGTCAATAAGAAGAGCACATTCATTAGAAAAGCCATAGTCTTGCAAGTATTGCTGATTAAGTCCATGGATGTGTTTTCTCGCCCAGCTATCAGCGTTGGGATCACACTTGGCATGTTGATGGTAGACACTAACAATTTGATATGACCAATTGTCCATAGCAATAGCACTGAGCTCCTGTACAGGTTCACCCTCACAATCCATAAAAATGATGTTAGATGACTAAAAAGGAAATTACAAATTTTTACTCATCTGATGAAGATACCTATAGCATACAAAATGATGAAGTACATCGATGCTGTTCACGACAAAATACACAAATAACATGATGGCAGCGAAGAAGTAAAATGTATCTGATAAGTCCACGTCTACGACACTCGAAGCACATGAGCGAATTGTCATAAGGTAGAGATAGTAAGGACTACTGATTCTCCTTCCTTGGCCTGCGTTTAGCGGAAGCATTCTTCTCTGACTTACGCTTTGTACCGCTCTCGTTGAGGATTTGATCAATAATGTCATGAACGTCTAGTTGCTTTGGTATATATAGGATGGATTGAGCATGCATCGATATAGAGGCTAATTTGTTGTTCTGGTGATAGCCATAATATATTCCACTGATAGCAAAACCAATATTCCAAGTGCCTTCTGCGAGGTCTTCACATCTGATGGGTGTCACTTGATCTCCATCCTTTTTATAGTATGAGCACCAATGCGATAGTGGTAAGGAAATCTCTTTACCATCCCATATCTTTCTATATGGAGTATCATTGTCGTCTCTCGCCTTCCATTCCTTGCTAAGGGGAGTAGGGATGTCCATATTTAATGTTGCAAACTCTTCAATAATATCGAGTTGGCGACGAATGTATGGATTCACAGGAATGACTACGTAGTCCCCATACTGATTGTTCAATATCTTCACTTCAGTGGAAGGAATCATTCCCGTTTGCAATGCTATACTATGATCGTAATAACGTATGGCTTGTCTAAATTTACGCTGTAATGGGGTAGGATTATGTACCTTTGTTGTCTCTTCTACCGGCCTCAACATAAGACGATCTGATTGTAGAGATCCTTGTAACGTCTGAACACTATCTTGTCCTGTAAATGTAGTAGATGTAGTAGATGCCTGAAAATAAAAGAGATGCTATTAAGTTAACACTCAAGGAAGGAGAGGAAGGAAGGTTCCGACTTACCATTTCAGATGGATAATATAATAGGAATGTAGAGGGAGAACGTGCGTCCGACACCTGTGAGACTCAAAGATAGAATGATTGTCATTCTGAAAACCTCATTATTTGTAGAGAAATGCTGGATTCTCATTGGATGTACTCCTCATTGGCCAATGACATCAAGCTGATTCCAAATCTGGTCTCAGTTTTCTCGTCCGATGCTTCGTTCGCCCGCTGGAGCCCAAAACACAAAACTCAACCTCTGACAGATCTCTTACATGACCAAAGTCTCAATGTCACTCTCAAGCCTCAGCAAAGAAAGATAGGGCCAAACTGTGCTTTCTAATGAATTTATGGCACTCTTAGCTTTCAAACGAGCTATTGCACGACTCTCTACCATTTCTAGAACCAAAGTTGGAAGAACGCTGCCGAGGGGGGGGGTCGAAGTTCTTCGTTGTTTGGCCTACGACTTTGGAAACAAGTCCCCTACACCCAAAATTGGCCAAAAAGCTCAAATCCGCCGTCCATTTTCACGTGCGAGGCTTCGTTTAGCCGCTACAGCCATTTTCTCACTAAAAACACACCTAAACCACACCTACACCCAAGAAACACAACATGTCGACGCAGAATTTCATCAGGAAACCAAATCTAAACACAAAACAACCCTACAACCAATCCTACACACCAAAAACATGGACCGTCGCCCAAGAACAACTACGACGGTCGACCACGACCCACCCGGACGGTCGACCCAGAACCACAACAACCCAACTCACGCTCCAGAGGAGGGGCGCTGTGCGCAGTTGGGAGGATTCCTTACTACTCTAAGCGATCGGCATTTTCTCATCACCGCCTCCCTAGACTTCACCGCCCGGACCTCAGTAGGAAGTCCTGATCACATGAAGAATTTGAGCGACCTTGAGAGTCAAAAATCAAAAATGCCGTTTTCCAAAGAAGTTGGACAACATGAGCATGTACGCTCACATATGCATAAAAGCACCCCTTTTTGTGAGAAAACAGTGTGCTGTCGGTGCTGTTGAAAAACATGTATTCCGGACAGGAAGGAGAGGAGAATTATCGAAAATAAATTATCAGATTTCATGTTTACTGATTATTGCTCGGGTTATTAGTTTAGTATTGGGTAGTCATCATTCGTAAATCATTTGCTTTTTGGAGAAACTTTGTGACGGAGTTTAGCAACTTTGGAGTTAAAATGTTAATCAACTTATTGATTTCTGTTGTACTGTTACAAATGCATAACAAAGGCGCTGTTTCTTGTGTCGCAAATCTTGATATAGTGAACAATCTATCATGAAATGATAGAGTTTCCACTTTTGAATTATCACATAGCTCACGCAAACGCTCTTCATGTCGTAATCAATTTCCATTAATGGAAGTTGCGAATCTACTTTGTGATTTTTTTGCTCGAAATTTTAATGATATATTGATGTCATTGTATTCAATATCAAAATTCAGATGTGATTTCATAGTATTCTCAAAACGACATAATTCTAAATAATTCAGGTCAGAATTACTCTCTTTTGCTGCAGATATGCTTTTTCTCTTATGTAATGAGTCACTCGATTTTTTGTAATTCTCAAATATGCTATTTATCAGCCATTAACTGTTCGATCTGTAGATGTTGTAGGCTGAGTTTTCTTTATAATCTCATTTGGAAGCATTTACACGTTTAGCATCATTTGGAGCAGTTACTGCATGAAAGAAATCTTCAACACTTCATGCATGCAAAGATTGAGATGTATTCCATGCACAGGTCAATCTTACGATTTCTTTTGTATTCAAAAGTGGCTTCTTACATTTTTCCAATTAACTTCATAATTCGGAAACATCAAGGATCTATAGCCGGAATCCGGTAAAATTTCAAAATTTTTATGAACTATTAAACTGAGGATTGAGTGTCCTGAATGGCAGAGTTTGAGTACCAGTTCTGAAAATTCAGAAGTACGTAAAAAAATTGGCAGCGAGAGACGAATCGCTCGTCGGGATCTCTATGTTGCAAATTCTTGTGAACAGGGTTAATACATCATCAGGAGCTTGTCTCTTAATAGTTGTCTGTATATAATCGGGCTTTACTTCACGCTGATAGATACATTAATACTGTATATTTCCCGTTCAGGACTTTTGAATTCATGCCGATCAAAAGTGGGAAGTTCATGCCTTCGGTCATGGCTTATGAAGCCATTGAAGAAGAAATCGACATTAGAAGAACGGCTTGATTCTGTCGACTATTTTTTGCATTCACGAAATATCGACTTTGTTGCACTGCTGAAAAATCACCTGAGCAAAATTGGCTCTCTAAAAGTGAGTTCTCAATTCAAGCTTTGATAATTTCAATTTTTCCAGTAAGGTTACCTAATTTGCGTGTTTCAGACTATTTTTTCAAACATGAAGCAATCTTCTATCACTCACGGTGAATGGATCACACTGTGCAAGGTGAGGATAGCCAAATACTGGAAACATAATAGTTCACATTTTGTATTGTATATAAGAGCATTTATAAAGCGTACAAAAACAAGCAAGTCACTAGACACTGAAGAGAAGAGTCTTCAGTGACCGACGAAACGTGTTAAGTTGCAGGTCACTCTCCCTTAGGTGGAGAGGCAGACTGCTCCATAGGTGAGGTCCAGCACATGCGAAGGCTCGATCACCAAGTCGCGTATGTGATCTTCATACGGCACATGTCAAAACGTCAGATGACCTTAGTGTGTGATTTACGGGATGCTGTATTGAGGTGATGTCGTCTATGATGTAATCAGGAGACAATCCGTGCAGAGCTTTGAAGACGTGAACTGCAAACCGCTTCCGGACTCGTTTCCGGACTGGGAGCCAATGGAGTTGCTGGAGGACTGGCGTGATGTGGTCCCGTCGCCGAGATCCAGTGATCATGCGGGCCTCTGCATTCTGCACCGCTTGGAGACGGCGCATGTGAGTATCCGAGATGTCATGGGAGTTACAATAGTCAAGGCGAGATGATAGAAAGCGAGAACCAATGACTTGGCAGCGTCGATCGGTAGTGGGCGGATAATTTGTCTCAATTTGCGTAAAAAAGACTGAATGTCAGACTGGTGTAGCATTCGCCGACATCGTGATGCATACAAGTAGAAATAAAAGATTATGGTATTATTAATTTCTATGTTGTGAAGTGATTGTCCAGCACATGGATATCTATATGGTAAGCATACTATGTAGATATCTATGTCCAGTAGCACTCCGAGACTGCGCCGAGATGTATCTATGATGCCAACACCCTTCGCATAGCAGCGAAAGATATCAGATTAGTGTAAAGACTGCCAACTTCCAAATCTTTCATGTCACTGATCTGGTTGACAGAGGTTCTAACTCGATTATTTAGGTAAAACCATAGAAATAGATTGTTTAACTGTAGTTTACTAGAATGGAAATTGACTCAAGGTCGCGGCACCGCCGGGGGAACTAACTTGGGCATGAATGACCAATGAAAAGCTTTGATTTACACATGTGACTGATTCTGACCCAAAGATACAGCCTTTGACAAGTGTATCTAAGTGAAAATGCTGCGTGCGATTTATGTGCCACTATTGTGTATTGCATTAAGCGCAACCTCCGTTCTAGAGGTTTTATTGTTGTCGATTTCTATGGGTAAAACTGACGAGCACACTTGTGTATTATCTCATTAGGTTTTGACTGGGCTATCAGCTCTACAAATGTTATTACGAAGGCAAGGAATTATTCTATTTATTTTTATATCTTCAGGTTTGTATTGTATATTTTTGGAGACTATGAGCATGCTGCCAACCTTGATGTGTTCCCAGATAACTTTTAAGTGTCGAATTCATCAATCGAATGTTTGAAGAACTTCATTTGAAACATGTATATTGGTGTTAATGACAACCTACTGTCAGGAGTGACAGCTTGTTAGTATTATTGACATGATACTGAACACTTATTGAACACACCATTAGAATAGATTGTAAAAGAGCGACTGTGAGGAGCGCTGCGCCATGCAGTGCAATATGTGTGATTTTTCTACTTGCGCAGAGTGCTTGTGTCTGCTCAATTAATGATTAATTATAAATATACTAATTTTATGTTTTTTAAATGATAATTTTCTTTTTTCGTTTGCTGACCAGACTGTATTCGCGGCCGTGTCAATTGGAGAAATGTGTAAAGACAGGGAGGGCGATATCGAACTATTTTTGCGAATGAATAGCGCCTTCGGAGAGAATCTTCATCGAGTTGCTTCATGGTTGCACCGAATCGTCGACGTAGAAGAAACACACGCACAGAAGCGATTTGTCGTTAAATTCGGCATTGAACCAGAGCTTGATGAAAGTAAGATAATACATGATGCTTTCATGAGATCGTATGGAGTCACAAGAAAATCTTCCAATTATTATAGCTAGTCTATTTTGTAAATGCGGAACAGCACATAGTCTAATGATTAATGTACGAAATTCATTTGTTTCGGAGTGAAGTGAAGTTGCAAGAGCATTTTTTCGAACATCAAAAGGATGCCTAAGAACAAGTATAGAAATTGAGATTCAATACGGAAGAGAATCAACAGCTCAATAAATGATTCGACTTTCCTCAATGCAACTCATTAATTACACAGGTTCAGGAAGTATCAGGTAGAAAATGTGTATAGGATTACTGTGCAAAAAAGTAAGGGAAATTACCATAATGAAAGTGGAATGATGAATGTCTCTTTCAGCTCGTGAATATTATGTGGGTCTCTTTGATGCATTGCGCCGCTAAACTGCTTCCATTTCTTCGGCATCTCCAGAGTGTTATGAAAGTGATATTTTGTAGGTATCGAAGGATTATAAGACAGTAGATGGCTTGCAATTTCCGTCACATAGCTTTTGAAACGCTGAGATGCTTTTCCACGTTAACCATCGTGGAATGTGTTTCTAAATTCTCTTGAAATTGGATTCGTGCCTCTGATGACTCTGACTCAGTTCTAATCGAGCTACATGCAAAGATCATAGGTGCTCAAATCAGAAGGTACCTGATGTATCAAAATATCGAAAATCAACATAAATTATTATTTACGTTGTAAGCCTTGTTGCTGATTGTTGAATAAGATGTTTGATAGAATTATTTTATTATATTACTTTTAAAAAAACATTTCGGAGTTATGACTCCATTATCAAGTCATACAAAGTAAAAAGATTAAGCTATCTAAATACAAAAAGAATACAAAATTTGAAATATGATGTACATAGGTATTAAAAAGTAATAAAATAAAATAATTCTATCAAACATCTTGTTCAACAATCAGCAGCAAGGCTTACAAAATAAATCATAATTAAAAATATTCATACCTAAAATTCCATAGAAATGATGCTTAAGGAAAATTACGTTTTGCCAACATAAATTAATATCCAGTATGACACATTTAACTTGTCAATTTCAAATCCAAGTATCTCTGGGTAGAAGTGATGAATCTTTAAAAATCAAAGGCGTTTTTAGGATCGCCTCTCTTGCAGTTTATAGTGTCGCTCATACTCAATAGTGTTCCAGTCAAATATAGCACTACTAAAATCACTTTAACCTGACAAAACGGCGTTGACAATACTGGAGATGGTGCACTTCGCGCCAATAACAAAGGGAGAAAGCGGTGTTGTGGCGCAGCTTTGTAGCTCATCCGTGAATGTAAAACCTAATTAAGCGTCATAGTAAACCTAACTAAAAAATGAAATTCATTGAATAAAAAACCGCACTGCAAACAGTGCGGGAGATATCATACGAGTAGTAACCTCGTAACTCAAATCGGTCAAAAAGGAAAAAAACTATCAAAACCGAATTGAAAAAACTGTCGCAGCTAATAATTCTAGACATTGCAATGAAGGTAAGGATGCATCATTCTGTTTAATTAATTTCTCCTCTAACCTAAACTCATGGCATTTATGGTTTGAAACTTCCTGGGTTTGACGACTGATGACAAAGAGGTGAATTGATTATGTCTAAGCTACCTTTTCATGCTAAAGGCATTATTTACTTAGTTATTTGTGATGAGGACACTATTGATTTCCAAAGAATTTGTGATTGAGGTGGATGCCTGTTCAGTTTAAAACCTTCAGTTTTACCGCGGGGTATTTAGATTTGAAATTATCATGTCACTTATAGGCCACTCTAAAATGTCGGGATCAAGGGAACAATCCTAAAAAACAATGAATCCCCTCAATAAATTGCCTTCCATTCATTCGAAAATACGATCCTGCAATTAGTACATGCACAAATCAAGCTTTTGATTGCTATCTGAATGACTGTAAAACATGGCTGTGATGCAGTAGGCGTGTATTGTTTGTTCATGGGCCGCCTTTTTCAATTCGCATCTGTCCTTCAGTGCCACAAAAAAATTATTTTGAATTCACATGCTTACAAATACGATTCTTATTTCTAGGACATCATAAGGCAAGAATAAAATCTTATGTCGATGCATAGTATACAGAAATGCTGCTTAAGATCCAATTGTTTGAAAGTTTTCATTAAGAAAATCTCTGAAATACAATTCTTCATATTTTGAACCCTAGTTCCTAGTATATCACGGAATCGTGGAGGGGTTGGCGATTGGGGGCGGAGTGGCCTATCCGATGGAGAAGATCATTTCATATTGCTCTATCGATTCACGTAATTTTTATCATATTTCATAATTTCATAATTTACAGCTATTCAATAGGCACACTGTTTTCATGTTGCTAGCTTAAACAGTGGTAATCGAAATTATACTTTCGATGAATTTTACGACTATGTATCTTTCAATCGACTAGCCTTCGGTACAACCACATTTCAAAGACTTGTCTTCCATTGACCAATTGGTGCACGTGTGGCGACCCGTTGGTAAGAAAATGGCGGCATGTTCATGTTATGCGCTGATAAGCCAACTGCATGTTTCGTAAATCGCCTACTCTCAATCTGCGTTATTTACAGGAAGTTCAGATATCTGAATCGTAATATTCTGTGATGCTGAGGGCTAAAAGCCGCTGCACATTGCGGTTCTGAGATCTGAATTGCAGTCTCTTCAATTGTATTCTCCTCTTGAGATCTGCTTAGGAACCCTCTGTTTGTTATGATGTTATGATCTTGTGATGCCATCATAGCATCCTTGACAAAGCAGGAAGCGGAGATATTAGTGGAGAATTATTTGTTCTTGATTTTTTTATCATGGAAGAATGGGCTCTTGGGCCAACTATTGATTTTCGATACATTGCTTCACAATTGCCAGCAAATCTCTACAGAATATGGTTCAACTGAATTGCAATATCAGAGGAGCGGACCCGACTTTTCAGTCCGTAGCCCTCCCTCTTCAAAGTGAGCAACCATTTGAGTACGCTTGCAAATTATGCTTGAATAATTAATGACCACAATTCAAAATTCACTGCGTTCCGGTTCAGAATTAGGGCATTCATAAGCTCATGAACATGCACATAGTCACCAACTAACTTACTTACCCTTACTCCTCGTCTATTGCCGGTTTGGCCCCAGGTTTAAGGGTGCGACATTTGGGTTACGTCGATTCTCGTTCGCGTGAGTGAGCCTCCTCCACAACGTCCGGTCTTGCGCAAGTCGAGGGTTCAGATGTAGGAGCTCCATGTCCTTGCTGATATTATGCATGCACTTTTTCTTTGACTGCCTTTGATGTTCGAACCCGGTATCTCAAGATTCATCACTCTCATCGGCCACTTGCAGCTGGACATTCTTTGGAGGTGACCGTACCACCTTAGGCCTTGGCATCCAAATTGCTCAGGCCAAGCATCCTCCGTAGGTCGCACGTTGAGCGTAATTTTTGATGAATATGTCCGTGTATTAAAAATTCGAACTATGTAAACGCGTGCTTGCTTTTCAAACTGCAGTTTTGGCTCGCACCCGCAAAAGAAATTTCTATGTTGTCAATTACTTATCCTGTCAGTAAAATTCTGTGAAAATCATTCTTGCATCGCAGAAATAGTTTTTCATTACCTGCTCTAGCAGAGCGCGATAGACTTTCTTATGGTGTTACCGTTCGTTATGATCGACATGATTGCAAGCTTGCTTATGCACCAATGCAATATAAAAGAATGTTCAAGAGTTGAAGAAGAATTCAAGGAAAACTGTCAAAAACATCGGCGGACACCGCAAACATCAGTGAATATCATCCGGTGAAGATTACTGATTGAACCACGAATATGGCATATTGCAATTCAATATGTAGACGTTAGACAGTGCACACCCCTTCACACAATGTACTGTGAAAATGTAGACGCAGATAATATTTCGACGATATTTCACATAGATATCGGTGGCCTTCTGACATTTGGGGCAGATTTTATAAGTCGCTGTCAAATACATTATCACTACGCAGGAAGTAAGCAAAGATGGTCTTTTTGTACTAAACGCACATAGCCTCCAAAATTCAGTACTGCGTCCAACCTAATTTGAGAATAGGCCATCCACACCGTTGGATTGTCAATAATGCAATATCAAATTAAATGGGGCCTTGCACTCTCGTCACAGGATCTATGGTGTACGCTCTACACTCCATGAGGTTCATGAATTCATGGACAGTCATGATTATTCGAATGGTGTGGTATGTTATCTCTCTGAATTTCAGAGAAGCGGACATATGGTCGTCTACCGGAGATTCTATCAGAAGTGGCTTCAGCAGAGATGAACCGTCTTCAGGATTATATCTCTGAATGTGGATGCATTTATCTACCACAAATAGGTTATCTACTCACTACTCCTTCATTTGGCATCGATAGCGGGGATCCAAATATGAGGCAATTGGGATTCGATTTCTGTGTAAGTAAGAAAATTATATTTCAGTAGAATTCTGCATAATTACCTGTCCATTGTATTTTAATCTGAATTATATCAAATATCAGGTAATAGTATCATTTTAAACGATAAATTATTGCGCATTTTCATAAAATTTGTGGCAATGACCTTTGAACTCGTCTGATCTTTTCCTTATTTGAAACTTGGTGCATAGTCATTTGTTGTCCGCCATTTTACGTCTGAGAGCTCACTATTAAATAAAATTGAGTGGCGGCTGTTGAAATGCATCACATGGCAGATAACGAAGACCAATCCTCCGATAGCTACATGAACTTAAATACTTAATGCAATATAATTCGATCAATATCTCCAAATCCGTTGAGTCTTTATTCCAAGATGCCTTAATTAATCATCCAGCTCATGCATCTTGAAATGTCTTTTGGAATGAAGGGCCTTGATAATGTACATGTAGTTGTGGATTAATTTAACGAATTATATTGTTCTGTAATTGATTCAATTAATTGCTACTTAAAGAAATGCAATCAGTAGTATGAAGATTCACTTTCTTTCACTGAACAGATACATACGACACGGAGTTCATGATTCCAGTCGTTAGACTTCATGTAAATGGAAAGGAATACATGAAAATAGAAATCGATTGGTCAGTCTAATCTCCTTCATATAATTCTTGTGTTACTGTATTTTTATTTACATTTGCTTCAATTCCACACAGCTCATTAACACAAAAACAGACGTAAATACGACCATTCAGTAAGCGATTTGCCACATATATTCATGCATACACTTTATATCTTGACTTTTATTGAAAAATGTGTGCGTGCGTGTATTTACAATTTATTATGTAATTTGTAAGCAATCGTGCATGATTTCAGAGACTGTCCATCACACTGTCACCATAATTACCAAGTAGATTACTATTTCAAATTTGAGCCATTCAAATTATTCATTGGCTTCAATTTACAGTGTTAGTAGCGATGTATATGTAATAATTTGGGAATGTGAAATTGCCGTTGATTATTTCTTCAGCAGCTATTACTTTGCGCTCCCTATGTGTTGCTTCACTCTTGACCTGCAACTCTATAGATTTCATAGCGATTAGCAAATATCACTTCGGAAGCTACTCATCACAATTTGATCACAAATCCAGCCTAAGCTGAAGGTCATACCAGGGTTCTGCATATTTAATCAGAGAACATGAACTCCATGTCCTTGTTCTAAGTTATCTGTTTTACAAATTAAAGAACAGCAATTCTTTGTTAAAGTGTCGTGTCTTTTCAGAGACGATGTTGGTCAGCTATTAAATTTGGGACAAAATTTGACAATCATTAATTGCAATCCTGAAGTTCATGAGTTTAACACATCCCATTAACAAAGTGAAATGATACTTGTCTTACGTTTAAATGAATGATTATACATACACGTGAAATACTCACGATTAATGTTTTATTTACATAATTCAAGTGAAAAGTTATATAGAATTTTATTTGCAAGTTATTACTTTGCATTTTCTGCTTGAACAGAGCTTACATCACTTTTGTATTACAGTTTACATCAAATGGTCTTGGACATTATAAAAACGACGTCACTAGAAGTATGTGCTTTTTTGGTGAAAGGAATTATTTTGTTATATATAATATTTTATGAAGACCATAAGGGGTCATTAACGCTATACGAGTTAATTGAAAAACAGACAGAGATGCGTTACATAAATAAAATTGCAAGAAAATCTGACTTTGAACCGTTTTTACTGATATTCACATCCAATGCACAAATTTGAATGGATGAACATTATGGTTTTTTGCTGAAGAGGGAAACAAAGACTAAGTCATCTCAAGTAATGACGATGATGTAATCATAAATTTAGCTTTCCTCATATCTTAGAGCGTGAATAAATCTGATACCTTTCTGTCCTTTATCTCTACGTCTTAGGTGTACTAGTTTGAATAAGATCATTGCAATCAGAAAGACATACTTTAGGATTCAACAGCTTGGGGTCCTCGATGTTTAGTTAGATCTTTAGAGACTGACTAGCTCGTTGAACGCCGTTGTGGTGACGTTCAAGGAGGGATGCACAGTCGTAGTCATGAAAAATGTCACGACCGGAATCAGACTTTTTTGCTACTCCGCTTCATTGTTTGGACTTGCAGTTTCCAAGTGTTAGCTTAATATTATCAAGTCTGATAAATGTTAATGAATTCCAAAGTCTTCATGCTTTCATGCGCATTATTTAAGTCTATTTACTATCCAATAATATAATATTAAAGATAATATATCTATAAGGCAATATTGACAGCAGACAGATATCTGTCGTAAAATCATGAACACTTAAAGAAGATGAAGAATCTAAAGAGAAGATAATTGTTAAGTCAATAAGAGACACCAACACCTTGATTCCCCGATTGCACTCGCCTCTGCCTGGAATTGAGCCGAATCGGCATCGTCGGTTTGGCCTGAAGGAGGTGAGCGTTCGCTGTTCAACTAACACAAGTGATATTTTACATACAAATGTTACTGTTTATTGTTTTCATGCTGTTTATTAACTAATGAAATTTTGTTGCAGTTTGTTATGAAATGATACTTTGTCGTGTTCTTTGATATGCTAGACATAAATGCTTTCATTTTTACCATCAATGAACTTGCAGATTTGGACAAGACATTAGGCGATACAGAATGTGAAATTCGAGGTTAGTAGCGGGCATGTAATTAATTAATTTTCTTACCTATCAAATGATGTTACTTAATGATGTTTCCTCAAAATAAGTAATGATGATTTTGAGATTTTGTATGGGGTTTTCCATCTTAGTGCCGGTAGCGGTATTTGTTAGCAACAGAATTTCATGCATCCACAGAATTAGATTCATCTGCGCGCGCTCCAAATAAATTTAAAAAAACGCAGATAAACAAAATATTTAATAGACATTTCAGAAAGAAGAAATTCATAGATCGATGTTATATTGATATATACACTGGCCACGCTGCCTCTTTTAGTGCGAACGGCAGAAAGAATGAACATTCACGGATATAACATTCACCAAGTGGAATTGAACATCATTTACATCTACATCTAAGACCTAACATTTACCCGAAGTCAAGAATGACAATAAAATAAATTAGCAGTGCAAAGTTCAATGAAGTGATAAGAATTAAAAATCGATACACATCAAGACTTTACAATCAATTTACAGTTATAGACAAATTCCTTTTGAATACAAAGAGAAGGTTGCATAGAAGAAATGGCAACAGCTTCAGCAATATGCAGTGACAGTTGTCCATTGAATTGTCGAATCACTTTAAATGCATTAATATTCGGACCAAAAGAACAAGCTTGATGATGTCTCGTAATAGCTGATGCCGCTGGTTTTGAGGAACGCGGGCGTGTCTTACTTGCCATTAGCCATTTTGGAACATGTTCCGCCACTCTGACTTTCAAAGGCCTCTCTGTTTTCCCCACATAGCCTGCACTGCAGGCACAGTCGTATTTGTATAATACCATAGAACGGTGGGGATCAGGGATGCGGTCCTTGAAGCTGTTGCTGGTCAAGCGTGTTGTGCGAAACCAAGGGATCACTTTGACATGATTATATGCTCTTTCAACCATGCTCACTATTCTCTTTGCCTCTTGAACCACATTTTCGTTTATGTACTGAACGCTAAAATATATCTTCTTTTTTGGAACATCTGGGATAACCTCTTTCTTCCTCTCTGCAGAGAGGAAGAAAGAGGTTATCCCAGATGTTCCAAAAAAGAAGATATATTTTAGCGTTCAGTACATAAACGAAAATGTGGTTCAAGAGGCAAAGAGAATAGTGAGCATGGTTGAAAGAGCATATAATCATGTCAAAGTGATCCCTTGGTTTCGCACAACACGCTTGACCAGCAACAGCTTCAAGGACCGCATCCCTGATCCCCACCGTTCTATGGTATTATACAAATACGACTGTGCCTGCAGTGCAGGCTATGTGGGGAAAACAGAGAGGCCTTTGAAAGTCAGAGTGGCGGAACATGTTCCAAAATGGCTAATGGCAAGTAAGACACGCCCGCGTTCCTCAAAACCAGCGGCATCAGCTATTACGAGACATCATCAAGCTTGTTCTTTTGGTCCGAATATTAATGCATTTAAAGTGATTCGACAATTCAATGGACAACTGTCACTGCATATTGCTGAAGCTGTTGCCATTTCTTCTATGCAACCTTCTCTTTGTATTCAAAAGGAATTTGTCTATAACTGTAAATTGATTGTAAAGTCTTGATGTGTATCGATTTTTAATTCTTATCACTTCATTGAACTTTGCACTGCTAATTTATTTTATTGTCATTCTTGACTTCGGGTAAATGTTAGGTCTTAGATGTAGATGTAAATGATGTTCAATTCCACTTGGTGAATGTTATATCCGTGAATGTTCATTCTTTCTGCCGTTCGCACTAAAAGAGGCAGCGTGGCCAGTGTATATATCAATATAACATCGATCTATGAATTTCTTCTTTCTGAAATGTCTATACAAATTGGCGATTACAAAAAGAAAATATTTAATTCTGTGGATGGATGTCCATATGATAGTGTTGAACTTGATTCTATGAAAGCATATTTGTTCATGCTTAGAGAGAGAGCAGAGCTATTACAAAGCTACAGTAATTGTGAGGGTGTCAAGTCAGAATGGTCCTCATACAAAATGGCATTGATAAAACTGTTCCAGTGAAAAATATAGATTGCAGAAACGCTCTCAGTAACTTCTAAAACCTACGCTTCTGAGTAAGTAAGGATGAGGTAAGTACAGCGCACAGCCCCACGAAGTAAAACCGCTGTTTGTATCGCTAGATCAGGAATTCCTGCGTTAGGCCTTTCACTTGCACCTACTAAGCATCTTCAGGCGACTTTTTGCTTCCTGGGATTGTCCGGTATACTTGCTTCATTTTATTTAAATCACAAATAGCCACTATTAATGAAATGCCTACGCTTTTGTTAAATTATCAATCAGAAACCTAATACTAAATTGTGAAACTTAATTGCTTGTAACAGTTCGTTGAGGTAGGCCGAAGCAGTCCTACTTTAACTGAGGACTACTTTGACCTGCTTGACTACTTTGACTGTGGCTATTGATTTTCTGACTTAAATTTAATAGGAACGTAGGTTTTAGATGTTGAGAACGTTTCTTTCATTTGAATTTCAATTCTACGCTCTCCTTGGGACAGTTTTATCACAACTGCGTTTCAGGGCCATTTTTCAAAAAGACCTTTTTGACTTGGAACAGTTGCAAGAGACCAAGAAGCAATTGTTTGAGTTAAGAATACACGTAAATCTGCTGCATGTCACACACACTGAAATAGATAATTCTGCTTTATAGAAGGAGAGCAAATATAACCCTGAATATGCATTTGAAGAAACTCCAAGTAACTTAATTGTGATGCTTATTTGGGAATTGCAGGAATGGCCTGTGATGCTTGAACTTTGAATTTAAAAAATACTCGTTTAGCCGAGTGCAGCTGCTGAAAGGCGTCACTCGATTTAGCACATGTTTATGAGAATTCAGATGGCAAGCACCGAGGAATAACCCTTAATTTCCTAAATTGAAATAATTCTGCATGCAAAGATTTGCGATTAATATTCATTTTAAAAAATCGAACAAACTGCAATTCTATTAAGCTTTCTTATACCGCACACATGTACTGAAGAGCAGAGAAGTTCTATCTTTATTTATTTTATCAACTCCATCCCTGAAAAGGGGTAGGGAAATGTCATACACATAAAAACTAACACAATATTCATAGTCAAAAGCACAGTCAGTAGTCACTTTATGTCTTCTCCATCACACCCTTTGACGCGCTCTTAACAATTTGCCGCCACTTCCATCTGTCCTTCGCCTTCTTCTTCCAAGTTCTCCAGTCATATTCTGTGCTTCCCAGGCCTCTCTTGATACAGTCTTTCCAGCGAATCCATCTCTTCCACTTGTTTCACCAACCATTCATCTCCCATCCTTATCACATACCCTGCCCACCTCAGTCTCTTTTCCACTACTCTCTGTCACTGTTTTCTTCAGCAGAGAAGCTATAAAATTTAAAAACAAACTTTTATTCCTCCAAACTGTCGCATTCCCAATGTAGAGATTTCAAAGGGAATTGGATAAATCTTTGAGAAATCAAATTCATGTGAGATATCATCAATGACTTCTCATTGTATTATTCACATAAATTATTGCAAAGTAATTACTTCATAAATTGAAAAATTGTACATATATGATGATTAATTGTCATATCATAATACTTGCGTTTAAATCAAATTATTTCTGTGATAATGGATTTAAATGTGATAAATGTATTCTGTAGCTGCAGTCTCCCACAGAAGCTTAGAACCACCCAAGTAGTTTAATTGTTGAGAATCCTGCGCATTTTTCGCACTGCGAAATGGCTAGATCTATCTATTGTGAAGTGATGCATAATTCGTCTTTGAGCTGACCGAGGTTTTCCTGTGTTGTTAGAGACAATGGCAGCTGCATCAGCACTTCCAGTTGCACTATTTCTCTCAGATTTTACAAGGAATATGAATAAAATGATTATCGACAAGCCAGAAAGCCAACACTAGCCCCTCAAATGGTCAAGAATCTTTTGGACTTCACGAAGCGTCATGTGTGATCGTTGTCAGATTTTGAAAAGGGGATTTAGAATGATGAGACAATCATTCAGATTTTCCCTCACTCATTCAGAATGCATAATTCCGCCATAATTGCAATCAAAGGATGTTTTATGAAGAATTATTGGTCAATTTCAAACTTCTCTGATATATCGTCTTCCTAAATTACTGTTGCGATGTAATAACATACGTGAAATAAGAACTGTTTTCATTTTGTGACAAAAAGTCTCTTTTGTGACAAAACGTCCTCTAAGTCTTTTATGGGTGGCTCTTAACTTTACAAGATACTTTCTACTTAAGTAAATATATCATACATAGATGGAAGACGATTAAAACGGTGGTTATGTAAATTTGATATAAACTGATTACTATTCTAGTGTACTTAGCAGTACCTTCAGTGTACCGTCGGACTGAAAATGGTCTCAGGAGGCGTGCACCTCGACTGGTCGTAAATATCTAGTTCGCATGCAAGCCTGGTTTTCAGAGTGGAAGACCTACTGAAGTGGCACTCAATCAAGAGAGCTGAAAACATTGATTTGTAGTTTCAATTAACTTTGAACTACAATGTTTATTGATCACATCGCAATTAGGATTCTTCTGTTTTTAAAAGGTTCTCTGCTGTGGAAAGTCATTGCGCATTTGTTATTTCCAAAATAGAAAGCTAACTGAATTCATATTATTTTCGATTATTATGTTGTAATCTATAATCTCGAATCAGAACTAAAATTACATAACCTTTCTGTTCTCACAACTGAAGAAAACAGAACAACTTTCTGATGTGTCTAATAATACGATACATGATGCAATTTTTCCTGGGATTTCCTGGGAGTAATATCTAATCAAAGAGAATATGTGATTTCTTTGACAATTTGCTTTGAAAAATTTGCTTGACAATAGGCCGACAGGCATACCTACTTTTGTAAATTTCTTTACCACTGTTGCAGTTTCACAAAACCTAGAGTGTAATATACTCCTCAGGTAATAAATACCCCAATAATCACAATTTCAAGTAAACTAATGCTAGTTGCTTGTATTGAAAGTAAAAAATTTTCATTAAAATTAAAAATAGTGAAGTCTTAATGATTTTAAAGCAGAACTCACGAATCAGTTGTTGAGAAATGGTGCAATATGTATTCTTTATTATTTGCATAACATATATTACGAAAAATAAAATATAACATTACTTTCATGTACTGATGTGATAAAGCGTAATAATGAACAGGCAATAATGATGATAATATAGGCCTATCCAATTTATTAAATGAATCTAATATGAAAATTCGACATGTACGATTTCATGTCTATTATGTTTAAATGTCTTTCAAGTCCATCGAGAGATATTTTGACCGCATTTTGAATTTCAGACATGGAGAACACGATTATGAATAGTCTTCAAGAAAGTGTGTGTGAATTTTCAAATGTTCTCATTGAGGCTGTTGAAGTGTTGGCTGAATTAGACTGGTAAGTAAAATCCTTCAGGTCTTGCATTTATCAAGAAAGCAGTATAAGAGCCTAACTGAAATATCGAGGAATACTTCTCAGATGCTATAAGTTGTCATGAAAAAAATTTGACTTCGAAATGTGTATAAATTTAGATCGTGTTGTATCTAAAAATGCAATAATAGTACTATAATTTATTCTCTATAATTTATAATCTATTCACTGTGATAATTTGTGTATGATCTTTATCAATCCATAAATGAATCAGAAGATCAGACTCATTTGCTACATACATGTGTATTAAATAGAAAGATGGATATTAATAGATATTAACTGGCACTCCGCAATCTTTACATGTCTATTAGCATGGATTTCTGAATAACTATGACAGCTTGACAATACATGCAATGTATTGATTTAATATCAAAGCCAAGTTAACTGTTCTTTACTGTATTATCAAGAAATGAAAAACCTTGCTATTGTTAATAGGTTTATCTCCTAAATTTTCGCCTGCACAGGCCGCATCAGAGGATACAAAGGGAGGTGGGCTTTACAAACAATTTCAAAATTTAGATTTTAGATACATGACAGATATGTACAATATGATAAAATAGGTAAGACAACATTCAGGCATAGAAAAAAGTTCATGTAACGCAGTGGAAGATATCTCGGTGGAAATCAGTGTCGTAGGTAGCATTAATTTTGAATATGCAGCATCAAATAGAGTCAGTCACTTTATAGGAATAAGAATTGTTGATATTGATCTTTTTCTTCACGGGAGTTAATTTGTGGGTGATAAATGTGAATGAGTTGTGCTTCCATGAGTCTTATGTTCGTGTTATCTCGTTCATGTGATAATATTTCGGTTTTAGTGTTACTGTTATTCGTGTTGCAATTCTTTAAATGTTTGAATATTGAAGATGTTTCACGTGTGAAATGTTCTTTAATTCTTACATGGAGTGGCCGAATTGTACTTCCAATGTAGAAGTGTTGACATTGAAGACATGTTACCTTGTAAACAACATTTTTCTGAAGCATATTTTGTTGTTTTTGATTGGGCATTCTATCATTGACAATTATTTCCAAACTTATTTTTCTTTCGCAAGGCACTTCGCAGGGTTATATCTGATTTTTGTGCAAGACCAATGTTGAGTTGTTCCGATGTGAAGACTGTTTTGATCTTTTGACTGATATTATCTGAAATGAAAGGTATTTTCAAATAACACTTTTCTTTGTTGTAATAGTCAATTCTTCTTCTTCTCTTTTTCTTTTCTTCTTTTGAATTCTGTATGAAGTATTCGGGATAATCATTTAATGTCAAAACGTTATCGAATTGTTGGAGATATTATTTTTCTGCAGTCGAATTTGAGCATCGTTCAGATACGCGTTTTCTCTCATTTCTATTTTGATCATATTGTCCATATCTGTCATATATCTAAAATCTAAATTTTGAAATTGTTTGTAAAGCCTACCTCCCTTTGTATCCTCTGATGCGGCCTGTGCAGGTGAAAATTTAGGAGATAAACCTATTAACAATAGCAAGGTTTTTCATTTCTTGATAATACTTAATGATGCTATTCAAAAAGAATTATAAAATACTTTGTTCTTTACTGTATTTTGCCTTCTCCTCTCTGTAAGATTGCTAGGCACAACACGAGGTCCATTAAACATCAAGCATGCCTAGATTTTGAAAACATTAATGAGTCGTACAGCCGAGGCCTCAAGGCTGTTAGGATCATTGATGCTTGAAATAGCTATTTTCTTGAGAAAAGAAATATCAACTTTTCCTCCCGCAGCTATGTTGTACAGCCCGAGCGAAGCGAAGGATGGACAGATAGCTAAGGAAGGAAACGTTTATTGTATTTCACTCTCGATGGCTTTGGAGATCATAGAAATGATTGAAATGAGTTTGAAATGCATTATTGCCCGTATTGGAGGGTATATAATGCACCATTATACGTCCGCCAATTTCACATAGAATTCTCACGGCACCAGATAGCCATGAACCGTCGTCCGTCACTCCTGCTTGAGATTTCATTAAAGAATGAATTGGTAGACTGATATTTCAAATCATTTTCAGATAGAAATCTGAAATGTCATCTGAAATCACTTTTGCAAACATTCATAGACTTTCAAATTTTTCATGAATTACCATCTATTGAGAGAGCTAACTTTCATAGACTTCAATAAAAGTCAATCGAAGATTTCTTCATCTCTCCAATATCTGTTACTAACAGTGATCAATAATTACAATATTCATAGACTTCTCAAGAGTTACATACAATAGCATTATATCATGGATTTTGCGGGCAGAAATATCAGACAGTCTCTGCTGCTAACGCAGCCTCGCCAATGTCTGATATTACTGCCCTGAAATCCATGATATAATGCTACATTTCTTCTCGAAAGAATGTAGCTTTTCATTTTGTGATTTATGGATGTCTATTGTTCATTATAAAATTGATGGTTGCATCACGAAATCTATGAATGAGTAAGTCAAGGGACTATTTTGATATCTTGGTAGTCTCTGGCTAATCACAACTTGTTCATAGACTTCTATTATTTGTCCTTTATAGGACTTTGCATTGGAAAAGTTAAGTGCGGGAGGGAAAAGTTAGCTTTCTGATCCCATGGGACTGAAAAGTTGATTTTTCCTCTCTGCAGATTACATGGGAGAGATATCTTTTCATTCCCACACAAAATGAAAAAGCTATGCATGATTGATTACCATTGTAGTGAGATGAGAGATCTGTTCGAGGACTTCGCTACAGTGGCATATGGAGAGCGAAATGTCACCAAGGAACTATCCGAGAGACTGCGGAAATCGACAGTGAAGGGGAAGGATTGCGGGCAGACATCATGGTGAGAGGATTGTAAGCACCACAGACTCTGGCGATGTTCGATATACAGGTTGTCAACCTTGACGCCGAATCGTGCGATGGTTGCATTCCAACTCAAATTTTGACTAATGCTGAAAAACGAAAAGATGTGAAGTATAAAGATCAATGTACTCACCATAGAAGTGATTTTATCCCGCTGATCCTCTCCTGTGAAGGATTATATGGTACTCAAGCCAAGTATTTTTTCAAGGCTCTGTGCCATAAACTTAATGCCAAATGGGAGCATTTCATGGGCAATCGACCGACAACATCTTTTGTGCATACAAGCATCATGCTTGCACTAATAAGGGCAACAAGCTACTGCATGAGAGGTTCACGCAAGAAATGGAGAACCGGACTAGGCTTAGATGATGCGGCTGGAATCCAGTGTGAATTTTATTAACGACTTACCTCTTACTTTTCTTTCTTTGACTTTCGTATATACTCTTTCCTTGTACTTTATGCTTTTTTGTAATCAAAATGTGCTCGTTCGCAGATATGTTTCATTTCCACTATTAAAAAAATACATTCATGTACATGTAGAAGTCTGTGGAAGTTTCTGGTTACATACATAAATAGTAGTCTTTAATTCACAAGCCGGCAACAACGACGATTGTTGCCGGCTCTGGGACGACATCAATTAAACAATACCGCATAACATTCATTACAATAATTAATCATTCTCCCTAAATATAGAGAACACCGAGATATATTCATTAAGCCCTCCAATCGTCCAGCCTCTAAAAATTACAAATATTGCATGGTTCGGTGTCCTGAATAAATTATTGATATCTAGACGACCATGATGTTAACATCTTTTAAGCAGTCAAGAAAGGATAATAACGCTGAAAAAAGCAATACGTAGCCTAACTTCAAGCAGAAATTGTAAATCACTGCGACCAGAGCTGTAATATCGTGACAAGACATAAGCTAAGGAAGTTTATCATAATTACTAGAAATCAATTAACTTATTAATTCCAATGAAAAAGTATATGATGGTTTGCTTTATACCTATTTATCAAAAGCGCATAAAATTTCAAATCTCTAGATCAAAAGCACGTTTGCTAGCGATATGACCTTTGTTTGCTTTCCTTAGGATAGTTTTGAGAAGCTATGATTTTATTTAAAGGGCTTTCATCCTATGTCGATTTTTCACAAAGTTGTTGTAAAACATGCTCATACGTTGATAGAATTACACGCAGATTTATGACTTTCCTTGCATAAATCTGTATTAATTCACATCTACATATGCCCCAAAGCGTGAACTGTAAGATAAGAGTGTGTGAACGTGTTTTTGACTTATATAATTATGTATATATTCTCCCTGCTCATAGATTTCAACGTCTCGCACGGTGTTTCTTTATTAATGAATGTGCATTATGTAATAATTTACATGAACGACGAAAATTTAGCTTTTCCAGCTTCTCTGTGTCACTTTTGGTATTCTTCTGCATTTCTCTTTTTTGCACTTTATTTTATGACTTACATCAGTATCGAAGCACATAATTGTCTAAGGTATTCTTTGATTTCTACAAGTGCATGTTTATTTTCCTTGTGTAAGCATCTCTTGCTGTATCGATTTCCATTCAGCAAATATACGTACGTTATTATTGCACTATTATGCTGTATTAATTACTTATTATATTATTATGTTATTCCTATATACACGTTTAACTGAATACTGAAAAGTTATAATCCTTTTTCTCACTATTTGTGCGATCTCTATAATGTCATTTGTCTGGAATCATGAATTTTCTTTTTGATTTAATTCTGAGGTTGACAATGTACTCGGTGTAGTCACAAATGAGTGATTTTTATAACCAGTGCTGTCATTATTGCATAAGTTTGCAAAAGATAATGCCACCGCAGAATATTTCCGTACTACGATAAGGTGCTTGCAGTGTGCAACATCACGTAATGCTCTTCGAAACAATAGTGACGGAATATTTCAGTACTGAACTGGTGGTATTTCATAACTCAGAAAATTGATGATTGATTTAATGCAATTTGCCGTTTTCGCGGTACTGTAAGAAACAAATCACTGGAAAAGGAAGTTAATTGGCTAGGTTTACTTATGCCATCTTGATGATATCAAATCAATTGTTTGCTGAAAGACCTCTATTGACTACACGGTGATCGAGCAAACTATCAATCAATCTTTCGGACATACTCAATTTAGTCGAAAACACAAGCTGGAGGGGATGATTTAATTGAATCAAAAAATTGTTAACTTGCATTGATAGTGACATTATTATATCTAAAGGCTATCTAATCAGACCAGTAGGTTTTTCCTTCACTATTAGTTTGTTGTCATTTTGCTCTTTAACTATTCCATTGTTAATATTTTGATAATCATAGTAATAGAAGAAAAATCTCAATTCTAAAATATAGTTACCAATTTTTATATTATTTCAAAGCTATTTTGTGCCGTCAATTAAAATAATTACTTATGTGAATCTACGAAGACGATTGATGCAGAATGAATAATTCATGGAAGTATATTATGTACATACATTGGAATTTATAATGTATTGGCATTCTGGCATGTATTGTAGACTAGCGTCATAATGATAACGTTTATAAGACCGTCATACTCTTTTATTCGATCGTTCGGTGCAACAATGATATATAATTTTCCGCTTTCGCGGACAGAAGGAATTAGTGGTCCAGATAAGCTAATAGCTTGCACACGAGATAACTTCAAAGAGTTGACTCAGCGCTAATCTGAGCAATTTATAAGTATCTTCAGCGAGACTTACAAACTTAAAAGCTTAATATTGACTCTAAGCCTTGTTCGTAATTTTCTTAGGTTTATTTGAACTTTCTGGGATTTTTACCCAACAGCATGTTTTGTAGAATACTGTAATTAATTTCTTGCGTTACAACAATTTCTCTGATTGTCAATTTCCAACCTTAGACTGTTTTTGATACAGATGTCCTCATTATTCTTTATCTGGACTACCTAGCTTAGAAAAGTTAATAAATGGAAGACTTGAAAAATTCACTTGAACAATGTACATTTTCTTTATATTCAAAAATGAGATCGATAAAACACGAATTATGAAACCAGAGTTTTTCAGTTGGCTTCTTCCTGCCTATGATGCTGTTGACATGTTATTGAGCGAAGCTGGTTCACATTCACTATTCATGATAACAAGTTCCATCGTTGTATTTGAGGTAGGATTAGAGATGCAGAATATCCGGCCAGAATATTTACTTTTATTAATCCAGTCGGAGTCGGATCTTTTTCCCTAATCCGGCAAAAATCCGGCTAGATTTTGAATGTAGTCTGTGTGATGCCATTATTGATTAGTCATTTATTGAGCATAGTTATGTTATTAGAAGCAAGACTGAGTCATCTGCGATTCAGCATAAAATTCATATTGCCTCTCCTATAGAAGCGTACCTTATACAGAATGAGAATAGATGCTGGATCAAATTGATCTTCATTTTCTGACCACAGACCGATGTTCCTGCTGATGACATTGATTTCTGATTGACACCTTTGTACAAGTTGATGATCGTCCGTCAATTAGTTTTTGATCTATTGTTGATGAAATGAGTGAACATGAGGAATGTGGCATGAAATTCACAACAGTAATCGCCAGTTCGTCAAATAATTTAGTCGTTACAAATGCAACATGTCTTCGGTTTTAAAGCATCAGGACCTACACAAGAGGATGTAAAATGAGTACCAAATTCAATGCTTCCACGTTCTGGTGATGGAATGTAGAACCTATGTTCATATGCGTGCGTAAGGCAGTTTCCTATAATCGAGTTGTCTACGTTTGATAGGCACCTGAGAGTCCCACATTATATCCTAGCAAACAGTAGCATCTCGCCCTAAAGTTTTCTTTGCACGGATTGGTATTCTTCATACAAAATAGAACCAAGAAATTTCGCATTTTATCGAGAAGAATTAAGCGATATATTATCTGAGTCATTGAAAGTGACACCTCATTATGCACGGGATCAAGACATATCGAACGGCATGTCTGTAGCATCAATCTCTTAAACCATCCACGGTTAAACTGCATGAACCGAAGTAAAACTAATCTGGAGCAACGCTGCTGCACTCTAGTAATTTTGTCATTTTTAGTTGCTACTAGGTATACTTTAAAAGAAAGTAAAATTGAACGTTAGAAATATTGTTTTACTCTTCATTTCCGGCCGGATTTAAGGAAAGTCGTCATTGTTTAATAGCCACAGAAGCATCATTTCTAAATCAGTGGGCATTACTTTTTTTCACCGGCCAGTTTTGGCATGATGCAATAGGACAAGGTATCAATGGATGAATGTTTACCGGTATCGACTATCTTCAGAAAATTCCCGTCACTGCAGATGTTTATTATAGTTATTATTATGTCTATTATTGTATATGGCATGTTTATTAATCATCTATTCGTTTTAAGCATGGTCATAGTTTTAACACATTTTCAGAATGATGGGATGTAGACAATGACAATGCTCTCAAAATGCAAATCGACCTTTTTTCAAATGTTTAGTTGGATTATTATGAAGCAGATTTTGCGACGTAGAACAATGCATCTCACAAAATAAAAAAGAAAGATTGAAAGGATGAATTGCCCAGTAATTTAAAAATAATCAATCAGTCAGTGTTAGTAAGTAAAATCACTAAAAGCGTTAGATGAAGTCTTGAATGTTGGTCTCCATAAGTCATCAAATTAGGTCTCAGATTTTGCGTAGACACCTGTAGTATTTCACTTATGCTACATGATCTAACATGAAAATTATAATCATCGTAGTCTTAACCTTTTTACAAGTACATATTTCATCTTTACTTTGCTATAGCCTCTTGGCATTGGCGCACGCAGCACGAGAATTCAGTTATTCACGGCCTGTATTTAAAGAAGACAGAAGCATTCACATCATTCAAGGACGGTGAGCTATTTTTTGCTTTATCTTTAACTAATGCTTTGTCACTGAGTTATGATTTCAAGATGATAAAAACAATTCTTTGAAATTGGAATGACATTACGTTTGACTTTTTCTTCGTAGCAATTTGAACAAATTCCCACACACTTGCTCTCACAACGATTTGCTGTTTATATACTTCACACTTCGGTTTATGGAGCTCTTCTCGGAGGGGCAATTCAGTTTCTGAGATCACATGAATTTTCAGATAAATGTCACACTCGACTTATGGGTCGAAAAGTCCCGGAATTTTGTCATTTCGGCCGTAGTCGGAGTCACATCAAATGATGGTGTAAACCATGCGCCTGCACTCGGAAGTGAATTTTTTAATCAGTTAATTAACTATTAATTAACTATTTAATAAATATATAATTTAATTGTAATTTAATATAATTAACTAATTAACTATTTTAATCAGTTATCTCCGATCACGACTTAAGGATGCTTATCAGGATGAATAGTGAAATGATCCTGTGACCTTCGTTGCTTTTGATATTTTAATCAAATACCACATATGGGTATAAAATTGTGCTTACCTTATAGCCTTCATAGAAGATGGTTGATAAGTGTACAGGAGTGCGCACTGTACATAGGTTCAGATAGAACGACAATGACTTATGGCAATTTGCAAATTAATTGGAAACTATTCAAATCAGACTTTCAGTTAGCTGATGATAGTAAATGACTAATTCGTTAATGCTTGAATACAGCATACGATATACTTTGCTTCTTGAGTCATATACTGAAAAGTGAGAATACTCCATAATCCATATAGATTGTCCGAACAGTGCCGCAAGAGATGTATGAGATCTAGCTAGCCGAAAATCATCACCTTCACTGTTGATCCTTTATTTTGCATTGCTTCACAGTAGGCTTACTATTTTTCAAGTGAAGTGCGAGCGTCTTCTATCAGAAGAAGTCTAGTGTTAGTTCTTGATTACACTCGAAGCCGGAGTGACTCCGCATCCCTGGTGTGTCAGATTTCAAACGTTTATTCAGTTCGAGGTAATTTTTCGCGATTGAATTGATGAATAGCTCATGATTTTCAAAAAAATTGCAATTTCTAATAAAACTAGTAGAGAGAATCCGTATAAAAGAATTCCTACAGAATCAGTGCATTTTAGACCATACTAATCATATATCGGAATTTTTAAAATTAATCCTAAAAATCACTTCTTCCTGTTTTTTGCCATTATTGATTATTACAGATTATTGATATCTGTCGTTCATTGCAGGCATCCCTTACAGGAAATGTACTGCTCACCTTTCGTGGCTAACGATACTGAAGCGAAAATTGGAGACGAGACGCGTGTTCACATTGTCACTGGTCCGAATGGTTGTGGCAAGAGCATATATTTAAAACAAATCGCCTTGATTGTGTTCATGGCGCATATTGGTAGTTTTGTTCCTGCACATCGTGCAAGCATTTGTCTGACGGATGCCCTTTTCACACGAATGAAGACGTGCGAAAGTGTTAGCATCAATCTTTCCGCTTTTATGATTGATGTCAATCAAGTGGCCGCAGCAGTTAATGCTGCTACTGAGAGATCTCTGGTTCTTATCGACAACTTCGGCAAAGGAACGGATAAGGTACGATTCAAACTGTGCGCATTTAGTCCGGCAGCCACAACGAGTTTCTGCAGGGAACGAGGCCGAAAGTAAGACTTTCACAGAATAATGTATATCCTATGCCTACTACGAATCTGCACGTCTGCCTAGTTCTAGTAAGTTCCCCTTCTTGTCAGACAGGATAAAAAAACACATGTAAATCCAATGGGACGCAGATTGCAGTTTTTGGCTAAAATGAAATTTTCTATGTTTTCGCTGATTAAACGAAAAGTACTAAGCCCAGATTCATAATTTTGTCATGGAATGTCTTGAGGCCATTTCCTTTCATTTTCATACACCCCTGTCTATAAAGCTAAACACATTTAGATTTGGCGAGCCTCTTAATGTCGGCAAGCACAAACATTTTGTGCAACTTTATCCACATTCAACCACATTCTCACATGAATTGCCGATCAGAAGCATGATAATAGCACATGCACATCATATGAAATGATCTGAAGACATTCCATGACAAAACGTGTGGCTGTAGACTTAATACTTTCCAGTTGATAAGCGAAAACATAGAAAATTTCATTTTAGCCAAAACTGCAATCTGCGTCCCATTGGATTTGTATGTGCTTTTCTTTGATCCTGTCTGACAAGAAGAGGAACTCACTAGAACTCGGCAGACTCGCAGATTCGCAATAGGCAGAAGATGTACATCATTCTGTGAAAGTCTCACTTTCGGCCTCGTTCCCTGCAGAAACTCGTTCTGGCTGCCGGAATAATTCTTACATGTCGGCACTTTCATTTTGACTATTGAAATGAGCATTATTGTGTGTTCCCGGCAGCCCTACATTATTTGAAAAATGTTCCCTCGGTAGATCGATAGTCAGAGATCTAACTGAGCCTTTATTTTCCAGACCGGTTATGATAATATAAAAATTAGAATGATTTGTCAGATGCTGAACGAATTCTAGACATTAAATGCCGTGCTTAATACTAGAACTGTAGATGCAAACCATCGCTGGTGCCGGTCCGGTCAAGCCCTGCCTCAACACCATCTTAATGTATATTCATTTCTATTGCTCAAGACTAAGTCAATCATGAAATGTCGGGCATTTTATCACACTGCAATGTTGTTGTAATACAATTTCCGTCGAGAAAATTAACTTTTTTGATTATCATATTGGTTCCGACCGATAGCCAAACTCACTGAGTTTAGGAGACCGGTTATATCTATGATTGTCCCGTCATAGAGATATAAGGTCAGAGATACATCCAGTCAGAAATTTTCTAGACTGGCCCGGACCAGCGACCGATCACGTGTCTGGAATATAAAATAGATGCGACCGCTCTGAAATTTTCTTGACCGGACCGGCTACATCTATGGTTATAAATGCATCCATGGCATTTAATGTCTAGAATTCGTTCAGTATCTGACAAATCATCAAATAATTTTTTAATTGCCCGCTCCTTGATTGACCATTTCTGTTGCTAGAATATTTAAAATTTGTGGGCAATGTATCTTCAAGTTGAGACCTCTGATCTACATGCATTTCTCTAGCTGCTTTTATTGTAGGAAGACGGAAGTGCTATTCTTTCTGCGGTACTTGAACACTTCGTCCAATTAGAAAGACTCAGCCCATTGGTGTTTGCCATCGTATCAGAGCCACAGATCATTTTGCGGAACTTGCATGACTCACACGACAGAATGAAATGTTTGGTAAGTTTCCACTGATAGTGATCTGAGTTGAGAAATGTGACTGAGAGATGCATGCACATGGATTTCTGCATATAGATTTTCTTTACGAAGAGGACATCACCAATGCGCATGAAAGAAGTCCTATAAAGGATGGTGACATTGTCCATGATGCCTCACCTGTTGCAACCAATGGACTTCTTTCATGCGTATTGCTTAGATCCTCTTCGTAAAGGAAGGGTCTCTAATATGGAATAAACAACTTTGTCAGTCGGGCTCTTCATTTTTCTGCTTTCTAGTACCCTTTTTTGCCTTCTACTATATATTTCAATGTGTTTTGAGTTATTATCATAGTTTCCGTTCGTCACAGATTAAAATTTTTCATGTGAGAGCCTGATAATACAATATCTTAGCAGAAAGTTTGAAGTAAAGAGAAATTTATGAGTATTTGTCTCTCATTTAGATTATTTCCCTGATTACAGTAGGATGTTCCTACAGAAAGACTTGGACATTATAGCATGATTTCATAATAATTTAAGTATGAAAGTGGCTATTGTGTTCTACTGTTTGCGGCAAAATTATCGGGCTTCCAACTCGAAAATGTTATAAAAGTAGTTTGGCAAACTGCTGGGGACTCATGATAAAATCCACCGATTTCCGTTTCATATGTTCCTACTTGATTGAAAACCCTTTTATGTTTATTGACGTAGACAATAAAAAAAGGACGGAAAATCATAATGACAAAAGAAAAAAATCACCAAGGCAAAGACAAAACATGTTTGAGTTCCTTTTGAACACAAAGTGACGGACGGAGGTGAGAAATATAAAGAGACTCTAAGGTAGGCAAAGTAAAAGAAAAGCGAAGAACACTCAATACTGAAATGTAGGAGGAGAACATATTGCCTCTAAAGCTGTCACAATCGATGATATGCCGACAAATAGCACTACTAGGAGCTGCTGAAGATCTCGGACGACAGTTACCCAGTTCCAGCCACCTGGGAAAATGCTCTCTCATCCGAAACCTGAGACACCTCTCAGTTCGCCCCACGTAACTGCTTCCACAGTCACAAGCAAATTTGTAGATAAGGGATGAACGACTGAAAGGTGCCACAGAGTCCTTCAGAGACCTAACAGGAATACGAGAGCAAGCAAAGCGAAAAACAAGCTCAGCAGCTGGAAACACTTTTTGAGTAGTTGACATGACACGCTGTCGAACAATCTTACTCACATAATCACCGCGAAATGGAATGCGCAAGGTCACTTCTTTACGAGCTGGACCAAATACAGGCTCAGCATAGAGTTCAACACTATTCCTGTCAACAGAAGAGACAGGATAACCATTTCTTGCAAGAACCCTGTATAAAAAAGCTGTTTCAGAGTCCAGTGTTGACTGAGAGCATATGCGGCGAGCTCGGTTAAATAAACACTTCACCAAATTAATCTTATACACTCGTGGCACAAAACTGGAATAATGTAAAAGCAAGCCAGTCCATGAGGACTTACGAAAAATAGAAAAATATGCAACACCATCTCGTTTATGAACAAGAACATCTAAAAACGGCAGCTTCGCGTTAAGTTCAAATTCACAAGTAAAATGCAAATTTAAAAGCCTGTCGTCAACAATTCAGTCTCTAACACATTTTTATGTGATGTATGTCGATGACACGTTTGCCGTCGTCTCTTCCTGCCGTCGTCGCTCTGAGATTGCTCGATGTGTTGAATGAAGCGCACCAAAATTTGCATTTTACTTGTGAATTTGAACTTAACGCGAAGCTGCCGTTTTTAGATGTTCTTGTTCATAAACGAGATGGTGTTGCATATTTTTCTATTTTTCGTAAGTCCTCATGGACTGGCTTGCTTTTACATTATTCCAGTTTTGCGCCACGAGTGTATAAGATTTATTTGGTGAAGTGTTTATTTAACCGAGCTCGCCGCATATGCTCTCAGTCAACACTGGACTCTGAAACAGCTTTTTTATACAGGGTTCTTGCAAGAAATGGTTATCCTGTCTCTTCTGTTGACAGGAATAGTGTTGAACTCTATGCTGAGCCTGTATTTGGTCCAGCTCGTAAAGAAGTGACCTTGCGCATTCCATTTCGCGGTGATTATGTGAGTAAGATTGTTCGACAGCGTGTCATGTCAACTACTCAAAAAGTGTTTCCAGCTGCTGAGCTTGTTTTTCGCTTTGCTTGCTCTCGTATTCCTGTTAGGTCTCTGAAGGACCCTGTGGCACCTTTCAGTTGTTCATCACTTATCTACAAATTTGCTTGTGACTGTGGAAGCAGTTACGTGGGGCGAACTGAGAGGTGTCTCAGGGTTCAGATGAGAGAGCATTTTCCCAGGTGGCTGGAACTGGGTAACTGTCGTCCGAGATCTTCAGCAGCTCCTAGTAGTGCTATTTGTCGGCATATCATCGATTGTGACAGCTTTAGAGGCAATATGTTCTCCTCCTACATTTCAGTATTGAGTGTTCTTCGCTTTTCTTTTACTTTGCCTATCTTAGAGTCTCTTTATATTTCTCACATCCGTCTGTCACTTTGTGTTCAAAAGGAACTCAAACATGTTTTGTCTTTGCCTTGGTGATTTATTTTCTTTTGACAATAAAAAATCATTGCTTCAATAGATATTTAAAATGTTCTAGGATCAAATATTGAAATGTTCTCTCGATGAACGTTTGCTGGTCTTCAAATGTGTGTTTTTCGGAAAATACTCAAAGTGTAAATAAGTCACTTTATTGAAACAGACGTTTCGGTGGCTGATCTGCCCACCTTGATCACTGACGAATACAGAGTGATGAAATGGATGCATGCACGACTGATCAGAAGTCACGCATATCACTGAAGGCTATCAATAACATTAATATAGATAGAGATAAAAGTATATTTGTTAGCGATGCATTGCTGCTAAAAGAAAAAAAGTAACATGCTAAATATATCAAATATAATTTATTAATTTATTTTTAAACTTAAAGTCTAAATTGATTAGAGAATCGATGGATTAACGGTCTTCATAAGACTCACCACATTTGAACATGGTCCCAACTGAAAATATATTCGGTAATTTGTTTACTGGTCTTTCACAAATTGTAAGTAAAAAAGACAGAGCCGTGGTCGTTCAGCACCTTCTATCGGTCGATTAAAATCTTACGTAAATTAAATTAAAAATTAATCTAATTTAAGTAATTTTAAGTAATTTTAGTAATTTAATTAAAATTTAATTAATTTAGCACCGGTTAAAAAAATTCGAAGAATCCAAGAAAAGGAAGAAATCAAAGTTAAACAACCAACCTAGTAGAAAATCGTGTTACTTAAAGTCAAGAACGTATGAGTATAAATAAATACTGCACCTATAATATACATAAATATACCTATAATAAATACCCAACTTTGAAAGGGACGAGAAGTAAATCGAGACTTATTGTCAATTTTACTTACAACTATAAACTAAAATGAGAGCTCGGCATGAAACATGACGAGAGGCTAACCAAAATTATAAATGATGATAATCAAGAGACGTAAGAAACCAAAATAAGATCGCGATGTGCGGAGACTTTACATCGGCCGATAGAAGGCGCTGGACGCCGAAGGCTCTGTTTTCTCTTACCTATAACTCACTTTTTGAGAGACCAATAAACGTTTATCGAGAGAGTCTGGATGGATACCTTTGTTCTGCCTTGAACACTTTGAAAACATGACTATCCTCTCTCGCCGCTTGGTCAACAATGTCAAATATTTTTTAAAAAAGTAAAAACTTATAATTTCAATGATGGTGAGAACTTTAATCCTGTAGTAGAATAGCGTATTGTGTATTTAAGTGTTTTATTTATCATGAAGGCTTTCACCGGTACCGGTGCCGGCACGAAATTTTCAAACCGATACCCGTCAAGAAATCTGCACCGTTCGACTCTGGACCATAGCTCAACAGATTATCAAAGGTGATCGCATCCGTTTCTCATCAATTAAGTGTGGGTTTGTGTGACTGACACTCCCATCGAGATGGAAATTTGTCTTTTCCTTGAAACTGCTATTGAAGATGAAATTCAGTCCCGTATTTAGAACTTTCAATCGGCAAAACACATAGTTGAAGTCGATTAGGAATAACTTCAGGCTTCAATTATCCAACCGAAAAAGTGCATGCTGCTTTAGTTTGATACCTCTTCCAAGAGTGCTTTGTTTTCGGGGACAGAGTAAGTCTGATTATGTGCGACCCTTTTTTCCGAATTGATGGAATCATCTTCGAAAGTGACAATAATCTCTGCCCTCTTGACACACGAAGGTCTCAGCGCTTTGTGATCATCAAAACATTCTCTCGGAGCAATGGAAGCGGTTTTCATAATAAGTTTCTCTAAAAAGCAATGGTCTTCGTGATCATGCTACCGCAAAAGTGACAAATGAAGCTATGTCAATCACCATACTCTATGATGAGACCAGATAGTGAATAATTATGAAATCGCTAGTAAAGAAGCATAGTTAGCGTTCAGAAAAGCAACTAATGCTCCCCATTTCATATGATGATTATATCTATAGGATATCTATTGAAGTGAAACGCAGACTTATTCAATGAAAACTTTTCTTATTCGTCGAGTGCACTTAAAAAAGGTTCGTATATTTATCAACTTCATAGAAATTGATAACAATAACATGTGCAATTCCTAGCTTTTCATTGGTGGTTCATGCCCCAACTTAGTTCTCCCGGATGTGCTGCGACCTTGAGTCAATTTCCATTCTAGTCAACTGTAGATAAACAATCTATTTCTATGATCAACTTTGTCGAATACGCAGTGGACGCACCGCTGCACCGTATTATTGGTGACTCCATGAAGATCGCGAACACTGTATATGCCCGTCTGTGTGTAATGCCAAACCTTAACGTGATCGAGCTAGCAGTAAGATCATCGGTAGCGGAAAAATGGAAGTTGAGAAGCTTTTCGAACATTGTAGGCCTGTATGTTCAGGATCTCATGTCTGACAGAAAGCTCTCGCACACAATAATGTCGCAACGATCGAGCAAAGTCTGACCACATCAGGACCTTCCAGACCTGTTGAGAGTAGCAACGTTAACAACGTTTCATTTTTTCAGCAACAAAGGCCCTGGCTGCTCTCCAATGCTGTAACTCAAAAGTGTTTGCTTATATCATGATACCATATTGACTGCTTTTGACGGGAGGTAATTATTCATATCCATGTAAAAACAAGTTATTCTGCACCCTGTACTTTTATTGCAGGATGAGGTACTGTAGTTAAAATAAAAACAAGTAAGTGACTGATAAAAACCCGACGTTTCGTCTCACAGAGACATACTCATGGGTAGCTGAGTAAATTTATTATTCTTGTTTCACCAGCTACCCATGAGTATGTCTCTGTGAGACGAAACGTCGGGTTTTTATCAGTCACTTACTTGTTTTTATTTTAACCACATTACCTCATCCTGCAATAAAAGTACACGGAGCAGAATAACTTGTTTTAACATGGCTATGTATAATCGAGGAACGACGCAATCGCTGATTGAGCAAGAGATTAAAGTACTGCTGTTGACCATCTATAGAAGCGACATGAGCTATATTATTGAATACCGACTATGAATGTGAATGAAGACCAAAATGCTTCCGTCCATGCAATCCAACCTCACCATGCAAGGTTCAAGAGAGTCCTGATGTCATATCAATAAGATATCTCAAAACAAAGATGTAGTTCTAGTCGATTGTCATAACGATTTATTTTTTGTCACCGAGACCTTCATTTTACGTTTGCTTGAATAATAGCTGACATTTGCATGTTTAGGACTTTCCCATGCTGATTTTGTTGATGACATATACGATAATGTGCATATTCTGGATAATGAGCAGTTCTGATGATGCAAAGGAAATGATCATGGTGCTTAAGAAAATCTGTCCCTCGGGTAATTTAAGGCTCCCTGTGCTAAAATCCATTAATCTGCAAGGATGCAACAATTTGTTCCACTTAAGACTTATAGCGTAAAATCGTAAAATCAAAACTTATGTGCCTTTGAGGGTCAAGGTGGTACGTGAGAAAATGATCGAAAAGTATTTATCTGAAATGAAATAGTTCGCGAGGTCTTTCTCTATGTCTATTCTTGGAGGTCAGATTTTCCAAATCTTAAATGAGATTTCATAAATTACTGATAAACGCATTTGTTTCATAAGAAAACCACGGCGAGCCTACATGTAGTTTGCGATGAGAAATCAAAAATTGTATTTCCAATTGTAGTTTTACTCTTGTCTTAGTCTTGTTGAATATGCTGATGTATTATTTGCTTTTGAAGGGTTGTGTTTATTAGGTATATGTTTACTTGTTTTATTAGAGGAGCTGTTTGGAAAATCATTTCATCCGGCAAATTTAGCTTTCTTACGTAATAGTTATAGGTTTCTAACTTATGCACAAGCTGATGAAGCGTTGTGATTTTCATTTGTCTGACAAATAAATTATATATATATTTCATAGATGTCTTTAGAAAGCTATTTTACTCTTGAATCGTGATGTGGCAGGTGTCATTTTATGATTTTCATTTTGCTTCAAAGATTCACTTCTACTTTTATTAATACGTGCAATAAAGAGATAATTTGAGATTATTCACGATTTTTTACCTGTAGTACAACCAGGGTGGAAAATGAATTTCAAAATTTTCATAATTGGATCTCTGATAGAGGCTTCTTAAAAAATAATACATTGGAAACAGAAACAACCGCATATACTCATAGAATTTGCGAAATGGAGAATAGTTTATATTAGATTATGCATGTCAATGTCTGTATGAAGTTGGTAATATTACGACATCGTTATTTTGAATGTGTGATTGATTTGATAATAAAGTTTTCCCAAAACTTGCTATTGCTCTCAGTGGCGCCCCTTTCGAATTTTTCCGACCGCGCCCCCTGCTAGCTGCTAGCAATCACATCCCTGTTAATTGTTCAAATATTTTCTCTGACCTTTAAAAGATGCGATGATACTAGCTGCGTAGTACAGATGTGAGTCGCTTCAGAGAATTGACGATGATCCGATCGGCAGCAAGAGGACTTCGAAACCGATGCGATCAGAATGGCATCATAGTCAATCTGATCCAATCCGAAATCTTGTTGTGAAAATCCGATTCGATTCGAATGGTATGATAGTTAATCTGATCCGATCCAATCCGAGATATTACAGTCTATTGCAAAAGTTTAGAGTCACCCAAGTACTAATTCAGTTGTTGAGAAGCCTATGCATTTTTCATTCTGTGGAATGGCTAGATCTGTCTATTATGAAATTATGCATGATACATCTTTGACTTGACGGAAGCTTTCTTGTGTGACAATGGCAGCTACGTCAGCACTTGCACTGTTTGACTTGGACTTTCCAAGGAATGTGAATTGAAGGCTTATCGACAAGCCAAAAGCCAACACTGACCCCTCAAATGGCTAAGAAACTTGGAATTTGCGAAGCGTCATGTGTGGTCTTTGTCGAATTCGGAATGATGAGACAATCATTCAGATTTTCTCTCATTCATTCAGAATGCATAGAGTATGTTTCCATTGACAGTGAGTGACACATGCTACCTGGAAATCAAGAAGAACAAGCTGGTAGCGCATGCGAAAATTCATGGGATTGATGCATTCAGGCATGCGGAGCAACGCATCATCGTTGTGAGGATGACTTCAAACATGATAAGTATCTCACGTTGAATGGTCACGAAATTCGTCATTCAACAATCCTATCGAGAAAGTTTGGGCAATTCTAAGAGGCAAAGTCGCAGAAAGTCACTCATTGACTGAATGCATTAAAAAGTGTGGTGCACAGAAATTGCACTCGAATACTTGATGTCTTCTCGACACCACCTGCTCGAATGAAGGCCGCAATTGCAGTCAAAGGATGTTTTATGAAGAATTATAGTTAAATTTCTAGCTGTTCTGTTGACTGAAAACGCTTCACACAAGATGCAATGCATTAACTGCTTGCTAAAGCTTATTCGTCAATTTTTTCTGTGCTATTTGCAAATCGAATTTTGTCAGCACTCTGTCGAAAAATCATCGTGGTTTTTATTATTCTTTTCAGAGTTTTGACTATACAGAGCACGAAGACCAGATAATACATCTGCATCAATTAATAGAGGGTGTCTACAGCAATTGCAATGCCATTGATATTGCAAGATTGTTAGGAGTTTGTGAACTGGTTCTTCAGCGAGCAGAGGAGGTAAGATTAACTTTGTAGAAAAGTATGAGATTTGCATGTACAAGTATAATAGCTCTGTGTCAAAATTATATAGTTTGTGGTCAATATTTAATTATTCTATTTACATTGTGTTTGTAAAATGCAACATTTACAAATTACTACAGTCGCACTAACTCAAACAACATATCTGTCAGTAATGTGTTAAAAGTAGTATTTAGTGATTATCCGCCGAAATTTCACGAATATGCAAATTGTGCATCTCAAAAATGTGCCTGCCTACTGTGTTATGCTTCTTGCGTCTATCCAAACCCATGCAGATGATATCAACATATCAGAATCCCCCGTATGAGAATGATGCGCAAGTTATTGGTGTGATGATGTAAATAATGACATCGAACAACAAACAAAATGGAACTAATTTGTTGATTAAGTTCATGCGTTCATACATGTAGTTTATGCCTTCAAATCTGCATGTCTACGTTCTATCAAACAATGAAAAAGACGGGGTGTTAATTATCCTGTAGTGAAAATTTTTAAAAATCAATCTTATATATGCAAACTCAGCCTACATTATAGGGACAGGGATGTAATTTTTAGCAGAAATTTTTCACGTAATGCGGAATTTATATCTTGTAATTCATTCTGATGTAAAATGGAACATATTAGGTCGACAGCATCAATTCAACTATAATACTTTTTATTTCCCAGCGTATTTGCTTAAAAATATCAAAACAAAGAGAGTTTTCAAATCCTGCTGATTAGGCCTTACAACATGTTGATTTGTAAATTATAATTAATGAAAAGATAGGAAGACTATGTCGTCATAATAATGACAAGGATCATTTCAAAATGGTATGCGATTCTGGCAGATTTATAGAAATTCCATTGTCATGCTCCATAAATCATATTGTAATGACAATTACCAATATACATTGCACATGTAATGCGGCAGCAGACGACTAAAACTTAACAATCAGTGCAGAAAAGTATGTAGATCTGGTAAGACAATCTAATATGCATGCATGCATGCATGCATTATCCAGATATTTATGCGATCCTTACCTTTTGCTTGATTGAGCATTTGATTGAAATTTCAGTTCCGTAATCTTAAAAAATAATTCCCTTTTGATAATTAGTAAATAAATAAACCAACCAATTTTGTTTTTTAAAATTAAAATCTTATACTTTTCACAATGCATTTCGTCAATCGAATTCCAGAGCTAACATTGGACACTATTTGCAATACAAATTCTAGAATGGTATACATGCAATAATTATACTAAATCAGCGAACAAAATTGAGAGTGTCAAGCCCATCATCTGTAAGACTCGGAGATGTGCAATAATGAGGACTGAGCAATTTATCTAGATATTGAAACAAGTAAATAAGAACTGCCAACGTAGGAAAGGGTGGGAACAAAGTAAATAAAGCAGCAACTCAGACTCAAAGTTCCCAATGTCTGTATGCTATTGATGCTGTGCTTGAAGAGAAAGTAATTATTAACAGAATTATTATTTGCACCGGTAAGTTCAATAATCTTTTGATTGCAAATTTAGTTAGTGATAAAATTCAAGAGGAAGTCTGATAGTATATAAAACATTATTAGAATATAAAAGTTGAACATTTCTACTCGAGTGAGATCGGAAATCTGCAGTCGGAGTTGATGATTTTCTAAGACTTTTGACTCCGAATCCTTGAGCCATACCTGAGACAAATTTAGAAACATAATTTTAAAAGAAGCAATTATTAAATTTTGATACCATGAAAATGTTACCGAAAAAATGTTTCTTAAAACAACGCCATCCTTCAAATGTATTCATATCTGCACATATTTTATAACAGGTGAAAGCAGCATTTGAGGAAGGAAGAAGTTTGCAGAATATTATCAAGTCAGATCCAGTATCATTAGAAAGGTAAATCAGATATTATTGTGTTGCAATTTTTGATTAGATAATATGTCAGCGTAAGACAGTGGTTTTCACAGTCTCCTTTACAAATTTGAGGACAATTAAACTCAAATTCTCACTCCAATTATCTGTCACTGCATTGCATGAATTGCTGATGATCTGTTGGGGCATTGGCTATTCAAACTGTCAATTTAAATTTTACCTGTTCACGGCTGAAGGTTGATGCAATGATAAAAAATACAGTCCGAGTAGGTTATTCTGCAAGTCAACAATATCAACACAACAGTAACTGACAGACACACTAAAGGTCATCATCAACGTCAAATTTCAGCATATTGTTTTATGCAATTTGAATAATTGCATCTAACACAATATGATATCTTGATTTTTAAGCTTGAATTATTAAGGTTTTATATTAAGGTTTTTATTAAGGTTTATATCAATACCATTCTTGCCTGCTTGCAGTTAACTGCTTATATTTGGAACACTTCACATAGTTCTGATGACCTCGAGATATTATAAAACAAAGCCGGCTAAAGTATGATTAAAGAATCCTTCGCATAACATTAAGGTTGAAACTTATGATATCAGCCGTGTGCTTAATTTCTCAGGGCATTCAAAATTAAGATCGAGGGAGATTTATATAATCGGAGGGAGACTCCAATAATTTGCAATATATATATATATATATATATATATATATATATATATATATATACATCGATTCCATTTAATTATCGAAAAATCTGACCTATAGCGATGACAGGATTTCATTAAAAATTCTTTGATTAGTCTACCAGAATGAATTTACCTGAATTTCTTCTGCATGTACATATAGATCAACAAATGACGCACACTTTAAAATTTCAGGAAAATTGAAGTGGTCAATGAATTTCTCAAGCTGGATCTCGACAGTGATCGTGACATTGACAGCTTCTTGGACTACATTCAAGCTGAAATCGAAAAGTGCCAAGAGGAAGAGTCTCAAACTCCAACTTGTGACATAATTTCGAATTCATATACAACTTCAACAGAAATTTTATCTACCACTTTCTAATAAATTGCACACTTATCTTTTGTTCTCTTTCTGTAGGATTCTATCGGCGTATCACTTAATTCAATGGCAAGAGTAGCGGTACTTGGATGCGAGATGGGTCAATTTAGTTCAAATAGAAAATCAAATATTGAGTTGCATCATCAGTTGAAAATGGGAAAACACCTGAATTGCACCAAGGCGATTTGCCAGTACTGTGCTGAAAGTGATATTTAATGAAAACCCGTCGAAATCTCACTAACTCGATCTCAAATTTAAGCGGGCGTGGCAGCAACTTTAAATAGGGAGTTGCGTCGATGTTGAGAGATATGAATTATAGGCCTGCTGATTATTGTTGATATTGGATGAAATGGCAGCCACTCAGGTATGTTTCCATTTTTCAACTGAGAATGCAACTCAATATTTATTCTATTTCTAATCTGAAATTTCACTTCACGTTTTTATTGGATAAATTATCATTGAACTGCTGCAGTTATTAATGCCTTCATGACACAATGTTGATGCATCATTGCTGTAGCAAAATGATCCTTGCATGCTCCATGCAAGTGTTTTTTTGCTACAGATATTGAATTTACACTTTGTCTACCTGTCGCTTCTAGCGAAGCTTTTGCAAACTTCACTATAAAGTCTTTCTGTTTGAGTAACATGAGTTGAAGGATGCTGATAAGTCAAATCCAACAGGAATTATTGTGCTTTGTGTGGGTCTCATGAGCCTATTCATCCATAGAAGTTGCCGAACTGGGGGGGGGGGGCGAGCAAGAACATATCCCAGAAATGATAATGCTTTGCTTCCACTCACTGATTCCAAGCAGCAGGCATAGAGTAGGGACATAAATAGACTGTGTAGCCCATGCTACACAATTCTATCAACTGTGTTGCAAATCCGTACCAACTTTTTCAGGTCCAACTTCTGTCGAGAGGGATGCATCAACTCCCGCACCCTTTTTCATTACAAATAGTTGTCCAACATTAGTCTCGTGGCAACGAAACATCACGCATCATTCTCTCAAAAGAAATCAGAGTGAGAAAAGTCAACCTGGGTCTAGCCAGACCCGACTTTATCGTGTAAATAGTATCAGGATTTGAAAACCAACATCCTTATAAGTTTTTTCATGTGAAACCATATTGCAGAATTATACTGCAATGAAATGCGTTCAGATGCACTCTCAACAAAAACTTGAAAGCTGTTTGCGGCCTTACCTTATATGCGAAGTTGTGCACCAGTGGCTACCTAAACGATTTTGAAGTTACTTCATTTTATTGCATCTACTCGTACAAGTAATTTTAAGTTTTATTTTACTGATAAAGGATGACATTTACTTAATTATGTCTTTATGAACAAAGTGATAATTTTTGGAATGTCTTTCTTAATCAGCGTTGTGTTGGTATTATGGCCAAAAACATTGTTTTCTATTTTTTTTAAAGTTTTTTGCTTTCTACGGTTTTGCATCGCTTTCTTTAAATTGAGCAACCTATCAAATATGTTGGGCGCTTCAAAAGTGCTTTTTCTGGAAGAAATAGAGTACCTTTAAGTGCTATGTCGATAATCTATCATTCGCAGTAAGTCATGCCAATGTACGTATGTGCCATCGGCGTGCTACTCTTGCATTTGGTGAGAACGACTAAATTATTTAAGTTTCTAAACATTCGCATCCTCATCGAACATTATTGGTTCATTTGTCTCAATGTGCTGTCGTTTTGTGTGCATTTCAGGTGCATGTGTCCTGTATAGTCTACATGTCATCAATTACTGGAGCCGAATTATACATGCAGTCTCAAAAGTGTTGCAGATATGAAAAGATGTTGAAACTTGACTTGACTTCAATCCCGTCTGAGGGCATATCAGGTTGGGTCCAGCATGACCATCCTGTTCAAAACGCGTTTGAAAGGATAGATTTGCGTACAACGGCTGAGATAATGAAGTAAAATGACAGAATAATTGTGTGTACAAAATGAGACGTATTCACTAAAAAAATGCTTGATTTTTGATTGTTAAAAAAAAGGAAGAAAGAAAAAAATCTTGATATCTGCAAGACATCAGGACAATAATGGACGGAACTACCAAGGTAGCGATAGATTATAAATAAACTCTTTCTGGATGCGCAAAGGAGGGGCACGCTTCAAAATAAGCAATGCTTGAAGGATTTGCAGAGACAAAGATATGTTGGATGAGCACAAAATAGAAAAAATAGGTCACGAAAGAATTACCTTTAAAGTCATCACAATCAGCCACGTGTATACAGTCTGAGGATGTACACGATCCACGGATTTGGCTACGAATCCAACGTGGCAGATAGATTTGCGACCATGTTCATACCAGAGCATGAACTAATTTCCAAAATGATTTAGAAAAAGTGTTTATTTGAACCGTCTTTGAAAATTATGTACAGGTATGCACGGTTGTAAAATCATGCTTTAACCGTTGGCAGTACTGGTTTTAAAAGCCGCTTTAAACATTGTTTTTTTTAGATACCTCATCTAATTCAGCAAAATATGACATGCGGAGATTGCACCTTAAATATAGCATTGGGCAAATGCAACCATGAAATCCACATAAGTTTCAAAGAATGCATGCATATAAACTGAGAATATATTATGGAAACCAAGAAAACCTTGCTTTAATCCATGACTTCAAAGCAAGTCATACCCTATAGTCCGGCAGCCACAACGAGTTTCTGCAGGGAACGAGGCCGAAAGTGAGACTTTCACAGAATGATGTACATCCTATGCCTACTACGAATCTGCACGTCTGCCGAGCTCTAGTGAGTTCCTCTTCTTGTCAGACAAGATCAAAGAAAAACATGGGACCTCAAGACATCCCATGTCAAAAATTATGACTCTGGGCTTAGTACTTTTCGTTTAATCAGAGAAAACATAGAAAATTTCATTTTAGCCAAAAACTGCAATCTGCGTCCCATTGGATTTACATGTGTTTTTCTTTGATCTTGTCTGACAAGAAGAGGAACTCACTAGAGCTCGGCAGACGTGCCGATTCGTAGTAGGCATAGGGTGTGCATCACTCTGTGAAAGTCTTACTTTCGGCCTCGTTCCCTGCAGAAACTCGTTGTGGCTGCCGGACTACTATGACATACGACATCATTTCAATAATCATAACACTGTTTATTAGCGATGATTGACTTTTAGGATGGGAAGTTCTGAACACTTTTCTGTGATGCAACTTTTACACCTTAATTAAATTGCATCAAATAGTACAACAAAATGTAGAATCGTCAATGATGTGAAGGCGATTATGTGATTGCAGAGGTTTCTTCGTGACTGACTGCATACGGGACATGATATGGGGTTCTTTCTAAAGTAATGAATACATGACTTAAATTAAGTGCAATTCATGTTCAATTTCAGGACCATTCCTGGTATTGCCTGTCGCATCATGCACGAAAAACGCGATGTAAGATAATTTTCATCGGTTAAAAACTACAAGGAAGTAAGTCAAGAAAGATATTTCTCTCCACAGAGCTAAGCAGATATCGCACATCACTGCATTTGAACAATTTTGACCTTTGCATCTTCCGTACTACAAAATGTGGAAAGCAGATTAGAATATATTCTATTCAAAAGTTGTCGTAAATCCTTTGCTGACACTGTCACATGAAATTTTCATCGAATGTCAAATTAATTATGCTAGATCTAGGCCTAATCTACGGTCTAAGAAGCTTTATCAGTTGGAGATATCATGCCTGGATTTGAAATATCGGTCATTTAACTCCCTCAGCAGTCAATCTTTCGATATTATTAGAGAATGATTGGATGTTGTAAATTGTCATTGACTACGCACTTAATTATTACACAAATTTAGGACACTAAAGCAAGAGTGCCAATGTAGTCGGGAAAATAATATCATGAAGTTGAAGCTCGTACTGATGTTTTTTACTTTTATTGGATATTCATTGGCTCAAGGTAAGTTAGTTACTACTTCAAAACTCAAAACTCAAGGTGATTGAATAGGTTGCGAACGGTTAATCTAAGGTTGGGCAAAAACTTGGATTTGACCCCTAAATTTCTCCACAAACCTGATGGTTAAAAAACCAATTTAGGGTCATGCTCAAAGTCGAAAAACTTGGGTTTCAAATCTTCACCTTATTTAGATGTCACGTCTTTCAATATAGGTGCTCCTACTTCTACTAATAGCAAGTGAAGAGTAGCAGGTTGTATTCGTCTTCTTCATGCATAATACCAATTATTACTACTAATTAGATTATGCATGCTATGATATCCATTTATTAAACTAATCATTAAGATCACATGCATCCTTTACATCAAAAGACTTATAAGATTTCGTATATGGGTTTTATCATCAATCAGAGCTGGGAATTCTATCACAATGCTTCATTCTTGTTCCATTATTTGACGACTTCATAATGCGTTAATTGCGTTGCATGATTCTATTCAAGTAGGGGCCTACTTATTTTAGCAGGCTCAAACTTGTAAAGACAAAAATGATAAAACTATCTGTGAACTTTACGGAACCACACCCGGTCAATTTCATTTATGTTTTTCACGAAGGCCGCTGTTCTCTCAAATGACTTAATGCCTCCAGTGAGCATATAGTCCCGTCGATTTCAAGGCGTGCATGTGCCACAGAAGCTCATGATGAAATATTCTATGGGAATATTGCCTCATCCATAGCATAAGGAAGCAAAGAGATAAAAAGCAACTTTCTTTTTCAAACTCATTACACCAGCAGATTTTCTGAAGCACACCAAGGGACTCGGTAAAATATAATTTTCAATCCGAAAGACAAACCCACTCTCTCGTTAGGCATGATTCTTCCAAACATAAAATTATTTAAATAATTTTGCCAATGTTTTTATCATGCATTTACTGGGAGTGGGTAATGACGCCTCATTTACATGTATAGCTGACAAATATCTAATGTTTACCCTATATTGACTTATCTTTAATTTAACTATCCACTGCTTATATTTCCTCGACTCAAAACACTCATTCATTAATAAGACCATAAACAAGTTTTTCTTCACAGATTCCACTCAATGTTTCTCTTAGTTTACTTTATTTTGTCATTAGTTTGCTTCTGTTTTATTGATAGCTCTTGATAAATGCATATCGCATCAACATCACGACTAAATGAGAATTTTAGTTATAGTAGCTGATTTCCGCACTATGATTAAAACTGATGAAAGTACCATTATAGTGCACTAAAAGTGAAAATGGATGCGCTTCATTGAAAGTTATCATAAAAGCAAAATATTAAAACGTGGCAGAATCTCCTAAAAAGCACTTTTCAAAATTAGCTTGGTTTATATACCCTCCAGTGGGCTAAAGCCATCGGTTTTAAAGGAAATATCTCGAAAATATGCTATCACTTTACATGTAAGTCACAAAAGCCTCGCGCGCTGTGGATTGAAAAAGCTGCAGCAAGAATGCGATACGCGTTCGAATCCCCCTCCTTAGTATGTTTAGCGTTCACTACAATGCAACCCATTCCTTCGAAGAATTCAAGCGCGCCTTATTAAGCACTTGGAGCATTAGATTTGTACTTTTGGTCATTTTTGATAATGTATTGGATCCTGCCGACGAATTACTACATTTACTGAATTGCTACATTTACTGTCATCAAACTATGTTCATCCTCTATTGTATTAAAAAATGACACTCATATCCCTATCCCTAATTTTTATTTGCTTTGTAAAATATTTTGAATAACTTGTCTTGCTCTTTGTCGTTTCCTATGAATATCCTTTAAAGCTACCATACCCTGTCGATATTTTGCTTTATAGAACGTTATGTTCAAATATTGATTTATTGCAATGTTGTTTTACCTACAAGCATAAGGTCTATGAAATGCTAAGACCATGCTTCACTTTGCTCATTGGCAAGCAGATAGTGGACGACGAATCATCCTTAATGCACTGGAAAAATGACGCGTTTGTGAATAAAAAGCTAGCGAAGATGATATTCCGCATTTCCTTGAATGTAATCCGTGGGTTATGTGATTTTTTGGGAATCTAGTGCGGATTCTATTTGAGGGCGGGTTGTATGCATTAGGTTTTATATTTGCTAATTGCAAGTCTCAATTTTGTCCTCAAGTTTTCAATCTGCCCGGATAGCAGACACCGGGGGGGTGGGGGGCAAGACGTCTGTGAAAAATTGCCTAAGTGTCGATCCGTGACGGATCTGCTACGGAACGGATTTAACGGACATAAAACGGAACGTCTACGGAAGAGAGTGAACATTTGGCCTTGTTAAAATTTGCCACACAGGCGAGCAGCGTTGCTGCGACTAAGAGAATGTTTCGTCTGACCCCCTCTCTCCTGACGCGACGGACTCCCCCTCCCCTCTGAAAGATGTTTCTGAATTCAAACAACAAGGTTTTGTAACATCGACTTTTTAGTGGGATTTACGTAGAAAAATTTTCGAGAGTTCTTAAGTGCGGGATCCATTCGGGGACAGTTGATATGATTTTTTTGTAATGCAAGTGCGAGAAAATACGGTAGTCAATTATCGACTTCTGTCCATGCTGCCGTGCAATGATTGCATTTAGTCGCTGTGCACAAGGACAAATCGGATAAAGTTTCAAAAGTTTCGTTGACGTTGTGAATTCAAGGTCAGAGAAGTCATGGTGCGGGGTGCGGTCGCAGGTAAACGGCGCTACCCCACTGTTCAAAAATACTTTTTAGCGTTACCTCACTGCTCTGATTTCCATTTAACGTTGTTCTACGCATAGATTCTCTGACAGAGAAACTAAACAACCCGGGTTGGCCACATTAAGTTGAACTATTAATCATTCCATGCAGCTGAACGGAATGTGAGCGTGACTTTAGTGTTATGAATATGATTTGCACTGATCTCAGGCGCAGGCTTGCTATAGAAGATATCTCAGATTTAGAGACCATTCGCATCAATGGACCCCACTATGCAAATGGAACCCGGAACTCTATGTTCAAAGTTGGCTCTTCACCATCGAGAGTCACTTAAGATCAAAGAAAGTGAATGGAGTCATTGAAGATAGCAAGTCAATTTGGCATCTGCTGTAATTGTTTTAGATTTGTTTGAATATAAAATATCAGTTTAGAAAACTACTTGCAAATCATGTACGCATAACAAATATTATACTATTTTTTAATTGATGTATTGGCTGGAATGCTGCAGGCTTACATGTTTACATACTTTGTGCATGCACCGGTACAGTACATGTATTCTCTTGTTTATGAAAATTCAATTACTACAATTATGGCACTATATTTACATGCTATTAAAATGCATGTATATAAATGTAAACGTATACAGACATATCTCAATGAGCCATGATTTCATCGAAAGTTGACATAATTTTATCAAATTTGAAAACTATGATATGCGAATAGTTGATAGCCTTATACGGGAGGGTGTTCATGATGAGGATGAGAAAAAAAGACGCCACCCCCTTTAGTAACGAGCGAGTGGTTTTTATATCAAGGTGATAATACTGTGATACTTTTAGCAACTAGATTTTATTAAAGCCGTTGCTAAAGAGAGTACCGTATTTTTTTCTCATCCTCATGATAGGCGAAAACCAATAAAAGCGCTTACAAAAACATTGATATCGAGCGTCAGCCCACTGGAAATTTTGCCATGAGATCACTTCAAGGCTGGTCGCATATTAAAACATTGTGAAAAGTTAGCCGGAGCTGAGACAATGTTTGAAACTTGGGCCCAGTTTGTTTTCACGACCCAAGTTACTGGAACCTTGAGTAGAGCACCTAAGGTCCAACCTTGTTTAATGGAAGGGACTAACAAAAATCAATTCATTGCAACTAAATTGGGATTAAGCAGCAATGAATAGTAATATTAAGTTAATAGTAATGAAAAGTATAAGCAGTTGAAATTATCTGAGGCACCATTTTTACTTGGTGGCATAAGCAATGTATTAAAGCACAAAGTTTCCACTATCAATTGCGGCTGGTGGTTCAATGTGCCCACCCTCCTCTACTCTGAAAATACATATACTCTGTACAGCAATTAACAAAAGCCAAAGCTGAACCATGTGTAGGCTATGTCTTTATGTATGCATGATAACAATTTCTTCAAAAATAAAAAAGTCTGTGCACATGATCAAAAGAAGCCGACCTGAGTCAGTCTACAACCAAGACCACTGCGCCATTAGGCTGGCTTCCATCTCTGCTTTAAATAGAATTTTAAGATTCAAACTCAGTTTTGTTGAACTTCGTGAAAACTGACAAAATGTAAGTGTTTTAGTACATATCATGAAGTCATTCTAGGGAACAATCATTTTACATTTTGTGAAGATCTTGTCACAATATATAGCATTTTGGTTTTCAAACTAGTAGTTTCTTAGATTTAATAATAGCTTTGAGACACACTATTTAAGCTATATCCTGAGGGAATTCACAAAATACTATTTTTACAGCACAGTTGATATTTCGTCTAATGTAGTGCTCCAGTAATATTCAATAAATACTGGAAACACACGGAAGTTTTTGTAGCAAATAAAATAGCAAAATGACCACTTTTCATCGCAAATTGTACTTAAATAATTTTGAATGCAAACCAAGGCCTTTCTGTAGGAACAACCTACCGTCATCAGGGAAACAATCTAACTGAAGGGTACATGCATGTAAATTTCTACAAAAGATATTCAAAATTATCAAGCTATAGAGTACTGTAAAACCTAGATAAATCTATGGCGATGAAAAGTGGTCATTTTGCTATTTTATTTGCTACAAAAATTTATAGTGGGCTTCCTGCTGGAAAAACACGGAAGTTATAGCAAACTAATCAGCTAAATTTAATCAAATAGTGTTTCTGTGGCTATTCATCAAAACCTATTTCAACACATTCGTGACATTTTTGAAAAGTGAGGATCTTTGGCCAGAGTCATTTGATTAGAAGCATCCCATGTCCTGATGATAAGGATAAACGACTTTTTGCGCGAGTATTTTCGCATTATATCTAAAATATTCATCATTTCGCATGAACATGTTTGGTCGGTGACAGGCGAAAGTGCTCGGGCACCAGATATTTTTTCCTTACCATCACGACATAGAATCCTTCCAACCAAATGGCAACACTGACATGTCTCACTGCTGCATCACGCTAATTGCACATCTCAAATTTGCTCCGGGTATGTATTAAATATTTGAATCACTCGCTCACTCTGTATAGTGAAAATAAATAATTGTTTGATTTACGTCTTTCAAGTGACTGGTATCTATGAAGTCAAATGTCGATGCATGCTTGTTGCGTATTAGTTCTTTTAATCGAATATTAACTTACATTAGTGTGTGTTTCTTATAACAGTAGTCACAGTGCGTGATGTTGATTTTTATTCAAATAAGTCTGTCTCAAACTGATTTTGCTGTTTCAATTACTTCGCATGTCAACCACAATAGATGTGTGACATGACCAATAAACACTCGTAAATCCTCAAGACAGAAGATTTTTATTAATTTCAAGTTGTACGTGTGCATGACTATAAATAAGCGCCAGAAAAAAGAAGGGTGCAGAAATCTACTATTTTTAAACCAAAAATGATGCTTCATAAATTTTGTTCATTATAAAATTCAATGACTCCATTTTTACAGTGCGAAATGAAACAATCAGAGAATGTTTAGGCGATAAAATTCAATCGCTGGAAGAAGGAGAAATCTTGTCGCACGAGCAAGTCGGTAAAGAAAACTATCCAGATGACATGACGTGCAAATGGATCATCAGGGGCGGAGATATAGCTGAAATACACTTGACATTCTTATTGTTTGAAGTCGAAGAGTCAACCAGGCAAGAATTATTTTTGGTTTTGAACTGTTTTGAAGTGATGAGCAATGATTGAAATATAATTTCAGATGTCAATCAGATTTCCTGGAGGTTGGTGATGATGAAAATACGGTTCGCTTCTGTGGCAATGAAACACAAAATCTGGTGTTGAAGAAATGGGCAACAATTGAATTTCATTCAGATTCCTATAATTCAAGCGTTGGGTTTAGATTGAAGTACACGATCAAATCTATTGGTGAGTGGAAGCTGGCGGTCAAGCAGCTGACCAAACGACGGGAGATCATGCTGATATTGATCAAAGTAAAAAGGTATTCACCTTTGCTTTACAGTCGAATTTCTACTAAAGTTAGTTTGTAAATCACGACAAGTACTTCGGCGTCCCGCGCCTTCAAAGGTCGATAGAACTAAGTGGACAGCGTGTGAAGCTTTATATGAAGAGTGAGTGATATAAAGAGATGTGCTGATTGTATGAATGTAGATCATATTATGAAGACAGAATATAGTCTGGAAGTTCGTATCTTCTAGTGATTGTGGGTTTGAGATGTGTGATTGTTTTAGCTTCTGCTATTGCTGTGTCTCGTGTGTTGAATAGTTTGCTAGTAGGTACAGTAGTTTATCAATACACATGTTCACATTGTGGTGAATTTTACATAGGTAAAAGTGCTCGGATGTTTAAGACCAGACATCAGAAAAAAGCGTGCTATAGAAAATAAAAGCAGTAAGCGCTCTATCTCAACACATCAAAGATATTATATTGCTTTTAAGTACGACGGTTTAGGAGGCATCGGAAACTTTCAGGTCGACTTCATTTGCAAACTGTTCAAAACATGAGACAACAATAGCAGAAGCTAAAACAATCACACATCTTAAACCCACAATCACTAGAAGACACAAACTTCCAGACTACATTCCGTCTTCACAATTTGATGAGCATTAATACAATCACAATGCACATCTCTTGATATCACTCATTCTTCGTATAAAGCTTCACACGGTGACATCTCACTGTCCACCCAGCTCTATCGATCATTGAAGGCGCAGGACGCCGAAGTACTTGCCGTGATTTACAAACTAACTTTAATAGAAATTCGACTGAAAAATAAAGGGGAGTTACCTTTTTACTTTGCTCAAAAGGTGAAGGTCACATTGAATTCATAAATAATCAATGGATAATTTGATAATGAATAATAAAATATATTGAATAATAATGATTTATTCAAGCATTCGAGCTGTATTCAAATAGCCACCAACTCATTCAAAATTCCGCGATTTGGGCTGGAACCTTTAAATTGAAAGTCACGGATCGTGTGCGGGTCGAAAAGTGAAAAAGGCGATCAACCGGAGTTTTCCGAGAACATCATCAGTGAGGACGACCATCAGAGCGTGAGAAAGGTGTTCACAAGTAGCGCGAACCTTTGAAGACAAGCGCAAATTTTTGTTTGATAGCATTTTAGCGACATAACTACTCGACCGATTTCTTTGAAAACTGTTTTGAAAACATTTGAATGTACTAAGAAAACACTCGCACTAGCTTGGTTCTTAGTATATTTTTGTCACATAGGCCTACACACTTGAAAGTGCAAAAACTATCTATCTGTCTGTATAGGGGCGTAGGGGCCTGTTATAATATTGAGTATTTACCAGTCAAACCGCAATTGGGAATGGAAATCCAAGATTCACTTGCTGTTGTTAAATTGGTGAATTGCATCAAACAACACAAACTCCAGAATTATTAAAGCGGGTGACCTGCAGATGATCACTTAATCAGTGATACTAATTAGTACTGAGTGTGACAGTGCGTGATTTAGCGTTCATTCTATCTGAGAAATATGATCTTCCCCTTTCATCCAAACTGCTTCCGTGCTTAGAAAAAAAGATAGTGAAAACAATATTTATTGATTCATTTTACATGGAATACTTTTTCTATTAAGTTCGTGAGCGCTAATTATTTCGTGAAAATGCTAAAATTTCGGGAATTTAGTGAAAATCTGGATACTTCGCAAATTTCCTGAAAGCCTTGAAATTTCGCGAATTTCGTCAACTATTAAGCATTTCAGTAATGTTTGATGATATATAGTGATGTTTCTTGATATCTTTCTTTATTAGCTTAATAAACGATTACGGTACTAAGTCATTCATTTCTAAATTTCTTGCTATCAGAGGTGCAGCGTTAATTACAGACCGACGTTTATTAAAAAGCTGACCTCTCAACAGCGACATTTATTAAAAAGCTACAGTAACATTCCCTAACCAGCACTATTTTATTTATAAAAGTAAACATTCTGCAGCTCCGGTAATTTTCTGACTTTTACTGCATTTGAATCATTCTCTGCTAAACCATTCACCACGTAAGGGCGCGTTAAACTTTTAGTGAGTGGTAAGTACCCAGGATTTTCATAAACAACAATAAATCACCCCCAAACTAAGCCCAAAGTCTTTCGGCATTTGATGAGCAGGTACTTCTGAAATGTCTGAGGTTAGTGGTGGATCTAGGAATTGTGCGCTCCGAGCGCAGAGAGCATCTGTAAAATCTAAGAAATCGGAGCGTGGAGCGAACATGGGTCCGCCAAGTTGGAGTGCAGGTGCAAAAATTTAGCCGGAGCGCTCCCTCCTTTGATGGATACATGCAGTGTTGCCAATTCATGCGCTATTCGCAAAATTATGTGTACTCTCCGCTATTATTTCATTATTTTCAGATTTTTATCTCTATCTATCGGACTTTTCATTTCTAGTAGGCTAGTAAATAAAGATGCGATTGGTTATTTTTGCCAAGACATTTACCCTTCTCAGGGGATTGCTATTTCAAGAAATGTGCTTCTAAATCGTAGGAAATGCTTGGCCGTCATCTAATGTATAATTTTCTACTATTTCTTCATTACACTTTGACCAAATGAATCCCCATTCCCTTATACGCTAGCAACATCATATAGAGACTCTTGTCAACCAAATGTTCACATGGTGGGATGCCGAGAAAAAAGTGTTTTTTGCTTATGTTAAAGAGATGGCGAAGACCATAGAGGAGAGGACCGAGGACCGAATAACTCCTCATTCATTTATATTTTGATTTCACTAAAATCAGTATATTGCACCATTTCGGTAGTTCATCTGCTATTTGCAATATTGTTTTTCAAGCAGATTCTGTGTCGAAAAATACTATTTAGAATACGACGGTTTATTTTATATTTTTGGTGGCTATAATTGAAGTAGAAACATAGGAAAAAATCACAGCCAATAGCAAAATATGTAATTATATCACCATGCGTTAATGTTTTGATAATGCGCTATTATATGAAAAAATACCAACGGTAACACTGCATGTGATGTAGGACTGACCTGTTCACCAAAAAGCTGCATTCATGATGTAAATATACTAGCAATCAACATACAAAAACTTTTAGAAATACTGGTACATGCATGTCTGCATATGTGCAGATCGTAGTTACCTATAGATACTCGCAGTTAATTTCATTATCCTGTTGTAGACTATGTTCACACACCTTAAATTTGTTTGTCATTGAACGGGTCAAGAACCTTACATAAATGATTGTCAACGAAATGTTAGTTTAGAAATAGAAGTACATGTAATATTGTTTAGAATCCTTCATTTCAATGTGCAGCAAGTAAAATGTAATTGTCGCAACATGATTTTACTGCAGTTTTCAACGTACATGTATACAAATCAAAATACTTGCTTGTAAGTTTTTTATCAATTTTTCTTCAATGAAAATGTGTCGGTCACTGCTTCGACATCAATGTGAACTTTAGAGGGAACATACTTCAATGCCACTAATCCACAGAGAAAGTGGTCATCGGCAATGTGCAGAGGATTTTTATGTTTCTTTTCAATCTCTTTTCATTCGATTCGGTAAAAGATCGATTTTTTTGAAATTTGTAAACGATTATCTCTCAAGTCTCAACGGATGTCCACATCGACGGTCACTTAATTACTTCAAACACCTCAAACCAGATCCAGGTCCAATTTGCGAGAGGTATGGCTATCAATCAGCATAAAACATGACAATTTCCTGGCACTTCCGTGCATAAGTAATCATCACAGTAATTAAGAAATCTACACGTATACACTCAGTGACAATTTCAAGGGCCGCTTCCTCACTTGCAAGAAAAAGTGAATTACGCATCACGACATCAAATCCTACACATCTTATTGACGCTCCCGATCCCAGATTATCCCATAATTACGAGTCAAATTGAATGACTGAATACTGAATTACAATTGGACTATCTGCAGGGATGCACCCGGACCACTCCCCCATCTGGATCCGCCACTGTCTGATCTGTCATGCTTCAATTTTTAGTAACGGGAAGCGGAGAAGGAGAAGAGACAGCTATAAGCAAGGAAGAAATCTTAGAGGACAATGAGATGGTGGGAGAAAATGTTGACTGCGGGAAACAATTATTGAATCCAAGCGACAATACTCCTCGAGTGATTGGTGGACAGCAGTCAAAAGATGGCACTTGGCCGTGGATGGTGGCTTTGTTTCATGATGGAAAGTTCAAATGCGGAGGGACTATCATCGCTAAAGAATGGATATTATCAGCCGCACATTGCTTTCGATAGTAAGTGTGCCAAAATTCAAACTTGGTTTGTGGCCCAGTTTAGTGGCCTGTTCTGTAGACCGGGGTACTTATGGGTTATCTCACCCCCACGTTTTCAAATTTCTCTAAAATCCGTAGAAATTAGTCGATCATTACAAAACTTTTAGCTCAAGTAAGTGAGGTTATTCTCTACTCACATGCAAAAATATAGGCAAATCGGACAAGTACTTTTTGAATTAGAAGCGATAACTTGAAGTGCAGCGATGCCGGCAGCTTGATCTGACTTCTTATGACCTCACCGTCGGAGCAGAAAGCACTTGAGGTCTACAAAGTCATTTCCCGATAACTCGTGAAGCGATGATGACCAGGCCACATCCTTTATATTGATATGATTGGCTCAATAAAGGTGTGGCAAGGTAGTGGTCGTGGGAAGATTTCAAATAACAGTGGATGAGACGAAGAGGGAGAGAGAACAATGCACACACGAGTAACAATAATGCGTCGAACAGACGAAGTCAGATCATGTTGCAGACTTCGCTATACTTCACGTGATCGTCTCTCATGCAAAAAATACTTGTCCAATCTGTATAAAATTTTGTATGGGTAGAAAATATGCTTAAGTACGTTTACTTGAAGTTTGGTGACGTTTGATTTATTTTTGCAGATTTTAGACAAATTTGAAACCTATGGGGAGATAATCCATGAGTACCTTGACCGGTTCTGTGTGGTGGTAGATTTTCTTAAAACAGCCGGAAAATTAAGAAAATCAAGGAAAGGGTTCCAAAGTTTTGGTCAAAATCAATTTTATATTAAAATATGAAAATCGGAAATGACGAGCCGTCAGCGTCCAGCGCTTTCTGATGGTTGATGGCAACGGGTGGGATGACCAGTGTGAAGCACGGGTACTTAAAATGCAAAGATGTGAGTTATATGAAAGAAGCGTGTTGATTGTATGTATGATAATCGAATTGTGAGGAGAGATTGTAGTCTGGAAGTTCATGTTTTCTGCTGTTAATAGTGGCTTTAAGAAGTGTTATCGCCAAGAATGCCGTTTGTCAGGTAGTCCCACCCAATCCCATCCCAATTCCAAAGGTAATTCTGATTGGGATCCAACCCAACTCAATCCCAATGAGAATCCCAACATAAAAAATGTCATCAATGGTACTTCCATATGCAATGATTACATTAATTGCCTTAAACCATTTAAATACCGGGCATGTACAATGCATATGTATGCACGTGGTTTTTCCAGGTCTTTATTTCAGAGCAATGGAACCTTTTTTGAATTTTGACACAAGATAGGTGATATCATGCATATCCTATTCCATATGATAGTTGGAGTATGACATGTGTCCTTAATTTAAATGACTTTGCGCTAAATTTAAAGCGACTATTGTTGAAACGCACGTGCATACTTGCGCTGCTTACATGAATTTGCTCACCACACCAGTTCATATATCGCCAATTATATGGGAGACTATGAGGCCATGAAGTAATGTACGTGTATAAACATGTCCATGCCAACATTATTGAATATTGAGTAATTTTACGATTGAGTTAATGGGACCTGTTAGTCTGCTTCACACAGGAATAGTATTCAACGAACTATTCCAATTTATGTACGGCACAGTTTGAAATATTTTGCTGGTTAATTCTTAGGTTATTTATAATTTTGTAAGTTCTGTTTCAGTAGTTTTCTCATGAACAAAGCATCAATCCAATAAAATGCACCTTGATTTTTAAAAGGCAAACATATGAAGCTTCGAAAATGATGCTTATGTCACAGCAAAATCATCTTCCTATGAAATTGATTAGTAAATCTGTAACATGAAAGATCTTTTAACAGTGTGACTTCTATAAAACAAATAATTATAACTGCAAAAATGCTTTAGACGAATGTCTCGAATGATAGCCGGGTTGGAAAGTGACAGAGAAATTTTGATTTTGCGTGGGTCAGAATTCTCAAATTTGCAAAACTCAAAAACCCGAAAATTTTTCCGGTCGGAAGAATTTTGTCTGAAAATTCATCTCGAGTGCTAGGCTCCGACTCCGACCATCATGCGCCTTTGTGATGCATGATTAACACATAGAAAGTTACAAGGATCATTAGACAGTGTGAAATACATATGTAGGTTGCGACTTTATGCAGTATTTCAATCAGATTTTTCATTTGAATTTTATAATTTTACTGGCTAGGCGTGTTAAAAATGATAACAGATAATGTGAATAATCATTTTCAGTAGCCTACAGAAAAGAGTACCTATCTTATGAAGGTTATAATTTCTTTACAGCCTCGAGGATCCGTTCAGTTGGCATATTCAATCAGGCTCAACAGACATCACAACCTACAATCCTCAGAACATGACGTATGTGAAGTCAATTTTTATTCATCCTCAATACAAATGGCGCACAAAAGACAATGACGTGGTTCTTCTCCGGCTTTACACCCCTTTGCATTATGATTCACGTGTGCAGCCGGTGTGCTTGGGTCAAGCTGACCATCTTTTCCTCAGTAAATGGCGTCGCGCTGCAGGCAAGTCGTATGTAACCGGTTGGGGTAGAACCGCCCCTCATATCAAAAGCGGTCACCTTCGGGAGGCTATTGTACCAATCCTTCATCCAATGACATGTCGAAGACGGACGAAGATCGGCGAGCGCGTTACAGTTTTCATGGTTTGCGCTGGTCACATTCGAGGTGGCGATGACACCTGCATCGTAAGTAATTGACAGGGAACCCCTGACTGCAAATCACATTGTCAGTCAGTACCACACAGCAGTGATGGAAATCGGTGGAGATTTTAGGGCCGGTCCGGTCTGGAGGACGGCAACCTCCAGGCAATACGCTGGAATCATGCCGGTTTCACACCACTAACAAGTCAATAAAAAGACTGATGATGCTAATATTAAACCTTTCAAAATTAATAATCAAGATATGCCTACAAGATCCAATTAAAATTATTTAGACCTAACTATCATAGGCCTACAGTAAAGTTTTCTGCATGGAATGATATTTTCACTTATTGGCTGAATAACATACCAAGCGCGTTACTCTGATGAGAATGCAGCACTTATGTTTCTAAAAGACTCTTTGTACGAATGCGCTTCACTGATCGGAATGGAGTACAAGATTAAGCCTGATTATTGGTTCTCCGCAAATAGCCGATCATTGTAATTTCACTGAAAAGTTTTCTAATACAGTCTCATACAGGGATTATCTACGATAAATCCATGTCTTAAACAAAAACAGCGAGAGAAGGTACTTGCTTCTCTTTCATGCATTTCTTCCAAGCTTATGTGCTAATAATATTCTGTTACATTTATCTCAATCTAAAATGTAGCAAGGTAGCATGATGTATGGGTACTCGTTTCCGGTATACATCAATTTATGATTATAGTTGATATTTCATAGTTGATTGTAATTGATTACTTACAGTTGATTCGTTATGCGATATTTCATCAAACAGAGTGCATACGGATACCCTGCTATACAAATTGTACTAAAAAGTGCGGCAAAATTTCCTTCCGCTGCACGAAATTGTTGTTGCTTTTGGTATTATAAGCCCTACTGACAGTTGATTACACATCGCAATTTTCACATTTGATTAATCGCTCACGAAATATCAGTTTCATTAATTGAGCACGTGTATAATAACTAGTAAGTAATAGAAGATGTAATAACTGAAAAGTTGAATAATAGGTAAGTTAAATTTGCTTAATTGAGTGATCAAAAGACGTTTTTTCAATCAAAGACATCTCTTGATTGGTGACAAATTTGCTCATTACTTGTAGGCAGCCGGTTTCCATCTCTGCCACAGAGCACGTGTGCGGTATGAAGAAACAGTATCTCTCCTATTTCAGAAAGGAATTGACAACTATTTAATTGATTTCAAAAATTTGAACTCATGTCAGCCATTTTCTCACTCACCAAAGGGCCTTTCACTAAGTTGCCAACTCCGTCGTATAAAATACCACACTCAATGTAATATATTACGATTTCACTCCAATTACTCCATGAAGAGACATGCTGAAAAGTAAGCATTCGGACGCATATGCAATGTGCCTCCATAAAATAAAACATCCGAAGTAATGCATGTTTGATATTCGTAGCAATTTGATTCTTAAAAAATTGCGGCAATCTCCAAAAGGGAGTAAAAATCTGAATTAGTGAATTATTCTTTTCTGTATTCGCAACAATGAGTTCATAAAAGACAGCAAACCCCAGAATGGAAGTAAATTAGCAAGTGTCTTTTTTAAAATTCAAAGCAATTTTTCCATCAGATTTAAGAAAGACCTGTCAGATGCCTACCGCTTGAAATTACATTTATTGCCGCTCTTCAAAGCAGTCAAGAGCTTTGGTCTCTTCAGAACATGTTTGTAAGACTCATCACAGTGGATGTCGAAATTGAAGAAAACACACAGTTCGCTCTCGAAAGAATTAACCAACAGTGGATTTCATCAGTCCTAACTTTCTCTTTCACCGAGAAAACTCGTTTAACAAAGGCGTTTGAAACTGGACTAGACATAAACATTGATGCGATTCTAAAGAGAAAAGATTTCTCCGAGTCAAAGAGGCGTCTCACAACCGAAAGGTTCAACCGATCGCGAACTGATCCGACGCTTTTGAATACATCCAGTTCCAAAATCTTTTGGAATCTCATCCCGGGTCGGAGGACGAGGGCTGAGATCAAATACAGAGATTCGATCGTGGATACCTAGCTTACCGTAGGGAAAGTACTTATCCAAGTCGCGCAGCTTCAATGCCTCATTCAATGGCCTTCCACTCATTCACCGTGAGGGAATTTCTTCGCTTAGCCAATGTGGGCATCATGCAAAAGAACATGTCCTTGGTCTCAGCTTTGGCGCGAAGACCGCACAGAATAGTGCTCAAGTGTTGACTTGCTGCTTTCTAATGCAAGAACAATGTGAAAATCAGGCAGAAATGAATGAATTAAATAGAGTTTGATGTCGTTGATGATAGGGTTGGAACATGAACTGAAGTCGTCTTCTTGATAGCCGCAGAAGGGTCCACATGGTCTTGTCGCAGTGTTCTTTTCCGCGGTTGACGTAGTAAGGTTCACTTGGCAAGATATTCTTCACGATGCAGGAGTCCCTCGAGCAGAGTCAGCCATCTCGTGACCACGTATCTCACCATTTTCTGGTAGTCTTGAGTTTCACCGCTTTCTTGGATGACTTGCAGAGCACAGCAAAACACTTCAGAAAAACATTTTCTACATCAACGAAGAACAAATATAGCGCGATCGTCGGGGCATTATGAAGAACATGGTTGAAGCCATAGAAATCTGACTTTTCGCCTTGCGTTAGGTAAATGGGACTAGAATGGACAACAACAGTTGTTGATAGTTATTTTCATTTCTATACTGCTTGGTCATGCGCCGATCTTAGTCAATGCTAGTTCTTAGGAGATTGATGAAGATTCTTGCAGGGTGATATGCTGAAATTTATTTTATCAGAATGATTATATATTTAAAGATAAAGTATATTAATCATGAATCTTCACAAAGCACACTGACAAGGCATCGGTGCATAATCACTGTCAACCAGTGGAAGCTGCCATCGTTAAGGTACCGCGGTCATGGCAACGCGTGTGTAAAGTGCAGGATTGTTTTGAAGGTGCGGAAAGTCTCTCCCTGATTTCGAAAGCCTGTAGTTTCAAGGTAAATATATTTTTAAGTCTAATTTTTCGTCTAATTAATTGAGAATACAGCAAAGTTTTATACCAAAACAACCATTTTGATCTACTACAATCTGTTCAATCGCTTAAGGGTTCGAGGTTCTTTCTTACAAAATTAAGCGAATGAAAAACGAAAATATAAATGAATGAACTGAAAACTTGCAAACACAAAGTTTATGTTGAAGTGTATGCTTTTGTGGATTCTATTTCTAGGAAGGATGATCTCTAAAAGCAACCAGGTGTTGTTAGCATTTGATGATTCTAATTTGTCAATGCGTTAGAGAACATAGAACGGCGTTTAGAGAACGTAGCTATTGGCGACTAGCTTGAAATGCATGTGACCACACCAATGTCGTCCAGATATCTATGCTTTTAAATGCGCATGTGTAAATTAGTATGTGTAGAACCATTGTAATCAGATATCTATTCTAAAAATCGAATAGTTGCATTCACATTGTCTGCTATTGATTGATACGAGATTTACTCAGATGTATGTTTGTGTCGAAAAAAGGATATGAATTCAAGAGAACGGATATTTATGTTCATTTCACTTCGCGATGCAATCATCAGAATAACGTATTTCCATTGTCTTACTAATGGCAGAATTGAAAGCCACTCGGCCATTCACGTGAAAGTATCTTCAAGTCGAACACATCTTCCCCAAGACCATTCCTCGTGTATTACTTTCAAGTATTTGGAAGCAGTACCTACGAAAGATCTTGAGCAATTCTCGCGAGATCTGCTCATGAGAGCTTTTTTGTTATCATTGTAAGCAGCGGACAAATCTAACATTGTACCGCATACAGGACAAAATGTGAAAATATGGGAAAATATCCTGCATGGTGCATGGTGCATTCAGATGAATATTTTTCCAACATTTTACGGCGACGACTTCTATCAAGACCTTGGAGGTTAGACTAAGATTTTTATGAGTCGAATAAAATCTAGCATAAAAGGCTGAAATGCAAATATATTCAACACATTTCTTTCAACTTTCCATGCAGTTTATTGCTCGTATAAATAATACAAATCGCTTAAATCTAATAAAAAGTTCGCGAGTTGAATAAAAAATTATATCTAAAAATACAAGCAGATGGCTCAACAAAATATTAAAAATCTGGCTCAGTAATATTGTGCTTATAAGTGTTTCAAAAAATGCTTTCAATTCTAGGGGAGGTAAAAATTTGTGTCTCCTTCTCTCTGCAACTGCTCACCGCTCTCTTCAATTGCCTCTGCTCCAAGATTTTCTTGAAAGTTTCAGGAATATACTGCATTTTATCACAAACAATTTTCGTTAGTGCATATTCTGAAACATTTATGGGACTTGATGTTCCAGTGAATTTTCGGCAATTACACAATTGTTTTCGCTAACTCCCTCCCTCATAATCGGCCCCATACTGCACATTATATGAAAACGAAAGAATACAGGCAAAAACGACCACTTTTATCGGATAAATTGGCGGGCTTCATTTTGTTTTCGGTCGATTCCGAATCGCGCGACTCAGCGCTAGATTAATCGAAAATCGTGCGATTCTAATTATTTTGATATTTTTCAAATCAATTGATCAAATGTTAAAAATTAGTCTTGCTTGCATTATCATTAATTTCTAGACCATTAGTTTCACTATAAATTTGATAGTTTCCATTATAATTGAGACCATGAGAAGCCTATTAAGACATCAAATTTTTTGAATTTTGGATTACAGCATTATAAATAAAAACACAGAGAGTCGCAAATAATGCATAAAAATGTTGCAAGAATCTATTATGAACAGGCTGTTGCTAATCCGAATGGATTGTGAGATGTAGTTTCTACACAAAGATAATAATGCTACAGCCATTCGCTGGAGAGCATGATTTTGGATCTAGCATTCCAAGGCATTATCTTCAATCATTAGAGAACTCGAATGTGATTGTCATAAACTTACTCCTTAGCCCACTGGAGCAATGGTAGGAAAGAATTGAAACTCAATGAAAAACATAAATAATGACACAAACTTTACAGCAAATGCATATCAAAAGATTTTACCGTAGATTTTACCTAACCACAAACACAAATTTTGGTCATCACTGTGCTAGTTGAATCATTTTGCATTACGATATACATAGCATGCTAATTGCGTATCTCAAGGAAATAGTAGATTCACTTTCAAATATAACCAGTGTTGCATGTCTACACTGCATGTAAAAATGCAATGTCTTTATAAATGTAAATGGCAGACTGCTTGTGCAAGTCATCATGTCAATAAATTCCATGTCACACTGAAAATATAAATCTTTGCAGGGAGATAGTGGCGGTCCATTGGTATATCACCTAAATGGTAGATTTTATCAACGTGGAGTTGTTTCTTGGGGAGATGGATGTGGAGGTAAGAAAACTATTCTGACTTTCTTTAATAGACCAAGAGGCGAGGGGTCAAGCAAAGACGAAAAAGTTACCTAGTTGACCAGTCGTCAGGAGACCATTTTGTAATCAAAAGCCATCGACCGTTTGAAGGCGCTAGGCGCCGAAGGCCCGTCAAATTTTTGTTGCTTTTAACTCAAGAAATCATCGACCAAAACTTTGGGGAGATTTTCTAACTTGCTTTTGATTGAAAAAGTTACCAATTGTCTTGCATGATATTGTGTAGCACGTGGTTAGAGATACTGGAAACTGTTCGTCTGGCTGGGTATTAGTGGCGGGTAAACACAGGGGGTCTATTATGTAACACCAACAACTAGGCTAGATTAGACCAAAAGGCTACCCAGTGAAACCAACGACGAAGTGTTCAACATGCTTCCCTTAATACTAACCTAATACAGCACTAACACTTATTCAACAAACTGCGCGTCAATAGGACCTACAAGAAATTTGTCAACTTGAATGTCTACTAAACCAATAAACATTTCCTTGCACTGGATGTCTGAAACATCGATGTAAAAACCCTTCTACATCTTCTACACCAGTGGTGGGCAACCAAGCTGGGATAGAGGGCCACAACTAGTTGCCCGCGAGAAGGCTCGCGGGCCACCAATTTAAAAAGGTAGGTTTGTTGAAAATTCCTATATTGAGCACTTTGTAGCGCAGTTTCAAGGACTGGTCTACTATACATAGTGGTAGTGCATGACATAATTGTTTTTGCAAATGTATGCAGCAACATTGCATCCAACTAAGGTGTTGACCATTAAGGAACTGTATTTTTCAGAGCTGGAAAAATTCCACTGAAATTTTTTAATTCCAATTCCAATTCCAGAGCAGAAATTTCAATTCCAATTCCAATTCCTGTCGAAACAGTTCAATTCAATTCCAATTCCAATTCCATAATGAGATTCAATTCCGATAATTGCATGACGCGTATATGTTAATGTATCTAAAATTTCCTCGCTTCAAACTAACCCATGTGCCCGTATCCTATCCTCGTTATTCCTGTGTGCCGTTCCCTGCGTCGTTCCTATGTGCGTTCTCATGTTCATAGTTCATATTTCTTGTGTACATGTGCATGTATATATGTAGCCGGTCAGCCTACGCCATTTTCGTTTCGTAAACGAGATATTCAACATCTTGTGAAAAAGAGAAAAGAAAATTGACGGTCAGCAAAGAATCAAACGCTGAGAGAGAGAGAGAGCATAGAAATTAACAGTACCATAGAAAGTCCTAGAATGGAAATTGCATGAAAATTATGGCACACGCCGGGGGAACTAAGTTGGGGCAAAACGCAAATTGTGCGAGCTGGTTTCCATGTTTTCTTATTTGTATTTATATTTGTCAAGCCAAATTGTGATCTGGATTGCTGCCCCTTGTCCAAAGATCATACACAAAAGCAATAGTGAATTTACAAAATACTGCGGCGACAGGATGACAAAGAAAGAAATCCTTTAAAACGTTCTGTACGTTCATCATTTTGAAATATCGCTCCTATAATCTATCAAGAGTATTATCAGTCACATATGCAACTTGCAATGTCGATTTACAGAACATACATTGCTCCAGCTTGAAATCAGAGGTCAAGAAATCTCAGAGTATTCATTTTACTTGAAAGGGCTCCCCTGTTCACTATATTTGAACAATTTTCAAAATCTTTACATGCCTTCGAATATCAGCTTCCAAAATATCATCACACTATATCACATGTGTCATTTAATAATTAATTGAAAAGTTCCAGCGACTATTCACTTATCTGAGAAATTATTGTCGGTGAAGAATCTTTCAATGCGTTTATTCGACAAAAGCGCTAGGTTTCTTAACCGTATGAAGGAGAAATCATCCTATAATTAGAATTTTTTCTATTGAATTCTTGAGATATTCTTACAACCAGTGCACCGCCCACATTCAATTATGACTTTGTGGACCAATTTTTAATTCGAATTTTGAAAAATAGTTGTTAATGACTGCTGCAAATCGACACAATATACCAACCCAGGGAATAGTAGGCTATACCACATGAAACAATGCCACCATCTCACTTCATATTATCTTCATAAAAATCCTGCATAAATTTGCTGCCAACAACTTTCACAATCAACTTGGCAAATAGTTTGACTATGATGCAATGTTTTAGATCGAATCTGATCTACAAGCCATAAATTTTTCCATGTGTCATCATTGTACATAGGCAAGATATCAAACTTCCATTCTATTGTACTATTATCTACTTCTATGAGAGAGAGAGAGAGAGAGAGAGAGAGAGAGAGAGAGAGAGAGAGAGAGAGAGAGAGAGGAGAGAGAGAGAGAGAGAGAGAGAGAGGAGAGAGAGAGAGAGAGAGAGAGAGAGAGAGAGAGAGAGAGAGAGAGAGAGAGAGAGAGAGAGAGAGAGAGAGAGAGAGAGAGATGCGAATAAATCTATTAATAAACTGGCATAAGAAAGAAATTCAATGTGTGAGTAACGTGATTGTTGATGAAAGAAAAAACGATGATAAAAATGATGTCATGAAAACTGATTAATGGTCCATGTTAAAAAGGGAGATTAAAAATTCCGTGATAAGAATGAAATGAGGTCGGGTCGAAAACTAACGAGTAGAGATTAAAGGAAACTTTCAATTTTCAAAAGAAAGTGGATTTATCGTCAAGTCTCAAAAATTTGCATAAATTAGAGACGATGAGAAATTGAAACAACAACAGCTACCAACAACAACACATACGACATCTTCAGTAGCTGTTAGAAGAACTCCGGGCTCTCGCGGTGTAACTTGACTACAGAAGTAACAACTACAACTGCCTACCAGCGAATAACAACACAGTAGAGTATGCGGCAACACATCAACGAGCGCGATTGAAGATTGACGGTATAAGTGACATTGATATTCATGATATTTATGATATTATTTTGGTATAAGTGAGTCCGATCGAATTGAAGTGAATTCAACATCAAGAAGTGAACTGCAAGTTCAAAGTTTTTCTTTTATCGTTGAGTATCGTATTTGTATAACTATAGTCTTGAAAATTAATATTGTCAATTGTTGTGATTGAAAGTTGAATAATATTTCATGTCATTGCCATTTTAATTGAATCATTATTTATTAGAATAATTTGTTGACACTGTCTATATTGTGATTTGAACTGACAGGCTGCCCTTTAATGCAGGGTTAATTTTCCTCTTTCCAAACCGATTGTTTTTCGTGTGTACAACAATTAATTTAATCTCCAATTTTTGTGCTTATCCAATCAATAACTAAATTCAACAATTGTTTTATTTTGATTAATTATCTTACATGATAAATAACTAAATAACAGATTGAACAAATATGATTATCTTTTCATTGTTTGCTTAATTGCTGAATTAACATTGTCCGGTGGCTGTAGGCCCATCAAAGTCACAATTGGCACCCTTTATTCAACAATAGAACAAAACTAGCTCTGTCGATCTATCTCTCTCTCTTATCTCTACGTGCAGTTAACACAACGGCCGAATACTGTGATTTCAATTTTTGTACAAATAGATTTATCACAGGTCTATCGAAAAAGTGGAATTGAGGTTTATGAAGGTCAATTCCAATTCCAATTCCGACGAAAAATGGAATTAATTCCGGGTCGGAATTAATTACAATTCCGACTTTTCCAACTCTGGTATTTTTCATTCTAAAATCTGTGACATATCTTCATGTGGTTGGACTCCTTCAAACGTAGCTTACTTTATGTATTTATAGGCTTATTGCAACCCTGTTTATTACATGTACGTGGTGCATTCTCAACAAGGTATCGAACACCATATGTGACTTGGCACTCACGCAGTTGATGGCTATGTCACGTGCCTTCAAATTGAGAAGATATTCATTGCGAACGGAAATAATTTCAGCATTGGAATCAAAATTTTTATGCCATCATATTGCTCAATAAGTCATTATTTAATAATTTTGCAAACTCTAAAGACAATCAACCTTAAGCCTAGAAATGCCTTTTAAAGGTCAAAGTCGGAGTGAGGCTTTTTCACATCACCGATTCAAATAATGTCCGCGGCCACTTTGGAAATGAGAAGCGGTGGCGGACCACCCACCGTGGGTCGTTGGGTCACCAAGTGGTCCGCGGGCCACGCGTTACCCACCACTGTTCTACACGCTGCAGGCGGAAATTCATTCCAGATTTCTCCCATAAATTCCTTTGTCGGACGAGTCACTTTGGAGAGTGAGAATTTTATTCATCTACCAATCAACAATCAGAGCTAATATGCAAAATGGTGCACGAATTTTTGGCACCTGAACTGGATCGTCAAAAAATTATGAATATTGTGATTATTTCATATTAAAGGCAATAGTGTTACTGAATTATCAGATAGCAATTAAAATGTACATTAATACGCTTTATTAGTAGGTTATTTTTATGTTGTCTTTTCGGTCCCATTAAAAGTATAATTATAGAATAACTTAGCAGACATTGTAATTCGACGCATGAATTATGTTTTAAGCTGAAAAGTCATGTTTATTCTTTCATTTCAAATAGATGTAACTGAGATTAATCCGACAGTTACTTCATAGACAACCTGCATTTTCTTTCTTGATTTCAGTTGACGGCAAGTTTGAGAAAAGCGATTCTTTAGAACAATTTTCGGATGATCATTTTTTTTCTTCGAATGATTTTCCTGCACATCCACGCTCATGCATTTGTCACTGCATAACAAGCTAACCACATCATCACGACAGTGATGAGTTGCAAGTTTGCGATTAATCAATTCCATTGATAAAACATGACACTCAGGTTGATCGGCTGACACAGAAAATAATGTAATATGATGCAACAATGAATCATGTACGAGTAGAATATGCAGCGGTATAGTATTCGGCATGAAAAGTTTCCCTATAAAACTCCATTTTTGTCATTTTTCGTAAACCTTGAAAATCTGCCTCGTATTTTGCCAAAAAGTCGCACAGTAATCACACAATAATGTTAATCAATACCTTTGCCATTTCCTTCAGTCTCTAACTTGAATTGCTTGGCTTTACATAGACTGCAGACCTACATCGGAATGACTCTTTTCAGAAGTAGGAACTAAGATGCTCAAGTATTGCATTACTTTTATACACTTCTCCTATCTACGGTATCCTAACTAAAATGCTAGCGTGTGTAATAAAGCGCTTTCAAAAACATGTTCATCAGCTGATATGTGGGGTGGGGGTCACGTGGGAGATAAGCATGTGGGTATTTCTCTTGGACTTGTGCCGTAGATAATGACTAATAACTTCACTTCATGGTCTGTGATGGAAAAAAGTTAATTGACTATTGCCTTATTGAATTAATTTTTCCCTTATACACACATGACTATGTTATTTTTTCTCATATCACACATAAAACTACATGCGCATGTACGTTTTTTAATTCTCATCATTACGTGTTTAATTTGCTTTTCATTTTGACATCTCGAAATATATTAAATACTTTCGAATTTTGCAAGCTGTCTGTGCAACATGAAAGCTTATTATGATAGGAGGTTTTATGTAAATTATAGCTGTCGCTGCAATTTTCAGTTGTGAAATATAAACGATTCTCTCTCTCTCTCTCTCTCGTATCCTAAGAAAAAGCCGTGAAAATGAAAATTCATGATAGAAATAATGCGTACCGGTAGCCTTATTGTCACTTGAACTGTCCGCCTTGCGCGAGTCGGTTTTTACGAGTAAGTAAGTAAAATCCATAGGTATTACCTGTCTTTGGCATAATCTAGTAACTTTAAGATGGTCTGGTCTATCTCCGGACCATTTAACTTATAAGCTATACGTTGTCAGTGCACCTCCGCAGTGGCTTTCCAATTTTGTTTTCAGGTCTCTCGAAATGCCTTGTGGCACTACAATTTTCCCTCTACGTGTATAATGTACGAAATGCGCACGGTTTCATTTACACTATCGCCTTTAATATATAAACTGGAACGCCTATTCACATGAAGCTTTGTTTGCAGTCATTAAACATCCTCATTAATCCATGTCTTCAATTATGTTGTGGTCTGCTGAGTTTGGAGGTTGCTAGACATTACATTTGTGAGATAATAATAATAATAAAATATGTCAGTGAATTTAGTTACACGATTGAGGCAACATTTTGTCTATCATTCAGGCTTTGAATAAACATTATAAATATACAGTAGTTTACTATGAATTATTTCAAGCTTCGTTCAACGCTGTACTCTGCAGGCATGTGTAGGAAAATAAAAAAACGTATTTTTCTCCTCGCTAGCGTATTTGAGCCACTTTATCTTCACAAACCATTTTCGGTTGAGGGTTCTTGTGATTCTACCGTCCTGAGTTAACGCAATATTTTCGGGAGTTTGCCTCCCTAGCCTAATCTCTTCACTTCGGCTTTTTCAGCATCAGTTAAGTGACTAAAGGGCTTTTTAATAAAAATCTGCAGAATTCATTGAGCGAATTTACGAGTTAGTCCCAGGCTACCATTTCATAAAAAAGATTTTATGTACCGACCGGTGCTGGTTCATGGACCATTCATGGACTGCCTGCTGATGCTAATCTCACATCACACTCAGTAAAAGAGAATCACAAAATGTGCTGTCTTTGCACTGACGGTTAACCAATCAGAAGCTTTAGGGCTCCCTCTCGAGTGCCCATTCATCGTGTTCATCGTGTGTTAATTCTGTCTATTCGCTCAGATCGTGAAATGAACTACGCTCAGCGATGTCGGAACAGGTGGAGGGTGGCCAAGGGAGGGTACGCAAAGGTGTGCAAAGGTGCTCTTGAGCTAAAGTTTAGTAGTTATACTACAGTTGTTTTCGAGATTTTACTTTGAATTTATATTCTTCTTTCTTTTTCATTGAAGTATTTCTGATGACAGAGTTATCCTCTTTGCTCAAGCGTTTTTCAGAAATGGCGAATTAATTTTGAATAAACAATTACCTCATTTTAGCATTGAAAGAATCAGCAGATTCCATGAGTCTCCAGCGTTTTTAATTTTTAATTTACAAGATAGCATATCAATCAACTAAGTAACTCGAAAGCAGATTATGTGCTTATGTACACTCATAGACCCTACTCTAAAAGATCACTGTTTTAACGTTATCACCCCGCAGTTTAGACAATTTTAGTTAATGGGCATTTATTAAGAATGAATAATTAATTATGTTCATCTATAACAAAAAATATTGTCTGATATCAAACTATGCTTATAAGCACTTGTTAGAATTGAGGGCGTAGCGATGGGAAGTCCACTAGGACCTGTGCTCGCCAATATATTCCTGGGTTTTTTTGATAGCAAGCTGCGATCTACCTTGAACAATCATTCAAGTATTTACATTCGCTATGTCGATGACATTTTTATGGTGGCGGAAACTTCTCAGTCGATCGGATTGGTATTGAGAAAATTGAACTCTCTACATTGCAATCTGGTGTTCACGGTGGAAGAGGAAGAGAATGACTGTTTACCATTTCTCGATGTGATGGTCACTCGTGGAGAAGCGGGATTACCTTCCTTAAGCATTTATCATAAAAGTACTTAGACTGGGCTGTATCTTAACTACAGAAGTTTTGTTCCGATGTCATACAAAATCGGAATAATTAAGACTCTCTGGAGCAGAGCTCGTCGCATCTGTTCAAGCGAAAATTTAGACAAGGAATTGATACAACTCAAAAAAATAATGCAAATAAATGGCTACCCCGAGTCATTCATCGACCGACAAAGTGCCGAAAATATTGTGAAACCAATTGTGTTCGGGCCTCAGAAACCTGTGGTTACTCTTCGCGTACCATTCAAGGGTGACCAAGAACACGACTGGCTTAAGAAGAAAATGAGGAGTGAAATCTGTTCGGTGTATTGTTCCGTCGATATTCGTGTCCTTCCTATAACACGCCGATTTTGGAGCCCCAATCTCAAAGACAAACTCACTCCTAGGACTGAATCAAACATTATCTATCAATTTACTTGTGTCTGCGGTAGTAGATACCTTGGTCGTACGGAGAGGAGGTTGTCCCAAAGAATGGCAGAGAATATCCCTCAGTGGCTTAAGACGGGCAACAACAGTGGTAAGCGACCCTCCAGCAGCATTGCCAAACACCTTTTGCAATGTGGCGAGATTGCGAGGGCCAGTCAAGGTTTCTCATCCTCAAACGAAGTAGGGGGAAGCTTCATTTATGGGTGCTCGAGGCCTTATACATCCACAGGATGAAGCCAGACCTCTGTGTTCAGAAGGAGACAGTATTAAATCTTATTTTACCTTGGTAATTCATTCCGTCCTTTGACTTTTATTGTTTACTTAGTTTCTTCTGTTCATGCCATTATGACGTCATGCTAGGCGCCACTTCGTCTGACGATCGTTAACGATATTCTGTATCTCGTGTCAAATGTAATTTTCATTACGGAGTGCATCCAGTGTATAGACCCGACGAAATATATCGATGCCCGTGCAACCTTACTATGCGCTGTTCTTCCTGTTCAAGACTTGTTAGAATGTCTTATGCATACATGTATAATAAGCAGTTTTTATAATACAATAAATCCTCTAGGTGATGCATGCTGTTAACTTTGTACACCCATAAACAGAATTACTCAGTCGTTTTTCTCTTAAGTACAACTTTCTGAATTATCTTCATACGTGGCTTGCAATTGAGGCCTCACCTTCTACAAGAGCCAAAAATGACGGCTTCTCATTTCCGAAATGGATGGGAGGAAATCAAAAGCAGATTAGCAAGCGATTGGAATGTAAGTCCACACTACAGATTAGTGTTCAGTATTACTCGAATGACCACTATTAGAGTATTACTTGAGTAGCCCACTATAATGAAATATCAATGTATACAATATTCAATACACTATTTTATAGACTGAGATGCAGCTCCACAAAAACATACATAATTACATATTCTTAAAATACTCACTAATTCAGGATCTCCAGCAAGATCGATTATAGAAAGCCTTTCAACCTTCTACGCACTTTTTGCAAAAATCAGCCTCGCAAAAAGTTTTTCCTCTTCACTGCCTCGCTGTCATTATAAAATTCTTGCCGATTGGTGAACTACAAATTTTGTCTTGGCAATTTACTTTTCAAAATAACTCATTGAGATAACTAGTTTTTATCTGATATAATAAATAACTAATAATCGACTGTATGCATGCTCAATTTCTTCATAGATAAAATCAACGAAGCTTCGTAGCTTCATGGACCTACGTATACTGTGCTTGAGAATGTTTTCCCTCTTGTTTAACTCAAAAACCTAAAAATAAAGTTTCTTTCCACATTTTGTGATTTCGATGTACATGTATGAATGTTTATGGAACATACCACTGCATGATTGTATAATTGTTTATAAACAGTATCTGTGAAAACTGAACAATGCATGATTTGTGTGAAGGTGCGGTAAGTGCAAATCACACGCGGAATTTTTTCACGACTAAAGTCGAGCTTCAATTTTACATGCTTTCAAGTTTAGTAGGCGAGCTCATAACAACTAAGTCTCCCCACCTAAGTTATATGATTGTTCTCTTGCTACTTAACATGTTTTGTCTTTCTGTTTGCCATGCCTTATTGAGATATTTAATGATAGCATATGTAACGAATAATTTTATCTAAAAAATTGGTAGGCCTACTTTCAATCGTTTTGTTTAACGCTGAGAGTTTCAGTGCAACGAAATAGGTAATCACCGATCTGAATAATAGCGAATAGAAATCCTCACATTCTCTGATCGGCATGATATTGTGCATGTAGTCATAGGTTGCTTTGCTGTACATTGTATCTAAGAATTGTTTTTTAGTGAAGAAACCAATGAAATAAGTTGAAGAGGATTCATTGCTTAGTGGATTCCTGGCAAAACAATTAATTGTGAAATCTATCACATAATCATTTTGTTTCGAGTACTCGGAGTCACTGCTCGAGTAACACATTGAAAGTGAGTAGGCCTATTCGAGTAGCTACTCGTGCCGAACACTATTGCTCTGGTCTGTATGTGTGAAAGACTTAAGTCGTTTGAGCTTCTTGGTATTGAAAATTTATTTCATTATGTGTCTGCTTCAAAATTCCTGCCCCCTTGCCCAAAATTCGTTCCGGCATCCCTGACTATACACTAAAGTCATTTCAATTTCACTCGATCCTTTGGCGCGTCCATCAGTCTTGAAAACGAATAATGAATTTCACTAGCGTTATTGTCGCATAAATAGAGTATGTAGATGAAGGTAGATGAAATTTGTGATCAAGAAATAGAGTCCACTACTAATATTGCAGGTTATTTAAGTTAGACAACATCTCAATAGATGAGACATTGCCCCACCTGCCCAAACAGACGAGCCGCCACTGGTGTCAAGACAACTCTGACTTAATGGACAAGTTACTAAAGGTTCATAATTGATGTTTAGGATGCTTAATGTATTTTACTTATTCTTTTTAAAGAAAGACATGCATGCATTGCAAGCATGCACGTCACGTACATAATTTTAGGCTGCAGAATTCATGGTGTTGTCAAGTCTTGGTTTGGCTTCAAGAGAAGGTAATCTTACACTAAACAGCCAAAGGAGTCGGAAAACATCAACTTATGAAACAATTTATGACAAACAGACAAATGAAGAACAGAGAGAATAAAAGGTTTGTTTTCACCTTTGCGAACTTTAAGAATTACAGCTTTACTGCGAATTCTGTTTTCTTTTGAAGAATATTACGATGAAAGCTATTTAACCGTATTCAGAGAGTGAACAGTCCCGGATCTGGATTATTGAAAACTCAGATTTTTTAAGATAATTTCATTGACGTCCTCTTAGCGGGCTCTGTATTGATGGATGATCTAGTGTAATCTGCTAGATTTGTAATCCTGTATATCAGAAGACATTGAAGGGAACGAGCATAATCCCCTGTCTACGATTCAATAGATTTCAACCCTAGTTCCGTGGCGAATTTTTTGAATATCTTTATAACCAAGCAATCTATGGCCACCAGATTTATAATAGCTTACTTTCTACATATTGTGCCACTTTTGACTGAAGGAAAATGAATTTGACACTATACTTTTGGTGTGAGATCCATTTTGAAATTTGAATGTTTGGAATATTTTGGTTGATTTCGGTATATTCACTTCTAATGTATTTTGCAGCATCAATTCTTGATGAAATAATGTGAGATCACATAAAGAATTCTTCCTATCAATATAAAAAGATTGCTATAAAAAGATAATATAAAGATAATATAAAAGATAATATAAAAAGATTCCTATCAAACAAATGCAAAGGTTTGAATGATTTTTATTATTTTGTACTTTTTAGTTCTTCATTTAATCAGCAATTATTGAAGATGATGTTGCTTCTGGCCTCAGTGTCTTGATAAAAGTTCACCGAATTGTGTTGCTTCTTCACTTGCAGAAACTAAATACTAAATTGTGCGATTTTAGTGCTATTTGTGTTGAACTAGAAGTTTGAATTATTTCATCTTTGATTTCATCTAAGACAATGCAAATCTCATAACGATCAATAATCATCACTCTCTAAACACCTTGACCAGACATTTCGATCAGTGTATGATTCATCAGTTTTTGTTGTCATTTCCCATTTGAAATAGTGATCCAATGGAAATTTGTTAAATATTGACGTTTTTTTAACCTTTGACCTTCACCTCAGACCAGGGATGACCTAAAAAATAATGCTGTTTCTGAATCACATTTGAATGCCCTTTAGCTTGATGTGTGGTTTGGCAAAATTGGCATAATAGTTTGGGAGATTAGTGACCCCCCTCTAGTGGGCGCGTTCGGAAAAATACCGCAGTGGGGCGAGGGGGTTAAAACCAGCGCGTTCTGTACAAAATAGGATATGAAAAGCGATTTCGAGATGAGATACTGACATCAGGCCACATTTTCACAGTATTCTATTGGCGGATATTTTATTGATGACAGCAATTTCCTTTGCGGGTGCGAGTCATAATTCCGTTTCAAAAGCAAGCATGCGTTTATAATTTTTGAATTATGATTACGTATATGAATAGACATTATATTCATCAAAGGTCATATTTTGCTTTCGACTGTGAATGCTCATGAATACTACTCATATGCCCTAATTCTCAATTGCAAAGCATCTTGAGTGAATATGACATAATTGAATACTAAGTATACTTTGAAAGTGCATTTAAATGGCTAGCAACTGTGAATAAAATGAAGCACAGACCGAGCCAGGGGCGGAAAAATCGATCCGGTTCCTTCTCGGACTATCTTTATAAACATTTTGTAATCAACAGAAAAACTCAAGTTTTTGAATTATCACAGTTGGTTGAAATTATTTGATTACTCTATTATGTAAATAGCTAAATGCCCTTGATCAGAATCAGAAATGCATAAAATTTTCTGAAATTAGGTGTTGTATTTCGATTTTCTAATCAATAGATGCGTGCGAAACGTCTCGTATAAATGCATACATTAGCATATAAATTCAAAAAGCACTTTTTAGTATAAGCATTTCAGAAGTATAGGATAGACTTCATTTTGTCTCATCCAGATTGTATGTGATGCTCGGTTTTTGAGACCAAATTACATGCCTTGAGAATACTTGACCAACGCGGCAACTCACGTTCTTAAATCCCTTGTCATTTCTTACACTTACTAAAGAAAACTTCGATTGTCATTTGTGCCATCAAAAAGTCGTACGTTTCACAAATTATGTAGCCTCTTGAGTAGTCTTTATTCATTGAAGAATCTTTTTTGTTACTGCTACCTTCACAAGAGTAAATGCTGAGCGATCCATTTTCAGCCAATGATGACAAGAAAGTGAACATTTTTTTCATCGAAATGTTGACAATAAGCGTAACATTGGTAGGCCTATGCTGATGCATTTCGATTTGTCTGCAATTCAAACTTACAATCGATGTTTACGTTGCTATAACAGATGGGCGCGGTTAACCGATCAACCGATTAATTCAAATTGACCGATGAGATCAAGAAACATTTTGTAAGTAACCCCGGTACATTTTTACACCGGTCGCCGTTGAAACGACTGGGGTCTTCGGCCCTGCGACCCTGAACTTTCTTAAGGACTTGGGTCGTCGCATGTCACGGCGAACGTGGGACGCTAGAGAGTCGACTTGGCTGTTCCAGCGCTTGTCGTTTGCTATTTTGAGGGGCAACTACCTCAGTCTGACTTCTTCTTCCCGTCGAACCCTTCTGTAATTACTGTTAATTATGCTCATTTTGTATTTTGTATTTGTTTTTGCAAATTGTATTCCTTTTGAAAGTCATCAAATGATGTACTTTATTTTGTCACATTTGATTTGATGAATCAGATAATTTATCCATAATTTGAGACCAAGTTACTGCAGGCCTATATTTTAGTCTTTCGTAATTCAGTTATCACTCTAGTCCGATGATTGGTTGAGAAAATCATTGCCTTTTAACTCATTTAGAAACTACATTAAATGTAATGCGGACTATTGACAACTGATGACTATACATAATTTCAAATTTCTTGTCTTAAACTGCTGAAATACGTAAAAAAAGGTTAAATTATCAATAGTCAAATAGGATTGCAAGAAACTCTAAAGTGCGATTAATAATAGCGAGACAAAGTTTTAAAAAGTCAGTTAACCGGTTAATTAAATTTTACCACGCCCAACACTGGTTGTTAACGATACGAAAATAGGAATATTTGTTTCAATGGTTGAGGAAAGACAGACCTCACCATCACTCGTCACTAACGAGTAGTGTTGTCCAGCATAGACTCACTCACGAAAATAAGTCACTTCGAGGTTGTGTGAGTAACTTAGACGTAACCGCAGATAAACTGACGCTCAAAACTTAGTTGGAATTTTCATTTGATTTTAAACATAACTCTGGTGCAAATAGCTCATTTTAATCTATCACGCTTTGTAAAGCAACTCTTAGTATAATAATCGTGAAGGATGGTGTATTGAAGCAGACGCATACTTGAGCTTGTCTGATAAATAAATGAGATTGAATAATCTGTCGTAAAACTTTAATTGTTGATCAATGTGTTACAACGTGTGCTGGCAAAACCTTATTGCCATGCCTGCCTATAGAAGCAGGAAGGCCTGTGACACGTTACTCAACAATAAAGTTTTATGATAGATATTTATTCATATCCTATGTCAGACATCTTGGGTAACTGTGCTTGCTTGATTTTTCAAATTTGCGTAAAAACTTTCTTAACATGTGCAAACAGATTGCTACAATAATTATTCATATTTAGACTTTCTGTTCACATGATCACTTACTATCAATGTATTAAACTCTGTAAGAAATTCTACGAATTGTGAGCATTACTTTTGCAAGATCTGAAAAGCTTTTCACAGAACGGTGTCACTCTAGATGTTCTAAGTAGGTTCAAGTTTGATTCATAGGTGTTGTGGCCGTGTGAAAATATTTTATTGTCATTGAATGACAGTCTTTGTCATTGAATAGACAATCTTTTGCTTCAAACAGCAGTCTTAAGTATTTCACGCCTTGAACTACTTGAATGTATCATATTAATCATATCATATAATAAACGACAGAAATGAAATTGGAAACAGTAAAGCAAAGCAAAGCATTATTGGCGGAACAAACTTCATAAAACACAAAATATATGCTATTGTGCTTGAAACGAAAATAAATTGATTTGAGTGTCTGCTCTCATGATGAAGACATATCGAGCGAAGACACATGTAACTAAGAACAAAGATTACAAATTTTTCTGTGTGCTATTTTGCTAGAATGCACAGATGACCCTAGCTTATAATTTCATCTATTTTACCTCATAGGTCCATACATATATAGGTACACGTAGAGAATGCAGATAATGCTACAAATGTAAAAGTAGAGCTGATAATATAATTTATCTTATAATCATTTCAATGTGCCGATGGTACAGCGCTAACGAATTTGTGATAAAAAATCAAATTAATGATGGGAGACCCTAATCGTCATTCCATGACATTTGAGAATCTTGTAGATTTCTTCAGAAGGCAAAATGAATCGTACACAGATTGATTTGATTTTCTATCCTTTCGGGGAAAGAATAATACCAAAGATTAGCGAATATGCTTGCATTTTTATGTGTGCAATTTTGTTAGAATGCACAATATGGCCTTCGATTATATTCCAATTTCATTCTTTTTTACTTCATGCATAGTTATAGGCCTGCATAAAGACGAAAGTTATGTACATATAGAGAAAATAATGAAGCATATGCAGTAGACACCGCTTATTAAAAACACATCGGGACCGTCTCGAAGTGCTTTTATTAAGCGACGTTTTTATTAAACGAATGTGACTTAGAATTGAATCTGTAAATGATGGTGGATACAACAAAGGCCTCCTTCATCATGTTGCTTTGCGTTTTTTCCATCCATGGAGTCAGCCTGCAGTGACTTTGAAGTCAGAATGGCCAAGTTCAACGGCTATGTGTTCTGCCGTCTGACAAACACATGACCACTTACAGATGCATGGCGAGCTTGAACAGATTCGAACCATCGCTTTAAGGTATCATCTATCAGTTTATCCCTCCCAGGTCGTTTACGTATTCTATGGCTTGCTTCTTCCTTAGCTGAGGTACAAATTTAATTAATGTCTGGTGCAATAATGAGACAGACACATCGAGAAGTCTAGCACCTTCTCTAAGGTTTTTGCATTCAGCTTGTGATAGCGATCAAGAAGATCAACTTTTTCTGCTGTCGTCAGCTCTGTTAGTCCGGGAGCTACTGACAATTTCTTCCTAAATTCGAGCAAAATAGGCTAAATAGCATGGATTTGTAGAACCTGAAACGCTGAATACAAAAATCAAATTCTTGAGTGTCACATCCACTCTCTTTCGGTTATAGGTAAGGTTAAAGGATTCCCATTGGAATCCAATGGTAAAATCGAAGAAATATCTGTGAATTGTGAAACACTTGGCACAAATTATCGCGAAAATTAAGTCAAAACATGAAATTTACTCATTTTGTAGAGGCTCTCAAATATCAAATACTAAATCATGTGACTCACTTCAACTTTTAAATCGAAGTTGATGTTCTGAACTCAATCATGTTTCAAATTTCATGGCATTCTTGATAAATAGTTTCTTTTCTGCAAAAGAAAATGTACGAAAATTGCCAAGTGTTTCACAATTCATGGATATTTCTTGAATTTTACCATTTGATTCCAATTGGAATCCTTTAACCTTGCCTATAACCAAAAGAGAGTGGATGTGACACTTAAGAATTTGATTTTTGTATTTAGCGTTTCAGGCTCTACAAATCCATGCTATTAAGCCCCTTGTGCGCGAATTTAGGAAGAAAGTGTCAGTACCTCCCGTTCTATGTTCTTTTCCTCTCTTTTCGGATCTGAAGTCATACCGGCACACGTCTTAGAGGATAGAGTTACTGATTCTAAGAAATTTCGTCAGTCAACGTTTGACGTTTCAACCAATCACAGTGGTCGCCATCTATTGGAGAAGAGAGATGAATGTGGAGTTTGAGCGAGTAGCTAATAGGTGCACCCACAGAATCAAATATTTTGTTTATCCAGTGAGATAAAGCATGTGCCTACAATGATCGAACCAGTGTGATGAAAATTTTATGAAAGAATAGTGTTTATGTGCTGTCATTCAAACCGGCAGTTAATCTTTAAAAGAAAAAATGTATTTCAAATTCTGCTTTTCATAAACGGGGTTTGTTTTTTACAGACAGAGGTATACATTGAAGTTTTAATAGCCAAAATTCCGGACCAAGCCAATTTGTTTTCATCAACCGGGTGTTTTTATTGTCCGTGTTTTTGATAAGCGGCGTCTACTGAACAAACGTAAAAACTGGGCTTATAGTGTCATAAGTTGCACAATCACTCCAATGTGATCATGGGATAACGATGTTGTGATAAAAAATCAAGTAGATTATGGGAAACAAAAACGTCATTCCATGACATTTGAAATCTTGCATTTCTTTAAAGGTCAAAGTGTGTGACAAAAAATTAGCAAAAGGAGGCCTGGTTGTTGGACATTTGTTTAGATTTACTTATGGAATGAAATTGAATCGAATGAATTGATAAAGAAATTAATGTTTCATTTACAATATTCCACGACAATGAAGGTTTTGCACCAATTTGAAAGGCGACATGGCTCGAGAACGAAGCAATGTTACTTCAACTTATGTAATATGTTTATGCTGTCCATGAAAAGATCTGCGAACAAGTTTTAAAGGTATTGCATTGGAAGCAACAATTTCGGTGTCAATAGAGAGAAGCCTATTTTCAAATGCAATATAAGTGATTATATTTCTACCTCTGCATTCTTCAGGCGGTGTGATTGTCCCTGGCACATGTCCTTATACTAGTAAAATTTGCCTCATTGTTAAAACCACCACAGTGTGCGTTCTTTTGGACAATGAATGCAGTAAACACAGCTGAATGGACTTTTGCCTGTCCTCAATTATATAATTGTTGACTAAAATAGAAGACATTCCTTGAAATTTCAGAATAAGAGAAATCTCCATGTAAAATCAAAAGAAGTTGAATAAAACAGTTGTTCATAAATGGAAGTTCAACAATTATGTTGAAACATTAATTAAACTCTCTTTTCAAGATTGAGTGAAATATAGGCGCTAACGCAATTCAATATATAAAATATAAACTTAATTAAATTAATCTTTCGACGCACAGATAATTTGCTTTTGCCTTTCTAGAATATATTTCGGAGAGCCGCTCTTCTCAATCAGATTTTCAATTTACAGTTGTCTCATCTAGCAAGGACTATGATATTAAAATCAAATCTGGAAATTAAAAAAATATGAATGGGGAAGATAGTGAAATCAATGACAATGAAGTCAACATAGCACATTTCTGTGTAAACTGGCCACAATGCACTTTTATGCATTCTCTTAATCCTAGAAATTTTCAAAACTAAAGTATTCTATCCCGAGGTATTTATGCCACAATAAAAGAAAGATAAAGTATTGAAACAGGAGCTGCAAAAACGTTTCGGGTCCTGACCCTTTCTCAATGCAGTTAACTATAACATTGTTAACATTCTCCTAATGTTGTCGAGTTAATGCTGGTAAATTTGATTGGTTCCATTTTTGTTTTATTATTAATCAGTTTCATTGTATTGTGGCCAGTTCATACAGAAATATATTATGTTGACTTCATTGTCTTTGACTTCACTATCTTCCCCATTCACCCATGATATTATTAATACTAGACATTTCCAGATTCGATTTTAAAATCATAGTCCTTGCTAGATGAGACAGCTGTAAATTAAAAATCTGATTCGGAAAAATCGGCAATGTCAGGAGAAGCAAACCAGACTTGCCAAGCCACAGCGAGACCTGTTGGATCTACTTTGTTGGTGTTCGATAGGGAAGCGATTATTGTATCTTTTATCCCAAAAGAAGGAGAGTTGCCGCACTTATCTCAACAACGCATGATGACTAAAAGGTTGACGAAAAGACTAGACATTGTGCTCACTTATAATAACACTAAGGGAACTGTAATGTGGGCAAACTCTGCAAAAACCAAACGCTTGCTGTTGGTCTACTCCATGAATTTTCTCTGCTTAACTTCGATCAATGGATCCATTATTCTGTTTCGAGTGCAAAATCCAGAAAATGTTTCCAAACGAGTTTCAGAGAAATGATAAAGATTGTATCAAATTTTTGTCATTATTGCTACCATGACTGCTACGACTAGTACATAGACTATCGGAACTTCTTTGGAATTGGATAATTCGAAAATGCACTTCGGTGTCAAATGTAAAGATGAAAATTACCACACTTGTCAATAAATTTATTCCAAAAATAAAAAGTCAGTTCCTTTTGTTTCTTCTCTTCATACTTCGAGAATTCATCGCTTCACTCATTCATTTAATCACAAACTTGTTTTTAAGTTTCCTAACACGATTAGTTCCTCTTTAAATAACAAATGTAAAAAAACTGAGTGCGGCATCCATAGCATCCCTTGTAAAAATTGTGATAAATGTTATATAGGAGAGACTGGCAGATCTTTTACCACTCGTGTTGAAGAACATAGAAAGGCAGTTGTAAATTTTGACATAAATAACGCCCTTGCCATCCATTCTCACAATGCCGGACATTTGATTGATTTTGATAATTGTAAAGTGTTGTCTTATTGTAGTAACCCAACAGTCAGAAGAGTTTTAGAATCTGCTTTTAATAAGTCCAATCAACCTGATGTATTGAATCTTAATGATGGTTTTTATCTACATGATGTTCTTACCGCAAACAGACTTGTAAATAGCGTTCATGTTCGATAGTTGGTGTTCTTTTGCAGACTGGTTTTTTCCACTTGATAATGGCTGTAGCATCATCCGAAACGTCGTGACTTCTTATTTTTGGAATAAATTTATTGACAAGTGTGGTAATTTTCATCTCTACTTCTTTGGAATTGATTTGTACATCAAACGATATGCGTTGATCTATGAGCCGGCGCTGTTTTGCTGACAATACTACAACTCAGCTTGGTTACCATGAATAATGAAAAATTGACATGAAATGTATATGTATTTGCACACAATGTAATGTACATATACAGTACATGTACATACGATACCGGTATACATAATATGCATGTCAATATGAATAAAAGTTGATTAAATGATGTGAAATATTTATGTATAGATAATATAAATGATCATTTCATGTGACAAATTTTGGGTCCCCCGTTGGTTGATTTTTTCAGCGGGGAACCCATTCTGTGAGACTTTGGAAGCGAAAATTTGGTGCATCAAAAGGGTTAACCGGTTAAGTACTAGCAATGTGAATCTGCTGTGATCACAAACTAAGAAATGAAATATCCGCCAGCTGTCATAGTGGAAAATTAATTTCGTCTACGAGAAGAAAAATACAGGGGCTGAGTGAATCTTCCTCCCACAATCAGTTCAGAAATCGCGTTTTCAACCCATCCAACGGAACCGATCAGTATCATCCCCTCAACTATCTTGAGTCTTGCCTTTAAATAGAAGCATTGGCCCTGTACAATAGCTAAACATTCTGTCGACAGAAAATTAGGCCGATTTAGCAGGGCCATTCATAACAACACTGACAATTAATTCTCTTTTGTATCACTCATTTGAACATAAAAGTCAATGATTTATTGCTGTATTACAGATATACTTTGATTAATTTTCTATTGTAGAGCCAGGGAAGCCAGGCGTCTATGCAGATGTATTTATGGTTGTTCCATGGATCCAACGTACCCTATCCAGTGAAACCTCAACACGATGGAAGCCGAACGGATCACCTGGAACATCAAGAACAATAGCTGCGACAGCTGTGAGGCCTCTTCATATCTCTATCATCGTACTGTCCATCGCAATATTTATTGTGATTGTTCTGTAGCTGTAACACATTTTCTGACAACAACCTAGAAGAACTGCAGTTGCGAAAGTTTACTTTGTGTACTCTCATGCATCTACATTGTATTGTGCAACAATAAAAGAAGGTGCCAGAGAAACCTTTTCACACCGGTTATTCAAATAAAGTGGATATTTATTATATATATTTTTATTATATATATTGTGAAGCTACTAGTTCGCTTGTTTAAAGTTGACTTTGAGCTTGATGGCCCAATTGCAACATTCATTCCATGTAGTCATACGCTTTTCGATTGTCATTTTCAGATCGCAGGAGTCCTTGCGAAGTTGTAGTTCCGATAATGTACGCAATCCAAGGAATAATGGCAATGTAGCAAAGCTCAGTGATTCTTTTTCACTGAAAACAGAATTGCGAGTAAAAGTGCTCTTTTTTGTACGAATTTATATCAATTAAATTAATCTGTGAATTCATTTTGTTGAATTTATTCCGAATGCGTGCTTATGGTTTACCATCAAAATTAATTCAAGACAGCAACAGTAATCATAAGTGCAATAAGACTCTAAAGTTTGAGCGTAATTTTTCACTTAAAACAAAAATGAAGGTCTTACCGATGGTCTGTTTCACAGTTGCCACAAATCTCTGGGCCAATGTTAGATATCCTCAATGGCAATTTCTATGAATCTCCTTAAATGACAAAAATTGATAATAATCAATAAATTAAAGGTTTCTCGATCTTATCCCATTATAGCGCTCTCGACATACATTCATCGATAGGGCAGCAAAAAAGGCAATTTCGAAAGCTGCCAATTTCCTGCACATCATCAGGTGTCAAAATTTGTATATATGTTTCCACCAGCATGTCACGAAATGTGACATTTATGTCAATGGGCATGTGATAAAATGTGACAAATCTTAAATATCAAAATGTGACAAAATATGTCACAGATCCCAATGTGGCGGCCCACCCCTGTTATCACATTCAAAATATTTCTAAAAGCTTTATAGAATTATTTTTTTTCACAATTTATGCGTACATGATATACAAGCAGGCTTCGCAAACGTGGCAACAAAATGCCATAGAAAAGCATTTTCACACCATTTTCGCCCTTTTTGAGTGGTCGTTTTTATCCAGAATCTCCTTTCTTTTACTCGCATGACACTCTATTTGAAATAAATTCCGCATTAAACCATGAGTGCTTCAAATATTTGCCATTTCTTTTTCGGTTAAGATGATTGTATCATTTGTACTTCGCTCATTTGTTTTGAACGCATACTCAATAAAAGAGAACGACCTTTTCATTTGCTAGACATCATATTGAAGAAATACCACTTCGACTTTAATCTGCAGTCTATTTAACTCAGTAAAATCGTGTTAATGTGCAATGTGTCACAATTTCCCTTTGTAAATTCATTGAAGTTTTAAGTCAAGCAATTTATAAAAGACAGGCGATCTAATCCGTTGGATGTGCAGTTTTTAGAAGTCAAACTGCATACGAGGATGTTATGTGAAAGTTTCCGATACGACTTCGTTCCCTACACAAATCGAGCTAGCTCTCAGAGTAATGCAGGCTTGCGTTTCTCTGGTTTCGTATACTGTACCGGGAATAGGAATGTTTGGCTAGACACCATTATCTTTATGCTCTCGTGTATCCGAATTTAGTTTGCATTAAGTTTTTTGCTATGTTTCCGCAGGTTTGGAGAGACCTCTCTAATCGTTCATTCGATATGGCCGACCTGGCCCGCCATGTGGTACAGGTTGGAGGTTAGGGGCGAAACCTTGCTTTATGCAGCCATATGGTTACCACCTGATGACTCCGAACACATTATTATTTTTGATTTCTTCTGTTTCATAGTCTTCTTCTCTTCATTTGTAATTTTTGGTTAGCTTTCTCGTCATACTTCATGAGGAGCTCTCATCTTTAGTTTATAGATATAAAAATTGATCGCTAGTTTTGATCTATTTTCTCTTCTCCTTAAAAGTTGGGTCGACTAGCCTTTTGTAAGCATTATGCATGCTACTCTACTAGGGCATGGATCCTTATGCTTTATGCATTAATTCATATTTATACGTACTGGACTTCAAATAATCTAATTTGTTACACAACTTTCCACTAGGGCATTTGTTGAAGTTTGTTTTCTTCCACTTCAGGATTCTTCGAATTTTTTAATCATGTCGTGATTTCATTTAATTTGCACATAAGCGCGGGTGGCACCGCGTAGCAACGAAAGTTCATTTATCAAAATCGAAACTGCTACCACTTGGGGCATTTAATTAATGCTGAACTGCTACTCTACCTAATAAACTTACTCTATGATTCCGTCCCGCAACAAGTCTGTCTATAGCATATTCCATACAATGAATAACTTCAATTTCAATTAATGATGCAGTAAAACTTAATTCAAAATGAGATTTCATCAGTGGATTTCATGAAGAGATTGATTACGCACCAACCTTAGTTATTACATCAGATTCAATATTAATATATGCATACACTTTTCAAAATCATCTCATCATGTACTAAAATGTAAATTCATGTACTCGCCTACAATCCATGCAAGCTGATATTGCCAACTTCATGTGATTGCTGGATGCCCATTCAGTTGGTGGCAGCCAAACCTGCTGATGTTGTGAAAAGATTGAGACTAATTTTGCCAAACATTAGCGGCCTTTGATCGCATCTTTTTAGAATGCTAAACAATGATGACCACTTACTTAAATGTGTTTGATGATCCATTAATTCAGAATGACAGAGACAAGCCAGACTTAAACTGAACTATCCACGATGACCTTAACGGAATCAGGGTGCTGTATGTTTCAATTATCCATGATTGGCTGTGGTCATCGACGGATTTATAATTCATCACCACATTTATATCTTGTAGCGAAATAACAATACAACGATTATATTGACAACAAAGGTCTGTCGTAGTTCATTGAATATCGAAAGAGAATGACACCTATTAAGTCAATACAAGACACCAACACCCTTGATTCCCCGACCGCACTCGCCAGACCTAGGAATCGAACCGAAGTCCGCGGTGGAGATGAGCTCGCACCTTCTTCACTAGGCCACGCTGAAGGTTCAAAAGGAATGCGAGTGAAGGCAGAAGTCATCTCTAAGTGATACCGACAGCAAATTGTCCTATTTTTATTGACAGAACGCTAACAGCGTTCATATTGTAGCGAGACAGCTGTCGATATTCAACGATTATATTAATTCATCATCGTGAACAACTTAAGGTTACTTCCTCAAATCGTCATTTTGATTTTATTCGCTGGGATTCTTATTGTGATACACCTTTGCTGGAAATAGATATCCAGCAATCCCCTGAAGCCGCGTCGATACATTTTCCTCAAACAAGGAAAAACTCCCTTTCAATCACAGAGACTAAATGAAAGCAGCTGGAATACTCTTTGAGATCTCTATTTCGAGGAGATGAATCGAATTCATTTCACTTGCAAGCGCCTTTAGCATGTCGGTCGTTCAGGTGATGACGGATGGGACGTCTGTGTGGATAGATCTTTGAGACTTAAGCCCTGTTGCTCGGCTTATTCCTTTGAAAATATGTTGGAAATATTTGGGAATTCGATGAACAACTTTCTCGTCCTGTCAATTGTACTGTGCGAGCATTCGATCCAATAGGGCAGAAACCGTAACATATTCATAAGCCAGGACATGTGCATTTTTATCCCATATGGTATTGGTGGACAACCAAACAAAACAAAGGGAGTACGAGTATTTCGATCCCAAAATCTTCAAAACCTAATGAAAACATTCGGTGAAGAAAACCAAATTCTTGATATACTGGAAATTGACGCGGAATACGATGAATGGGAGCATGATTAAAAATGGGATGTTAAAGAAAGTGAAACTAAGCTATTACTGGAATATCATACTGCAGAATTAGATTTGAGTATGCCTACCGCTGACGACTATCGGAAATACCTAAAGATATTGCAGACATTGGAAAATCTGGATTTCGAAAATTTAAAGCTCACAAGAATCATTTTGGAGTGAAGCGTTTTAAGCCGCTGTCACACAGAAAAGGGCGTCTTCCATCTTCCATCTCACTCGCCTTTTTGCACATTCTTCATAAGGCGTGATGAGACGACTTTCATCTGCGTCGCACTACGGTAATCTATTTCCGATACATTCATCGCTATTTTTTGCTATTAACTGTTGCTATGAATGCTGTCTTGATTTGCCCTTACTTTGTCATGCTGATTAACGCAAGACAGAAATACTCATTCAATTTCATTCATACGTCACTTCACGTTGTTCTAATTTTAGAACACTCCCGCGGCTGATGCCTGATAGATGATGGAAATGAACTTCATCAGACGCATAGTTTCATGCCTTATGTCCGATGGACGACGCTTTATGACTTTTCCTGTGTGACAGCGTGATGAACGATGAAAGATGAATGATGACTTGTGGCTGATGACTTTTCTTTGTGATAGGTTGTATTCTTTTCTATTGTACATGCAATTAAAGGGAAATCTCAAATGGAAGATGGAAGATGGAAGACGCCTCATTCTGTTTAACAGCGGTCTTAAGGAAGTACTTCGATGGAGCATTTATATCCATAAACTGATGTCACAGACCTGTTGTTATGAAAACTGTTATGTAAATACTAATTTTTTTTCGATTATAGTATAGGAGTTGATTTCTCGAGATGGCTTTCTTTATTGCATTTTTTAGATATTGAAGATTTTTAGAATAAATATAAATTTCAAACTCGTTTTTTTACTCCAGCATTTTTGTGAAATTAAAGGGAGTTTCATTTGCTTGTTTAATCAAAGCTGCGATCTTGTTTTTTGGCAGAGTGATGCATCCTTAAAGTAGCGGCTAAAGCGTGTTGTGGCAGACACAAAGGTTACCAAAATGGAGTCAAATGAAAGACCTACCCTCATTTTAATGTAATTCGAGAGAGAGAGAGAGAGAGAGAGAGAGAGAGAGAGAGAGAGAGAGAGAGAGAGAGAGAGAGAGGGAGAGAGGGAGAGAGAGAGAGAGAGAGAGAGAGAGAGAGAGAGAGAGAGAGAGAGAGAGAGAGAGAGAGAGAGAGAGAGAGAGAGAGAGAGAGAGAGAGAGAGAGAGAGAGAGAGAGAGAGAGAGAGAGAGAGAGAGAGAGGAGAGAGAGGGAGAGTGAGAGGCAAGAGCCTGAGTCGCTCGCTCTGACGTCCTTTCAAAATCAAAAATCAAAAATTCAGCAGCAGTTTGATGGAGTAAATGTAATTGAGGACCGGTTTCGCGTAATGCTTCATCAGCTCAAGATACAAAAATGATGTTAATGCAAAGAAAAATTCACATAAGTAAGGGTGGGAGACTAATTGGACAATAGGAGAAATTGACAATAGCACTGGGCGTTGAATACAATGACAAGTGGAGTTGAGCAGGAATTGAGTGTGGAGCTAAGTTTTTGAGGGGCAGATGAAAGGAAACGCTGAACAAAAGGCGTGAACGAGTTAAGAAAACAGAGTCGTCAAGAGATTTAGTAAACAAACTCAAAGAAGAAGACGTGAAGTCAAGAGGCTAGGAGAAGCGGCTCATTAAACAATTATTGAAATAGGAATGCGTAAAAATAAATTGAAAATTACTTACAAAAGGACCAAGATTCAAGAGGCTAGGAGAAGCGGCTCATTAAGCAATTATTGACATAGGAATGCGTAAAAATAAATTGAAGATTATTTACAAAAGGACCAAAATTCAAGAGGCTAGGAGAAGCGGCTCATTAAACAATTATTGAAATGGGAAGTGTGAAAATAAATTGAAGATTACTTTACAAAAGGACCAAGATTTTGTTTGGAATAGGAATGCGTGAAATAAATTGAAAATTAATTACAAAAGGAAAATTATGTTGTGAGAGAAGAAATCGGCAGACCTAGAAGGAAGATAGGGAAGAGGAGAGTGGAAGGAGAAGAAGATGAGGAAAGAAAGAGGAAATTGACGGAAGATTTTAGAGAGGACGTTAATTGAAAATGTCATGTAGGTTACTGTCACGGGTATAAGAAGGGCGAATAGGAATGGTTCCACAGAGCTCACGAATGACATTGATGAGGTTAGAGGTACACTTTGTATAAGGGAGAATTAAATTTGTGGTTTTGGGGAGAAAAGAAGTTATTGTATTTAGTCCGTTGGGTTGCTTGGTTTTAAGGATTGTAATCCAACGGGATTCTTTCAGCTTCCTGCGTTGGGGATTGAGACTGGAGTCGATCGCAGTGAAGGTGAAGTTGGAGGGCTGGCAAATTCTGGAGAAGTGGTTGGCGACGGAGGACGAGGAGGGATTGTTGTGTATTGCGTACATGTGATCGCTGATCCGTGCACTTAGGCTTCTGCCGGTTTCTCCGACATAGGAAGCGCCGCAGTTGAGGCAGGAAATTAGGTAAATTACACCTTGGCTTTGACAGGAGTAGCGACAATTAATTGGAAAGCAATTAGCTGAGTGAGGCGATTTGAAGAAGTCAGAGAAGGTGGCGAACGGGCAAGTTGAGCACGAGGTTGAGTCACAGGGCACCATGCCCGGGGCCCAAACTGAGTGGAAATTGAGGAAAGAGATGACTTTGGATTTTGCGGAGCGAATCATAGTTCTGGTGTGGCCTTGTGACTGCCAAACTTTGGAGATCGAGTTGAGAGATGAGTTGAATGCCTCTCTACTGGAGTTGTGGGTGGCGAATCGCAGGATTTCGCTGTATAAAACTCCCCTGAAGGTGTGGGGAGGGTGAGAAGAGGAACGAGGTAGGATGAGGTGTGTATCCGTGTCTTTGGTGAACAGAGTAAATTCGAGTTTGGAATTTGAGATGTGGATGCTGAGGTCGAGAAAGTTGACGGAGTGTCCGAAGTCGAGGGATAAATCGATGTTAGGATGGCGTCGGTTGAGAAAGTTATGAAAATCGATGAGACCCTGCCTGCCGTGGGGCCAGATGCCGAAGATATCATCTTGGTAGCGCCTCCAAAGTGATGGCTTGAGTGGATAGTCATTGAGGGCTGATGTTTCCCATTTTGCCATAAAGATGTTGGCAAAAGCTCCGCCAAACGGGTTACCCATGGCGACACCTCGCTTCTGTCTCCAGCAGGAGTCTTGGAAAATGAAGACATTTGAATTTAGGATAGTTTTGAGGAGAGAGATGAGGGTAAGGTCTGGGCGGCATGGATCAGGGTGGCGTAGGAATGCTTCGCTGACCGATTGGATGCCTTCTTCAATTGGGATGTTGGTGTAGAGGGATGTGACGTCCATTGAGAAAAGGATATCGTCTGGGCCACAGATAAAACTTCTCAATATGGCGAGGAGGTGGCCGGAGTCCCTGACGTAACTTGCTTGGAGAGAGCATAAAGGCAGGAGGAAGAAGTTGATCAGGTCACTGCAACGGCGTGAAATTGAACGGATGTCGGTGACGATGGGTCTGCCAGGGGGAGTTACGGCTGAGGGCCAGGATTCTTTGTGGAGTTTCGGAAGGAGGTAAAATCTTCTTGGACGGTGGTCGGGAGGCGGCAATAAGACTTCTTGTTCTCTGGTGGTGATGAATTTGGAGGAGTGGAGGTGGCGGATCAGTTGACGTAGTTTGCTAGTAATTTGATTGGTTGAAGATTGCATACTTGGCAGAGGTTCGTAGAAGTTTGCGTTGTGAAGTTGTCTGAAAGCTTCAGCACAGTAAGCTTCAGTCGGCATGAGTACCCATTTTCCGCCCTTGTCTGAAGGCTTGATAGTGGTGGTTGTAGAAGTACGCAAGCGTGAGAGTTCCTGTGATTGAGTAGGAGTAAGATTTGGCGAGCTGAAACACTCGTGGTCACGACGTAGGTAATTTCTGGTTGCCGTGAGTATCTGACTAGAAATTCGAAGGATGTGATTGGGCACCATTGCTCTTGGAGGCCAGCGTTCGGAGGGGAAAGGACCCAGGCGTTGGAATGGGAAGTTGGTGAGAGGAAGAGCGGCATTCCATTGCAATTTTCTTACGAAATTTTTGATGAGGTCCAGGATCTTGTCATGCGAAGTAGAGCGCGGAGTGGGGACAAAGGAGGCAGGTAAGGACAGAATGTCGAAAGTTTGCTCGGTCGGATGAAAGGAAGCGTCAAGGAAAGCGTGATTGTTTACCGTGGCTGCTTGAAGCGTTCCAGGCGTTAGGCTAAAAAAGTCTTGAGAGAATCAAGGATTTGTTGGCGACTATCCTCGTTCCACGAGCCGCGAACCTGCTTGAAATTTGAAGCCGTTGGGACATGAACGCATGAGGAGGGTGCCTTGTTGATGACGAAGGCATTGAGATCCTGTAGATTTGAGATCTGCTGACTTGAAAAGGTTGAGTCAATACCAGCCAGTTGGACAAGGAGTTTGGCGTTCGGGAAAACACGACGGGCTGCGCCTAAGACGCCTTTAAGAGTTGTGGAGGTAGAGATGAGTACGTTGTCCTTGTCGAGGGTGCTTAGGCAAATTGCGAAGCGTCTGACGTCAGGATCTGGTGTGGTGATCGAAGAAAGAAATGTCTTGAAATGCCAAAGTTTGCCGTTGTTGTGAGCGATAACGGTGGTGTTGGAAAAATTGAAGTCTCGAAGATTGCTATCGCCAGCAACGACGTTTTCTTGCCAATTAGATATGGTGTCAGAAGGTTGTGATGGTGCGGCTGGAGAGTCGATTTTCTTGCCGAAATGGAGTCAAATGAAAGACCTACCCTCATTTTAATGTAATTCGAGAGAGAGAGAGAGAGAGAGAGAGAGAGAGAGAGAGAGAGAGAGAGAGAGAGAGAGAGAGAGAGAGAGAGAGAGAGAGAGAGAGAGAGAGAGAGAGAGAGAGAGAGAGAGAGAGAGAGAGAAGAGAGAGAGAGAGAGAGAGAGAGAGAGAGAGAGAGAGAGAGAGAGAGAGAGAGAGAGAGAGAGAGAGAGAGAGACGGATACATATATCATCATAGAATTGGAAAATGGTTTTTGGGTGCACAGGCTTTAAGTTGCTGATGCTATTTAAGTATCTACCTAGTTTCCGATTTCCTACAAATTGCTTTTAAAACGTTGGTTTTGTATTTTGCGCCAACTATCCTCGCAATTATCACAAGATATCTCTTAGGTAAAATAGCTGAAAAGAAAAAGACCAAATTATTATCACCAGTGAAAACCGCCTAATGTTGATAAAGAATCACTTCTATGCTGCTTCCATCGAAATCTCTGTAGTCTCGATTTCTAGTAGTTGTTGTAAAAAACAACAAACAATAAAACGGTTTATGAATATAGAGCTAGCCATAACTTTGCCGAACTAGGAACTGGGAACTCTAATACTATACTTTAGTAAGAATGGTAGCTTCATCTCATCACTACAAAATTATTTGCTAAAATTAAGAATTCAATTCAAAAATTGATGCAATCAATGTCTTGCCTTTTTAGAATTGATGCTGTTGCTCGAAACTAGCCTCAAACACTGCAGACCAGCTAGAATATTAAAAGCATCAGTAAATTCTCCAGATCAACGCTAATTTAAGGAACAATCGTGCTTAGACTCAGAGAAAAAGAACAAATAAACCTAAACTTTCTACTGCTTTTCTTCAAACATACTTGTATCATTTCTTAATTTCAGATAACATTTTTATGATAGGATAAAACTGACTATCACTTAAGTATATGTAGGGTTGGTTCCCAGTTTTTGGGCTAGTTCAGCAAAGTGATGGTTATTTCTCATTTTAGTGGTCACCAGCATTTTCTTTAAAAGAAGTCGATGGGAAAATTTGTCGAGCCCTCTCGTGAGGTCGACTGACAACAAAAGATATGCCTACAGACAATTTTTATGACACCCATATTGATTCCTGTCAACTTCGAAGAATGTATTATACAGTCTTTTCCAACAGAATTTGGCAACAACAAGATTGGGGGGGCGGCATAATCAAGATTTAGTGAATTGGTTTTGGGAAGAAGAGTATGTCGGCAATTGTTCATTTTTCATAAATTATCACTTTAGCACTTTAGCTCTGTCACAAAGGCGACTGTTTTCACCGCCAGAGCCTAAACGGATTTTTGTTAAAATATCAGATGTATCTTCTTGATTAGTTGAAATGGGTGAATGACTAATGCGATGTCATCAGAAGGGTCCGTACGAAGTGATAACAAAGGTTGTGATTTGCCATTTACGCATGCATTTTGTCATGTTGCCGATTGAGCATACAAGGAACTTTATTCACGGAATGCTACGACAACTGTGAAAACAGCTGATGCAGCAAAGAATTAGAACTGTATGTTACATCTGCACTGTTCATGAATATGTAAATGATGTACATGCATGAATATATACATATATACATTGTCAATTATATATATGAAGCTTTCGCTATCTGTCCCTTGATTATATTCGCGTGAGGCGTTTAAGTAGTTCTCAAAAGGATTGTTAAGATAACTTGTGAAATCGGTGAAATTATTTTCTCTGTATGCGAACTCCCATGAGCACATTGACAAAATACAAAATAATGTTGATAATTTTAAGCCAATTCTGACAACATCAAACGCATTTTCTGATGCCTTTCTCATGTCAAGAGCCTTCAAAATCAAGCTAAAAGGACTGCTGACAGTTTTTTCAAATCAGGTTAAGTAAAACTTTCCAACACTTGGTCGAAATTTATTCTACACTTAAAAGACAAAGTAAAAATGTACAATGACTTAAGTTTGCATTTTTACTTCATCTTCTGAGCAAAGAACAAATCTCGACCAAGCTTTAGGGAGTTTTACTTAACTTGATTTAAGAAAGCCTGAAATGATCTTCCATCGACTGATCAATTACATGTTGATAGCTTGAACAACTTTTTTCATGAGAGCCATAAAACTATTGTTGCTTATAAAACCCTGAAAACAGCTGAACTTTCTCCGAACAAAGACAAGCTCACCTACTGAAAAGCTAAAGTTTATTGTCTCTCCTGTCTGATGTCGCATGTAAATTTAATTGTTAGCTGTCCTCAAGCATTTACAATGATGAGACCAAACATCATCCTTGCAATAAAATGAAAGAACATATTCGCGACATTTCAGCTGAATTCTTCATAGTAATATACGTATTCATACTTATCTGCAAAAAGAAATACTCGAAAATCGCTGTAAGATAGGAGCGAGATCAATGCCTTTGTCATAGTGCGGACAGTAGAATTTTGTTGAAAGAACAATATTCCTTATACAAACTGCAGGTCTTTGTCTGACTGTCGCATTTTGTCTTAGCTAAGTATTCCATCACTTTTAATCAATCATATGTAAGTCGGCAGTTTTCCATGCCTGCGCATGCACTTGTTGAAGTCTGTCAACAAAGACTGAAACCGATCTTGATTGATCGACTTCTTTCTTGATTACATAGATGATTTACTCAGCTGTTCAATAGTGTGGTCGTTTTAAAACCCATAGTTAGAACCTGTTTAGTTTAGAAAATTGTAAATAAGACATAGCGTCAAAACTTTCCATTTGGCAAGTCAATTGATAACAGAAACTTGATGAATTTGCGATGACCGTGGGGTACGTGTATTATATTTGGTACTGAGCACCATTTTTAAATGCAAAATATGTGACCATCAAATGCATCTCGACACCAAATATACGCTTATAGAAGCTGGGAGTCAGTTATAAAAGCCAATAGGCATATAATGTTGAATTATGTTGAATGTCATTATCTGAAAATTTCTAAAAACTTGTTTTTAAAATGTGTTTTTGGACACACTATGTTTTCTGGAAACCCTTAGTTTGACAATGAAATATCATGTAATCATAGAATTGTGGATTTTGCCGTTTACTTCTCTTGAGATAGAAAATTGAGCGGGCAGTACTATTATAAAATTCGCAATGACAATGGAACTAAGAGAATTGCATGCCAAAAGTTAGGCAATATATATTGTCACCATATAATCCCAAAACTGCTTATGCCATTTCGCTTAATCAATCGCATACCAGCATTGTCAAATGAATTCGCAGAAAGTTAATTTGAACACATTTTCTCATTTACAGATAACTTTACCGAGCAATGTTCTAACACGATGCACATATGTTTACACAAATATTTGATCACCCGCATAGCATATCCCACAGTTTATCTGACAAAGTACACTTGAGATGAAAGTATACCCAAAAATTTCTAATTCAAAATGAATTCTATGAATCTAGAAGGTCAGTAAAACATAGAAGTCCAAAACTGAGAAGCGGCAAGGATGATTTGCCTGCATGGGTTCATGGAATACCTCAGCTTCAATAGTTCTGGCTTCCCTACTGGTTTATAATTGATTGTGAAAGATTTTTATACAGCCGTGAAGCATGTGTGAAATTGAGAGACAATTTTTCAAGTTACTTTCCTATAACTTCTGGGGTTCCACAAGGAACAGTTTTGCCATCGCACATTTTCGCCGCATTTTTCGGGGACTTCTTGCGTCTTCTGTCATAGACCGTTCAAACTAAATACGCGGATGATTTGAGTCTTATCTTTCCAGTATAAATCTATTATTATTATTATTAATATTATTATTATTATTATTATTCATTTACCATTAATCTGTCTAAATCGAAAGTAGTACTCAATCTGAAAAAGCAAATAGGTATACCAAAACATGAGAAAAATGTTGGAATTGTGTATTCACTAATATTACTTGTGGTGTGTTGACAATTCAAAATAATCTAACATGGAATCTACATGCAAAGAAACTTTCAAAGTTAGCCAGCCAAAGATTTTATGCTCTACGCAAATTATGGCCCCACCTAACAAGCGAAAAATAACACCGGCTAAATAACTGTTACATTCGATCAGTCTTAGAATATGCTTGCCCAGTTTTCGTCGGATTGAATAAAAATTTATCCACAATTCTTGTGTAAATAGACAAACGTGCTCACAGAAATCAAGAAAGAAAATGTCAATGTCGCACACTGGAAATAACATTCAGAAGATATGAGAGCAGCAAAAGACTGTTTAAATTTGCAGAAGAAAATTATGTCACACCCGTTCCGGTACTTTATCCATCCCATATTGTAGATGCGAAAAATCCCGTCATTCATTTGCACCATTTACGTCTTTGTTTTTGAATAACATAATCTGATGAACCTGTTGAAATTTTAATGTTGTCATAACAGCTTTGTGTCAATTAGACATTCAAATTGTGACAAATTGTGATACTTTGTTTTCACATGTATTGGCATACGAAGAACTGCTTCAGGGCAACATAATACTAACAAACTGGTTAATAGCTTCTCTCCGGAAACGACATATCGTCATTGGAACGAGTGACTTACACAATGAGAAAATATATATTTGACAAGTACATGTGCTGTCATGCCAATCAATTGCAATAATTTATCAGAGAGGACTTTTAACTTCTCTCATTTATAAAAATGATGACTGACGACGGGCACCAGGTACTTAAGCAGTAGGACTCTAGCCCCGCCCCTTCCTTCTCCTTCCAGAGCTCATGTTTAAGGATTGATCTCGAGACCAGTAAAATCTATCGACGATGCAATGATACCTAACTTGAATCAATCGGATATCTGCGTGCTTCGTGGATAATCAAACCGCTCCACTTGAATATTTGTTTTCAGCTACTGCTTACGTTGAATGAATTGTGACTGGTTTTCATGTCAGTAAAATGGTTGATTGCATAATTGTTTAAGGCATTCGTTGATTTTCGGAAATGAGGCATTAAGCTAGAATGGAGAACTGGATGTAAGCTGATGATGCAATAATAGAACTCGGAATGAGAGTGCTGAATGCTTCAATCATTCATGATTGGTTGTTGTACATCGGCTGATAGGCCTATTGTGAGCCTGAATGATCTGACTTCATAAAATTTTAATTCAACACAAGTCATCGTGAACAACATGCGGTCATCCTCCCCAAATCGTCTGCTCATCATTTTGATTTTTCTCGTTGGGATACTCATTGTATTGCATCTTCACTGGATATGGATATCTAACAATCCTGCGAATTTTCGTCTTGATCCTCCAAAGCCTCGTCGATTCACAGAGAAAAACAGCTTGGTCACACAGAAAACGCCGAAACCTAAACAGTTCAAAACACCTCTCTCAAATTTACCAGCATCAAAATCAAGAAAAACGAACCTGAAGCAAGGAGCAACTCCTCTTCTGTCACAGAGACTGGATGACCGCACCTGGAATTTAGATACTCTTCGAGATCTCTATTTCACAGAGATGTTTCGAGTTCATTTCACGTGTAAGCGTATTATTCACATCGGTCGCTCAGGTGATGGCGGATGGGACGTCTGCATGGATAAAGGATTAAAACTAAATCCAGGTTGTTTGGTTTATTCTTTTGGTGTTGGAAATATTTGGGAATTCGATGAACAACTGTCTGGTCCATACAATTGCACTGTGCGAGCATTCGATCCAACAATGGGGAAACCGAAGCACATTCATAAGCCAGGACATGTACATTTTTATCCCATTGGTATTGGTGGACAACCTAATAATACAAAGGGAAGATTTCCGACACAAAATCTTCGAAGTTTCATGAAAACGTTTGGGGAAGAAAAACGAATTCTTGATTTATTGAAAATTGATGTGGAATACTCTGAATGGGAATCTCTAGAAAGCATGATAAAAAATGGTATGTTAAAGAAAGTGAAGCAACTATTATTGGAATATCATACTAGAGAAGTAACCGGACACATGTCTACCGTTGATGACTATCGGAAATACCTAAGGACTTTACAGACTTTGGAAAAGTCTGGATTTCGTAAATTTAAAGCTCATAAGAACAATTTCGGAGTTGGCCCTTTTAAAGGTGCTCTTCAGAGAAGGGGTATTCATACCCGTAAACTAATGTCGCAATCCTGCTGTTATGAAAACTATTATGTAAATGCCAATTTTCGATTATAACGTAGGTTCTAAATACTCGAGATGACTTTCTGAAATGCATTTTTGTTAGATATTAAAGTTTTTTTAGAGAAAATTAAATTTTGAACTATCTTTTCCTACGAAGTGATTCCCGGGAATTGAAATGTTTCGGTTCCCGCATTGCGCGGAAGACAAAAGTCCTGGGAAATGCGAGGAAAAGAGTATGGTGATCATAAACATTTTTTCCACCGACATTTGTTGCTCATCCATTCTGCGATGGTGACAAAAAGTTAAATAATTTATGATAAACACTGCAGATTCAACTGCATTTCTGGACAGTTAACACAGCCTAATTGCAATAAAATGAAGCCAAACGCAGCACTATCAGTGAAAATCGATCGAATGCATATTAGCTAGGCTGAAACAGAAGCCAATCAGAAGCCCTTTTGTCTTCTTGATTTAATCCACTACTGCTGTGGCCTAGGAAAATTAAACTAATTCGTCAGATTGCATTCGACCTCAGCTGGATAAGCCTCCGCTATCTGAATAAACGTCTGACTTACCGGGGAATAAAATTGCCCAACGTTTCAAGGTCCTTTAGTAGAGCTATTGAAATATTCATACAATGCTTAGTTGTAAATATTTAATCACAAAAAATCTAATTTTTTAAAAATGCAAAATGTAAATACAATCTACAAAGCAGGGATGCGGAGACTCGACTCCGAATCCGAGGGTTTGATAGGACTCCGACTCCGGGTGGCAAGTATATAAAGCCTATTTTTTGAAAAATTAACTGAAAGCCTATAATTGATCATTATGAGCTTACCTGAACCTATTGTTAGTAATCATTGTTGCATCAATTATCATTCATTTCCGATGAAAGTTTATCAAATTTCGCTTTAAGTTGGATGCATACGACTCGGTTGCTTCCATCTTCTTGATGTGTGCTTCACACGGTTTTCTGCAGTCTCTAACAGGCAGGCAAATCCCCTATCCTTCTCCAAAAAAGATGAATACTCCTTCGATTTTGATATGCACTTTAGAGGAGCCGTCACAACACACGATTAACGTGAGGGTAAGACGCAATGTTCTCAAACAAACTAGCATTTCGTTTTTGTCTCTGATGTGACCATGGGTGTGTGGGTGTGATCGAGGCTGGGAAGGCTTGTCTTCTCTACTAAATTACCGAGTGAAATGACAATACTTTTTCACTACTACGGTTCATTCCTTCAACTATTACAAGCTCCGCATGCACTGCTATCTCTGTACTTCTGCTTGACGGAGAAAGCTGACATCAAGACAGTGACAGCTATATGCACGAGGATAAATAATTTGTTTGTATTATATTTCGGGTCTAGTTATAGTCCGGAGTCCTACCGACTACGATAGTCACTCCGACTACGACTCCGCATCCCTGATACAAAGCTCCCATATTACAAAGAGCATTTGCAATATAGGAACTTTTTCCTTGTCTTTATATTATTTTCACATATTTTATAATTTCATATGTCCATTAAATTATGGTATACATCCATGCATGCAATTTGTCATGATTTCTACTCTCTTAAATGTTCAGTTCAATTTTTCCAAGAAATTTCTTACAGCATGCAAATAGTTTATTCCTGGATAGCAGTTCCAGATATTTTGAAATTTTATGTTTATGTATAATAATGCATAAGTATTGCATGAATATTTAAGTTGCTCTATTAAAGGTCTTTGAAACGTTGAGCTTCTCCTAACTATTTTTTATACGCGAAAAGTTAGAGGCGTTTATTCAGATATCCAAATTCTTCCGCAGTTTAATCAGAAGCTTCATTGAGCCTATGATGTGTTCCCTACCCCTGCTTATTTGACACGTTGGGGAGCACGGACTGAAGTATCATTTGTGTGGTATGAAGGCCAATCTTCCTCTCTGGTTGTCATGTCGCACTGAAGAGAGGATGGTACACACACCGGCACGGTTTGGTCCTGCAAGCGATTGTGCTAGCAGTTTCGGATGTAGCGATACCCACCAGGCATGTAGCGGGAATTTACTTTTTGCCGAGTGGTCAAACAAAGAGACGAAGTTCTCGTGTGTCTCGATCTGTTCCGCGGAAGTGGGAAGTTCGAGTGGAAGGACAGCTGCCAGATGAATTATCCCTATCTGAGCGACGACCTGATCTAGTGTTGATCGGCACGTTAGGGAAGAAAATGATCATGAGCAAACTAACCACTCCCTGGGAAATTGACGATACCCATAAGAGGGAAGCTGTCAAATATGAAAAACTTACCGATGGGATTCGGAAGCAAGTGTGGAAATGTGAGCTCATGCCCTTTGAAATGGAATGTCGCGGTTTCGTTGCTCCATCGGTGAGAAAATTTCTTGTTAAAGCCGGTGTTAAAAGCGTAAATAACACGATCAAAAAGGTGAGTGAGAAGGCAGAAGAAGGTTGCAGCTCTGTGTTAAGAACCTGGGCGCAGCGAACTGCTGCGGACCTACCATCCTGAGATATGCTGAGCTTAATGGGTCGAAATGTTGGTGACGGATTGCGCTCAACTGATGACTCAAGTCTTTTTGGTGAAGCATTTGCTGGTTCACATAACAAGCGCAGTTGACCAAGCGACGAAGGTTCATAGTCATATTGATAGCAAAAGCAAAAGCAAGCTTCCTTTATTTTGCGGTCGATCTTATTACACCAAGTGCCCCATCGAAGTAAACGAACCCTAATTGAAACTGAAAGCAATCGAGGTATCCTAAATGAAAATGGACTTTAATTATTGTTTAAAGCTAATGGATGGTTCGGAAAAAGTCTATTGTTTTCAGCTCCGTTTCTTTAAGTACCAAAAGACAAGCTTGGCACCGCTTGCTTTCCGAGTCGTATGCATCCAACTTAAAGAGACATTTGATAAACTTTCATCGAAAATGATTGATAATTGATGCAACAATGATCACTAACAATAGGTTCAGTTAAGCCTATAGTAATCTATGATGTAGGTTGCCAGTTTATTTAAAGAACTAGGCTTTATATACTTGGCATCCGGAATCGGAGTCCTATCAAAAGCGGGAGTCCTATCAAAATGATAGGACTCCGCATCCCTGTTTTGCACACGACGCTCTTTGACACTGTAAGAACGTATTCATGCTGTTAGAAGTTGTTATTTGTCGGATATTTTATTAGATTAATGTGACTGACTTATTTTGAGGATTTTCCTGAGGTTTTGGACCACATAGCATAGTCGGATGAAGCAGGGCTGGAACCGGTCAGGGATTTTCTAACACAACCCAACCAGTAACCGGCAAGACGAGATCAACCCAACTGGCCGGTTGAAAGTGATCGTCTTTTATTAATTTAACACTTCGTCATTCAAACAGATGCGAAAGGTTCCTTCGGTTTGTTATTCGAAGGTTCTTGGCCTCCACCTTTTGAAGTGTGTGATGTCAGTAAGTATTTCAGCATTTTTCGTAAGGGGTTATGCAGTACCTGGTCTATTCATTGAATCTACTCATTTGAATATTTGGTTACCCTATATTTTAAAACTAAATTGGTTTTGAAATCATTTGATTTTAAACATTGTTTATTAAAATAAAAGAACTAAATAATGAAATATATGAGCCCAAAATATCTATTTTAAATTATCAAAGTAAATTATCATTTTTATTAATTTAATTTTCATTTTGTTTATTAAAGGACGAGTGCTAGCCCACTTGTGTTTCTCTAATGAATGAATTAGGCCTATTGAGAATGAACTCCCTATTGAGAAATGTAGGTGATATGTAAAGAAATTCAGTCTGTCAGTCATGTCATCTCAAGTGCTTTCATCAGGGCGCGCAACAGGGATTATAAGAAATCAACTTCGAGAGAGGGAGGTCTTACCGTTATTAGGTGGAGTGGGTTGCTTTAAATAAAATAGTAGACCTAGCGCCTTGCAACTTTTAGTTGGTCTAAATTTACATAGTTCCATAAAAGATGAATTTGGAGATGCGCAAGCATGTGAGTAGACAAAATCACGAAACGTTTGGGCATTGATGATATTTTTTAAACACTCTTTGTGTTGATCTTAAAAATATGCTACGTATAATCTATCGGGTAAATTTTGAATAAGTTTAGTAAGCCACAGATAAATTGTGAATAGATCACAATATTTGTTTGATCGATCGATCCCAATAATTGCTGCCGATTGATTGATAGACCGATTTTCGACCGGGGCCGGTCGACTGATCGACTTACACCATCACAACCCAACCGGCAACCCAACCTAACCTAACCGGGCCGGTCAGCCGGTTCCAATCGTGGGATAAAGAATTCTTCAAGCTAAACGGACGAGTAAATCGCATAATTGTGTCTGTTGCGGTCTGAATCTAATCTACACAAGATATTGCAGCAAGAGCTTGAATTACCTGGTATAACTGTTTGAGGTGTCATTTAGAGGTCTGGATTAATCGTTCGATTTTTATTCGACAAGGGAGTGACACCTGAAAATGCTAAGTGAGAAGTTTCTGTCTTAGCGTGAAGGTGTCCGATTGTGAGGATAGCATTGATTTATACTTTCGATATGATGGAGCCCCGGCTCATTATGCCTTCCTGTAAAGTGGCTTATATTCCGATTAGATGGATCGACCGCCGTCCTCCGGTGGAATGGCCTGCAAGATCCTCACAGCTCAGTACTCCAGACTTCATTTTCATGGCGAGTCATAACTGTGTTGCACATGGTGGTTTGTATTTTGAACATTTGCTGTAGTTATCTGTAATACAATCATCTCATTTCATTGTCATCTTTGGTTGTGATCATTCGGGTTCGGTGATTTCTGGGCCACTCTGTAGTTTAGCAAAATGGACTGTACTTCGGGCATAGAGTAAAACTTCCGCGTTACGCGCCTTCAAATGTTGATAGAAGGTAGGTAGACCACTGATTGAGCGAAGTTTAAGTGACTTATCTGTTGGATCTCACAGCAAAGCGATACAGACGACGCCAAGTTCTCCAGGGAAGCTTGTGAGCGTTTGTCGTGCGACTCTTATCTTCTCTATAATGATCGGAACGACTAATTCGTGCATAATAATCTGAATTGTTCGATTCTGAAGGAATCGTGACGATCTGGGCATTTTGAAAGGATCCACAGCAATCCGCAAACGATGGACGACTATTTTTCCTAATCCGGTGATGCATTTAGAATTTTTTTTGCCCACTAAGTACTGTAAGTTCCAACATGTGCCAACGTTTTGAATCAGTTTGTACTTCTAGGAAACCCTTAAAACACCATGGTCCGCAAAACGGCCAACCTGTGATTTCGTAACTGCCACGGCTTGAATATTATTTAGTGACTTTACACCTCTTACTTAGTCAGGTGATGTATTGAGATCAATTTCAAATAATTTTCATTAGAAATTTGTATGTAATTGGAAAATAGGAATGGTTAATTTTATCTCTATGTAGTAAGTTCACCACGAAGTGTGCTTTTTGTTAGTAAATATAATAGCGGATGGTAATCAAAACAGCAGAAAGGAATTCTCTATGTATTACCGGGCATTTTATTGCAGCGAGGAACAGATTCTCCGCGGTCCGCCTAAATCAAAGGTCTTCGCCTAACTCATGTGTCTAAAAATACTTCGTGACGCGTATAACTTACCAAGTGCCTACAAGTGACCTATGTAGAAATACTTTTTACAACTTTGGAACTATAGGGTATAGGTATATTAGGTAGAGTAGCAACTCAATATTTATTAAATCCCCAATGTGTAAACAGTTTCGATTTCATTAAATGAACATGAGGCGAGACCTGCGAGATATGCAATTTTTTGCACTTTTAGAGAAATGTACGCGAATTTGACTGATCATGACATTAATACACAATAAAGAATAGTACTCCACAAATCTTTCATGTCATGACAACTTAGAGAGGTAATATAGTTTGTTAAATTAGCAACTCGATGCATTACTAAAAGCTCAGCTCCATTATATTAAGATCATTTTCTTAAGCGTGATCATATTAGAAAACTGATAATGAAAGAACAAAGCATCATAATCAAGATATGTTAAGGAAGTTGATCATAATTAACTTTAAAATACGTTAATGGGCTTTGTTAATGTTTTGTTACGGTTATATTAATGGTCACATTGCTTTTCAGATACAAGAAATGACGCCTTGTGAATCATAAAATCATGCCGATGAAAATAGACATGACATCTCAGCCAAGAAGCACAAAAAGATTTCAACTTTTCCTTGAAGACGTACAAGGACTTGAATTATAATGCAGCTCATGAAATTTCCTAGATCATCAGGTTGACTTCCACTTATTTAATATGCTTGTTAGCAAACATTCATTCCTTTTGATATATACTTTTATCTTACTATTTACAAAGTGGCTTCATGTCGGTAGTACATTAATTTGCAAAAATTAAGGTTTTTAGAATCTGCTTTTAGAATTTTTTGGACCACAGGAACATAATCTCCATAAAAAGCTGAATCTATTCATATAAAATTTTTCACTGTATACAGACACTATTTTGAGTCAACAATCTACCTCTCTCTCCCTCTCTGCATATATATATATATATATATATATATATATATATATATGGGAGTCGTACTTTTCGTCGACAGGTTCATATCGTCGACACTATGAACGTTCATTTCGTCGACAAGTTCATTTCGTCGACAAGTTCATTCAACGACCGGTCGGGAATTTTTGGTTTTTGGTACTTTGACTTTTTTCCTTGAGTGCTTTTTGGGTTACTTATTATTTGCCATTTTGATTTTGTCATTTATTTAATCTATATATATATATATATATATATATATATATATATATATATATATATATATATATATATTTAAAGAAGAAAACAAAGTTTCTTGCATTGACCGAACATGTTTCAGAATGTTAACATTCCACCTTCAGCGGTAAAACCTGAACACAATAGCAATGGGAGTTTATATACAAAATGCGGGAAATGAACAAATGAGAGCAATAAAAAGAGTTCAAGTCACCAGTAGCTGTCTGACCATGGCACCGACATAGAGATTGCATTCTGCAATTACAATTTCAAGTACAGTTGTACTGAACTGTTTCTTTCATTAGAGAGATAATTTGTATTATTCTTTAGAATAGTAGATTCCAGAAACAACTGATTTCTAGATTTGCCAATAATCGAGAAATTTTCACTTTTAGGTGGATGATCATGCATCGAAACCTGAGTAGGAGAGGGATAGCCCCTCAAGTGCTCACTTATACGAATGGCAAGATGGCGCCTCGTGGAGCCGATGTATCGCATTGGGCAGCGATCACACGTGTATAAATACACCACATTAGATTTGACACCATTCGCAATTTTATCTTTGTAATTGAAATAGTTTTGGATTTTATCAGTAACAAAAACAGGAACAATTTTCACTTTATCAGAAAGATCAATGTTGATGTTTTTTATCCTCCTTTTCAAGTCATTGCTTTTCTCTCAATGTAAGGAACAGTCCAGTAAACACTATTGGAAGTCTCCCTGTCAGACACTGTTTTGTGGAGAGATTGATTCATTTCAGTTTGCATTTTGATCCGTTCTATAACCCGTTTTTCATAGCCATTTCTCAGAAAAATGTCAGAAATCAGAGAGGCAGCCTTATTATAATTTTCTGCATTTGAGCAAATTTTGTAAGCACGCGAAAATAGAGCGCGCATAGCTGCAACCTTGTACGTAAATGGCGCTGAGGAACACGAAGGTATATAGACACCAGTGTTGGTTTCTTTCAAGTTATGGGAAACGTCAAAGTTCCCTTGATCAATTTTAATTTTAGTACCAAGAAAAATCAAGCTATCAGAGCCACGTTCCATTGTGAAAGTGATCTCTTTATCAATGCTATTCAAAAAATCTAAAAACTGTTCGCCGTCTGTTTCAGCTCTAAAAATGGCAAAACAGTCATCCACATACCTACAATAAAACTCTGGCTGGCAGGTAGACAATTCTGAGAAACGACTTTCAATAAGGTCCATGGCAAAAGATGCCATGGTCGGGGCAGGCTTGGAGCCATCGGCATCCCGTCAATTTGGTAAAAGAGTTGCTCATTGAAACTAAACAGAATATTTATTTATTTATTTAGTACACCAATAAGTGCAAGGAGCACCAAGGCAACACAGGAAATACATTCAGGAGGGAACAATTAGAAGTTACAATAAAACATAAAAAGCTTTCGTTTAAACTGTTTCACCGTGTCACTGTTCACAATATCGTCGGGGAGGCGGTTCCAGTCATCTATAATGCGGTGGGAAAAGGAGGATAGGCGACAATTCAGATTAGTTGGGTGGCGGAAAATTTTGTAGTTATGTCCACGGGTTCGGGAAACACTAAAGGTGAAGAAGGAATTAGGATCACTTGGAGTAAGGTGGTTACATATTTTGAACACGGTTGTAAAGTCCATAGTCCGACGACGACATTGTAGTGTTGGGAATTTCAGAGCTCTCAGTCTTTCTTCGTAGGGCAACGAGGATAGACCACGGATGCTTTTGGTGAATCGACGTTGTACACGTTCGATAGCCAGAATGTCTTTATTCAGGGATGGATTCCAGACTGGGATGGCATATTCGAGGTGAGGGCGGACCAGTGTCTTGAAGAGACGAATAAGCAGATCGGCGTCCCGAGAGACGAATGTCCTGAGGATGGCAGATACAATGCGATTCGCTTTCTGAACACAGGTCAGAATGTGCCGAGAGAATTTTAGGTCTTTTGAAATCAGAACTCCAAGGTCTTTGACACACTTGGAATTATTCAGGAAACTTCCATCCAGACGGTAGTCCGAGGCAGGATTGCGAAATCCAAAGTGTAGAATGGAGCACTTTTGGGGATTGAGCGATAGCTGCCATTTCTTCGACCAGGTGGTTACAGCGTTGAGGTCAGCTTGCAAAAGTTCTTTGGCTTTCAGGGGATCAGTGCGCTTGATTTCGGAGTACAATTTTACATCATCAGCATATTTCAATAAAGAAGAGTTTGTCAAGGTGTCATCAATGTCATTAATAAAGGCGACAAACAGATCTGGGCCTAAAACGGATAAAACGATATTGGAGCAAGCAATTTCTAAAAGATTTTTAAGGCAACTTTTGAAATAGGAAAGTCCTCAAAATCGATCATGGACACCATATGATTGATGGTACGAGTAACCGGAATGCAAGTAAAAAGATTTTTTACATCAAAGCTGTAGAGTTTACAATCCTGTAAATTTTGAATATCCAGAGATTTTAGAAGATTCACGAAGTCGAAGGTATCTTTCAAGTTATACTTCTTTGGAATGTGAGGTTTTAGAATTTCATCTAAATAACCCGACAAATTGGAAAGATACGAATTGCGCATGTTTAAAATAGGGCGATACTGGGGATTCCGTTCGTCTTTATGTACTTTGGGAAGACCGTACAATCTAGCGGGCTGCGATCCACACGACTTCACAGTGTTCAAAACAGAGTCACTGATTATTTTTTTGGCTTTGAGAGCTTGCAATTTGCGGTTTAAGCGTTCCTCTTCTAAGATAAATGGATCTTTCTTGGATCGCTTATCGAATTTATATGGCTTGAATTTCAAATTATCTTTCAAGATTTCTCTAAGTTTGTCATCATGAAACTTGCGATCAACGATAAGGACTCCGTTGCCTTTGTCAAAACGGGAGATGACTATTTTTATCATTGGCTAATTTCCGCAGAGATTTGAAATGACGAGCCCATTTAGCAGAATATTTCTGCTTAGTGAAATAATTTTTGAAAATACTGCGGATACTAAAAATAAGATCATCGTTCACAACTCCGTATGGTAAGAGACGATGAACAAAAGCTTCGGCTTCAGGTTTTTGAACGTCTATGTTGATCTTTCTATGCGGAATTGGCATCGATAAGCCAAGAGAAAGAATTTCTTCCTCTTCAGTGGATAATTTTACAGAAGAAAGGTTGATAACAGAAGAAGAAATCTTCTGCGAGTTCTTCAGCGTAGGTCTTTGCTGATTCAATAAGCTGCTCATTTTTTTAGCATGAATGTTAGAAACGCGCTTCTGTACCTTCAAAAGCGTATCGCCCATGATCGCATTGATAAGAATCTTATCTCTCTCACAGTATTGTGTAGTAAGATCAGTCAGTTTGTCACTTTTGGCCTTATGATCTTGTATGGCCTTACCAACTTCTTTCCGCAGTTCTTTGGTCAGTATCTTTCGCATCTGCTGCTTCGAAGATTTTAACGGTGCAGGTATTTTGAAATTGAGGAATTTTGGAATGACACCATGCTCCAGACATCCCCGGAGAAATTTCACTCTCAAATCCGCTCTCAGACATTTGTCTCCCTGGCGAGTGATGAGTTTCAGCTGCGCTTGAAATTGTAGGCAGACGGTTGACTTTATAGTGTTGATGCAAAGTTGACCCAGCTTCATATATTTAAAAAAGAAAACAAAGTTTCTTGCATTGACCGAACATGTTTCAGAATGTTAACATTCTACCTTCAGCGGTAAAACCTGAACACAATAGCAATGGGAGTTTATATACAAAATGCGGGAAATGAACAAATGAGAGCAATAAAAAGAGTTCAAGTCACCAGTAGCTGTCTGACCATGGCACCGACATAGAGATTGCATTCTGCAATTACAATTTCAAGTACAGTTGTACTGAACTGTTTCTTTCATTAGAGAGATAATTTGTATTATTCTTTAGAATAGTAGATTCCAGAAACAACTGATTTCTAGATTTGCCAATAATCGAGAAATTTTCACTTTTAGGTGGATGATCATGCATCGAAACCTGAGTAGAAGAGGGATAGCCCCTCAAGTGCTCACTTATACGAATGGCAAGATGGCGCCTCGTGGAGCCGATGCATCGCATTGGGCAGCGATCACACGTGTATAAATACACCACATTAGATTTGACACCATTCGTAATTTTATCTTTGTAATTGAAATAGTTTTGGATTTTATCAGTAACAAAAACAGGAACAATTTTCACTTTATCAGAAAGATCAATGTTGATGTTTTTTATCCTCCTTTTCAAGTCATTGCTTTTCTCTCAATGTAAGGAACAGTCCAGTAAACACTATTGGAAGTCTCCCTGTCAGACACTGTTTTGTGGAGAGATTGATTCATTTCAGTTTGCATTTTGATCCGTTCTATAACCCGTTTTTCATAGCCATTTCTCAGAAAAATGTCAGAAATCAGAGAGGCAGCCTTATTATAATTTTCTGCATTTGAGCAAATTTTGTAAGCACGCGAAAATAGAGCGCGCATAGCTGCAACCTTGTACGTAAATGGCGCTGAGGAACACGAAGGTATATAGACACCAGTGTTGGTTTCTTTCAAGTTATGGGAAACGTCAAAGTTCCCTTGATCAATTTTAATTTTAGTACCAAGAAAAATCAAGCTATCAGAGCCACGTTCCATTGTGAAAGTGATCTCTTTATCAATGCTATTCAAAAAATCTAAAAACTGTTCGCCGTCTGTTTCAGCTCTAAAAATGGCAAAACAGTCATCCACATACCTACAATAAAACTCTGGCTGGCAGGTAGACAATTCTGAGAAACGACTTTCAATAAGGTCCATGGCAAAAGATGCCATGGTCGGGGCAGGCTTGGAGCCATCGGCATCCCGTCAATTTGGTAAAAGAGTTGCTCATTGAAACTAAACAGAATATTTATTTATTTATTTAGTACACCAATAAGTGCAAGGAGCACCAAGGCAACACAGGAAATACATTCAGGAGGGAACAATTAGAAGTTACAATAAAACATAAAAAGCTTTCGTTTAAACTGTTTCACCGTGTCACTGTTCACAATATCGTCGGGGAGGCGGTTCCAGTCATCTATAATGCGGTGGGAAAAGGAGGATAGGCGACAATTCAGATTAGTTGGGTGGCGGAAAATTTTGTAGTTATGTCCACGGGTTCGGGAAACACTAAAGGTGAAGAAGGAATTAGGATCACTTGGAGTAAGGTGGTTACATATTTTGAACACGGTTGTAAAGTCCATAGTCCGACGACGACATTGTAGTGTTGGGAGTTTCAGAGCTCTCAGTCTTTCTTCGTAGGGCAACGAGGATAGACCACGGATGCTTTTGGTGAATCGACGTTGTACACGTTCGATAGCCAGAATGTCTTTATTCAGGGATGGATTCCAGACTGGGATGGCATATTCGAGGTGAGGGCGGACCAGTGTCTTGAAGAGACGAATAAGCAGATCGGCGTCCCGAGAGACGAATGTCCTGAGGATGGCAGATACAATGCGATTCGCTTTCTGAACACAGGTCAGAATGTGCCGAGAGAATTTTAGGTCTTTTGAAATCAGAACTCCAAGGTCTTTGACACACTTGGAATTATTCAGGAAACTTCCATCCAGACGGTAGTCCGAGGCAGGATTGCGAAATCCAAAGTGTAGAATGGAGCACTTTTGGGGATTGAGCGATAGCTGCCATTTCTTCGACCAGGTGGTTACAGCGTTGAGGTCAGCTTGCAAAAGTTCTTTGGCTTTCAGGGGATCAGTGCGCTTGATTTCGGAGTACAATTTTACATCATCAGCATATTTCAATAAAGAAGAGTTTGTCAAGGTGTCATCAATGTCATTAATAAAGGCGACAAACAGATCTGGGCCTAAAACGGATAAAACGATATTGGAGCAAGCAATTTCTAAAAGATTTTTAAGGCAACTTTTGAAATAGGAAAGTCCTCAAAATCGATCATGGACACCATATGATTGATGGTACGAGTAACCGGAATGCAAGTAAAAAGATTTTTTACATCAAAGCTGTAGAGTTTACAATCCTGTAAATTTTGAATATCCAGAGATTTTAGAAGATTCACGAAGTCGAAGGTATCTTTCAAGTTATACTTCTTTGGAATGTGAGGTTTTAGAATTTCATCTAAATAACCCGACAAATTGGAAAGATACGAATTGCGCATGTTTAAAATAGGGCGATACTGGGGATTCCGTTCGTCTTTATGTACTTTGGGAAGACCGTACAATCTAGCGGGCTGCGATCCACACGACTTCACAGTGTTCAAAACAGAGTCACTGATTATTTTTTTGGCTTTGAGAGCTTGCAATTTGCGGTTTAAGCGTTCCTCTTCTAAGATAAATGGATCTTTCTTGGATCGCTTATCGAATTTATATGGCTTGAATTTCAAATTATCTTTCAAGATTTCTCTAAGTTTGTCATCATGAAACTTGCGATCAACGATAAGGACTCCGTTGCCTTTGTCAAAACGGGAGATGACTATTTTTATCATTGGCTAATTTCCGCAGAGATTTGAAATGACGAGCCCATTTAGCAGAATATTTCTGCTTAGTGAAATAATTTTTGAAAATACTGCGGATACTAAAAATAAGATCATCGTTCACAACTCCGTATGGTAAGAGACGATGAACAAAAGCTTCGGCTTCAGGTTTTTGAACGTCTATGTTGATCTTTCTATGCGGAATTGGCATCGATAAGCCAAGAGAAAGAATTTCTTCCTCTTCAGTGGATAATTTTACAGAAGAAAGGTTGATAACAGAAGAAGAAATCTTCTGCGAGTTCTTCAGCGTAGGTCTTTGCTGATTCAATAAGCTGCTCATTTTTTTAGCATGAATGTTAGAAACGCGCTTCTGTACCTTCAAAAGCGTATCGCCCATGATCGCATTGATAAGAATCTTATCTCTCTCACAGTATTGTGTAGTAAGATCAGTCAGTTTGTCACTTTTGGCCTTATGATCTTGTATGGCCTTACCAACTTCTTTCCGCAGTTCTTTGGTCAGTATCTTTCGCATCTGCTGCTTCGAAGATTTTAACGGTGCAGGTATTTTGAAATTGAGGAATTTTGGAATGACACCATGCTCCAGACATCCCCGGAGAAATTTCACTCTCAAATCCGCTCTCAGACATTTGTCTCCCTGGCGAGTGATGAGTTTCAGCTGCGCTTGAAATTGTAGGCAGACGGTTGACTTTATAGTGTTGATGCAAAGTTGACCCAGCTTCATATATTTAAAAAAGAAAACAAAGTTTCTTGCATTGACCGAACATGTTTCAGAATGTTAACATTCTACCTTCAGCGGTAAAACCTGAACACAATAGCAATGGGAGTTTATATACAAAATGCGGGAAATGAACAAATGAGAGCAATAAAAAGAGTTCAAGTCACCAGTAGCTGTCTGACCATGGCACCGACATAGAGATTGCATTCTGCAATTACAATTTCAAGTACAGTTGTACTGAACTGTTTCTTTCATTAGAGAGATAATTTGTATTATTCTTTAGAATAGTAGATTCCAGAAACAACTGATTTCTAGATTTGCCAATAATCGAGAAATTTTCACTTTTAGGTGGATGATCATGCATCGAAACCTGAGTAGGAGAGGGATAGCCCTCAAGTGCTCACTTATACGAATGGCAAGATGGCGCCTCGTGGAGCCGATGCATCGCATTGGGCAGCGATCACACGTGTATAAATACACCACATTAGATTTGACACCATTCGCAATTTTATCTTTGTAATTGAAATAGTTTTGGATTTTATCAGTAACAAAAACATTTTTATCGCTCTCATTTGTTCATTTCCCGCATTTTGTATATAAACTCCCATTGCTATTGTATTCAGGTTTTACCGCTGAAGATAGAATGTTAACATTCTGAAACATGTTCGGTCAATGCAAGAAACTTTGTTTTCTTTTTTAAAAATATGAAGCTGGGTCAACTTTGCATCAACAATATATATATATATATACCCTAATTACTCTATGTGTAGGACACTGTTAATGGATTTCGCTAATCCTCAAGTACCTCTATGAGACGAACTCAGTGGGTGGTATCTGCCTCAGTAAAATGATTGTTCTAGGCTCTGTATGCTAAAGAACTACTGAGATGAGATTGTACTTTTTGTGTTACAATATTGAAACATAGATAGCTGTCACATCCCATTAAAAAAATAAAGAGAACAGTTACGATTGTTGATTTCCTTCTTCTTCGAGAACTTCCATTGAGGTAACTAAAATAAACTTCGACAAGTTTTCTCGATTTATATTATTGAAATAAATTTAATTCGCGAGTTTTCGAGTAAACCTGTCACTCGTCGTCAGGCACGAATGCAGAAAGTGACACAATGTGACAAGAAAGGACAATTGACTGTCAGCAGACAAACTTATCTGCCAAACGCAGATTATACATAGAGTAGGGATATATAGGTAGAGTGTCGACTCAGAAAAGTATCTGTCTACAATGAAAATTTTTAGATCAAAATGTTCAGTTTTTTGCGAAGATTACGTTCCCGAGGTCCAAAAAATTATTTGAGCAGTTTTAAAAAAGTCAAAATTTGTCAATTTATGTACTACCGAGATGACTCTCCTATATAAGTAGCATGAAACAAGTTGGATATCAAAAGGAATGAATATTTGCTAATAAGCATCATAACTAAGCGGAAATCAAGCTGATTATATCAAGGGAATTTCATAATCCGTATTAAAATGGAAGTCTTCATGAAAAAGTCTCGATATTATTCGTGCTTTCTTGACTGAAATTTCAAGTTTTTAATTCAATTTTCACCGGCATGTTTTTATGATTCACAAAATTCATGTTTAATTTCTACAATCTGAATAGCGATGTGGACCCATTTACATCTTTCAAGATTGATTGAAATCATTGTCTTTGATTATGTGATTTTGCTCTGCCAGTGGCAGGTTGCCTGTAATATGATCACGCTTAAGAAAATACTCTTGAGGTTGAGCATGAAAGTAATAGGAACTCATCGAATTGCTAATTTAACAAACATTGAATCTCCAAGGCTGTCATGAGAATCTGTGAAATACCATCATTCCTTCTGCATTACAATCATGATCACTCAATTCCGTTGTAATTTCTGCAAAACAGCAAAACTTTGCATATCTTACACTTGGTGACAATACCACCTGTATCTCCCTTGAGTTCATTTAATAAAATCAAGGGTGTATACATATGGGGGATTTAATAAATGCTGAGTTACCACTCTACCTAATATACCTACTCTATGAGATTACAGTTCCTATAAGCATTTCAAACAAAAGCAGGGATTTGGCAACCATCATGTAAATGCCGGTTTTTGGCAACCCATTAAAGAAAAAAAAGAACGAGGTAATATCTGGAGAAAAGGTGCCATATACTCGTAAGAACATGCCCATGCATTTCAGTTTATGAAAAATCAAGATTTAGTCATTGAGTACAGACTTTTATGATTTCATGAAAAACACTTGTATGACGTGTAGATTGACAACCGACCGGAATTTGACAACCAAATGGTGGGAATTTCAAATTATCGATGAATTAGTTTCACTATGTTTCCAATCGAACGATGCATTATTTCCTCCAATTTTTCTTCCAACCAATCACTATGAAGTATTTTAGCCTACTATGGATATTTTGATAGGTTATCAATTAGTTTTACAAAATTTACTAAGCCATTTCAAAGTAACTTGTTTATGAATACAAGAAATAATTTGACATCCAACTAGAATTGTTTAATCTTATACCAATCTCAATCGATCACTGTGATACAGGCCTACGTAGGCTAATTACATTTCTCGGAATCTTCTCATACTGATCCATTCAGTTGGATAGCAATATAATTACCGATATATCTAAGTACTGAACGTTGCGGTATTAATTAAAAACAATAATTTTCAAATATAGTGCATGTGTATATTCATATTGTCTACTTCGTCTCTAAAGTCGTCTCTAAGTTCGTCGCTAAGGCACTTCGCTGCATTTGATTCACGATTGCATTTTCAACCCTGAAACGAAAAAGAATGTACAAGAAATACACTGCGTAAGAAGTATATATAATCATTGAATGACAGGTGGCACACGAAATGTCAAAACGTAAATACCGTGTGTTGACAACCGAATATGTAAATACCGTGTTTTTACAACCGAATATGTAAATACCGTGTTTTTACAACCGAATATGTAAATAGAGTGATTTTACAACCGAATATGTGTTTTGACAAGAAAAGCTATCAAAAATTTGTAACATCAAGAAATATAGGCCCTATTAATTTCTTCAGTTTATCTAATCAATCTTAAAACTGACGTCAGTGCATATTGACTTCTGAAATAGTCTGACTTACGCAAAACGAAGGACTAAATGTGTACCACACTTTATATTATAATAGGCTATCATACTCATATATCCAATATCTCATAATACTCGTATCATAATATACTTCTTCATGATACCGATAATTATAATCATCACATCATTATGTATTGAAAATATTTATTTCAGCAGTTATATACAATTATTTCAACTTTCATCAATATCAAAATAAACTGCATCAGTTTTCTAGCAGATCACTGATGTGTAAACGTGGATACCGTGTTTTGACAACCGAATATGTAAATACCGTGCTTTGACAACCGAATATGTAAATACCGTGTTTTGACAACCAACAGAAATACAATCAAAATGCTGTGACATCAAAAAGTTTATTCATTTCTACAATTTATCGCATCAATCTTAAAACTGGTGGTAGTGTATATTGACTTCTGGAATAGTCAAACAAACTTCGAAAGGAAGGTCTGAATGCATACCATGTTTTAGGCCTACATCGTATTTATTATATTGAATTAAATTTATTTCAGCAGTTATATACAATTATTTCAACTTTCATCAATATCAAAATAAATTGCATCAGTTTTCTAGAAGATCACTGATGTGTAAACGTAGATACCGTGTTTTGACAACCGAATATGTAAATACCGTGCTTTGACAAACGAAAAAGTGAATTCATAAATTCCTCTATGACTCAAAGACATTCTTCAGATATATAACATTATTTACAAAACGCTGGCACGTTGAGATGAAAAAGTCATTTCGGATTGCAATTATGGTAAGAGGTCTCGAAAAAGGTTTGCCATAAATCTAACATAAACGACGGAAACTTATTACAATTAAATGCAAATAAGAGAACTTACCAGATTTTGCTCGTTTAACTTCATTTTTGCTGAAAGGAAAATGGAACGCATTACAAGTAGAACATACAATTTCAAAAAGTTTAGAACAGTACGTTTGCCACAGAGTGTAATTCATTGGCAAGTGTCGAATTGCAGGCTAAGCTCGTGCATGAATAGATTTTGAAATAAAAATATAGAGTGATTCACTCAACCTGCTATAAAAATTGACATGACGATTGAAATAAAAACTAAGCAGTTTTTATTTATAATAACTGAAACTAAACTTTAACAAGCATTATATTTTGGTATTTCAACTGAAAGGCAGTCACTCTAAAATGACAAAGCGATCAACACGCAATGGGCTGATCTTTCTGAATTACTGGTTACGAAATTAGGCCTTCAGTTGACGAAATTGACATACATGTACTTCACGTTAACTGCTTTATAAGCCTTTTTACCTTAGTATTACGTAAATTATGGTACAAGCAATAAAATAGTCAATTGACATTCTTACGGGTTACTGAGTCTTTCCTACCCGATGAGACATAAGTCTACTTTTTTTGCCCCTAACTCACTTTGTTTGACTCTCGTAGTTTTGTAAAAGAAGTTTCGCTACGGCCGTTAATTCCACGGTAGGATTTTGTAATCGATACCATCTATTGTGTACAGCAACTGAGTGCCCAAGGTGGTCGCAGAGTACCTTGTATTGAGTTTCCGACAAATTTTCCAACTGCAAGTAATGGATTGAAACAATGTAGAACATATGTACCTTGCCATGAGAATATCTTGAGAAAAAAAGTTTCAGTATGCTGCTTTTCAATAAGAACAATTATAGCAACGTACATATATTTCTCTATATTGTACCTGTTTCAAGAATATTGAGATTATAATCAAGATAGTTCCATTTTATGAAATGAATATCAACGCCATGAAAGCGGAGAGAGAAAATGAAGGCAAATATTAAAGGTACATAACATCATACACGTATGAATAAGAAATATTTCACTCTTTTAAAATCGAAGTCGAAATTGGTACACATTGCAGTAATATGCATCAATAAACCATAGTAATAGCAGCTCCGTGTTAACTAGGCCTAATTCAGTTAGCATACTAGTGATTTAAATATCACGTAAAATTCATTTTTAAACCTTTATATAACTTAACCTTTTATACAGTAACGACATCCAGACGACATTCCAACATATAGCACGAAACGAAGCCGTATGACGCACTTTCCTTTTCATTTCTGATTTCAATATGAAGTGCACACACTATTAAATCCCTACTCTATGCTCTTGCTTATGGCTAATATTGAAAATTCGTCAACCAAAAGTGAAAAAAATAGAAGTTCAACAGTACACCTGTATACCCCATAAATATCTCATTAATACCCAACTGTTGCTACATCTATTTTGGCTTTTCGTGTTGGGACATCTGGATCCATAAAAAATTGCCTTGAACATTGGTACGAAATAAATTCTTCATAAAGATTGCAAAATGCATATTCACTATATTTTGAGGGTGAATGAATTTTTTTCAGAACTTAGATTCCATATGATTCCATACGTGATTCTGAAGCTTCATGTGTGTATCTTTGTGAAATAATATAGTTATCCAGATGAATTGATCGGTAAGTGCCTATAAATCCAGTGTACATTGCGTGATTTTGCCGAACCCTGAATTCTGTCGCTGACAAAACAGGAATTTTCAATATTAGCCTAATGTTATGTCCTATTGGCGTGCTTGAGATTGATCTCTAAGTAAAAAAAATCAGTTACCTGTAGGGTAGTGGCAGCGAGCTTTCGGAATTTTGTAGCTCCAATTTGCTCTTCAATATTTGCCTTTCTCGCGATGTTCCGCATAGCATCATTGCCTCTTATGAAGCCCTTCCTTTCATTGGCAAATATGTACCTTGTTGTTCTTTTTGATAACCAATCGATTTCTTTTACTATATTGGGAGGAAAAATTATCGGCACATATCGTCTACCTTTTCCGAGAATATAAACAACCTCCAGTTCTTTAATTAGTAATTTCTCGGCTTGGTCCAGTTTCTCCATCTCGCTTTCAGCGACTTTCTTCCAGTCACTCCGTGAATTCCATGTGGACTTCGTGAGTTTCGCAACTTCTGTCGGACGACGCTTATTAAACATAATAAGATAAGCCAAAGAACTTTCCTTTATAGCTCTTTCGTTTGCATTTACTTTCGACAAGACAAGCATTTCCTGAATCACTTTCTTAAAGGCATCGATACTTTGAGCTGTAGGCAATGTTTCAGGTAATCCCGATTTCGAACATCTCATGCATTCCCTGGCTACATTTGTTATTGGTAACAATTCTTTTTGTATGAGAGATGCAACATACTTTGCTCTTTTTCTTTCCTTTCGATTCCCTTGTTTTAAATATCTCAATTTTAAAACATCAGTCAATTTCGATAATGTCTGTCCCAACTTTACTACAGAGGAGGGGGAATCCATGGAGGCAACAGAATCTTGCTCTTCTTCTGTCGATGAGAGAATCCGATAATTGTGCAAATTTTTTACTTCCTTTACCAAGGTGTCAAACATTTCAGGAGTCAAAATGTCAGCAGTGGTCAATGTTTGGGACTTCAACGCTTTCCGTACATGAATCAGAAATTTTGCAACATTACGTGTTTGGTTACTTAATGCATTAAAGCCTTTTTCGCCCTTGAAACTGATTTGCCTCACAATGTAATCCATAATCAAAGTGTCACCCTTAATCACAATTGAAATGTCATCGTCCCGCAACCTATCCAAAAACTGCACAACTTTTGGTTCTTTATAAATAAGTTCATTGCACGTGATGGCTTGGGTCTGGTCATCATCGCCAGACGGACAGACGTGCCTCCACAATTCTTCTTTGGAAAAAAACCCTAAACATTTCTGACAACACTTGTACGCTTTCGACCGTCTAATATCGATATCCTTCTTTGGGCGATGAGCCATTTTTAAAACACCACGTCCGTACTTTAAAACATGCCGGTTATGCATGAAATTTCCTTTCTGACGTAGAAGTCTAAAAGCCCGATTCCGATCTACTGTTCCTTTCGGTAACCTAAGAAGTGCTTTGACTTCACTTTGACCTGAATGATTTCTTTGTAAGTGCCTTGAGAAGCTGCTATTCCTAACATACTCCTTGCAATAAAGGCATAAATCCTTTCTCACAGATTTAGACGTTGTAGGCTTACCTGGACGTGCATTAGGTGCGACAACGGTCTCGAGAATATCTTCCATTACAACATTCAAAGTGTCATCTAATGAGTTCTCATCATCACTTGTTTCACTTACAATATCCTCGCCGCTGCTAGAATCAGTATCGGAAGCATCAAGGTCAACACAATGTCTGTAAGACTTCGATTTTGCTGTATTAAGTTTTATCAGTTTCGATTCAGACTCTGGCTTAAGCTTCATGTCATGTTTTGTTTCCGATTGTGGTTTCTTCTTCGTTTCAAGATTTGCTTGATATTTCATGTCATGTTTCGATTCAGACTCTGGCTTAAGCTTCATGTCATGTTTTGTATCCAATAGTGGTTTATTCTTCGTTTCGGGATCTTGCTCATATTTCGATTCAGGTTTTGGTTTATTGGACTTTTCATGCTTTTCATCTAAAAAGAAATGAATATGATTTTAAACTGATTACTTGTACAATTCATTACTTCAGCAGAATAAAGTCTGCATTGGTTGCTTTAACAACTGTTTGGTAAATCAATATAGTTTCACTTAATTCGTGATGAACTCTGTTCCTGGAGCACTTTCTCCAGAATATCAGGATATATTCTTAAATATCTTCTTAACTGTTATAACAAAAGCAATTCTTGATTTAGAGAGGCTAATTTAACTAATAGGCTAACTGGGGTAAAAGAAGACACCCTAGTGATGGGATAAAAATTAACATTACTAATTTTGCGCTTTGTGCTTATCGAAATATAAAATATCGCATATGAATAGTGGTTTTCAGTATATTTCCTAAATAATACTAGTTATACTCGTCGTTTGAATTAAGCTTATAAGCTTTGAAAATATGAACAATCACTGCGATTTGTATATGATTAAAAACTGATGAAAATGAATTAAGTGACCTTTCTTTCTTTTACCTCACATCCTATCATCAATATGTTCCATCATATCATTTTTCGACTGACATCTCATAATCCCTTCGGTAACAACATCAGAATATCCCGTGACGTTCATTTTGATATGTCAGGATCATATATTGGTACATAAACTGATACAATTATGATCTCCCGTCGTCTAGTCAATAATGATAACTTCAAAACAAGAACAGATTAATTCTTAAACGAACATTCGATAATGTTTAATCAATTGGACAAAACTTCACTGCCCACAAACACATAACGCTGAACATCATTAAAAAATGAATTTTTAGTCACATCTCATGAATACATTCGACGTAAATCGGTAAATGTACATCAACGAGTAAACGATCATGTATATTGTATATTTGAATTGAAGAAACTACGGAGCTAGGCCATTATTCTCTGAAAAATAGGACTAATGATTCTTAAGTAATTTCATAAGCCTCTACCGATACTGCAATTCAGTAGATGGAAATGTGCATGGTAGCAGTCGGTGGCCCAAATCTCGCCAACTTTGATTTTCAAAGCTCATTTATGGGTGATCATATCTAAGAAATTCCGCCTAGGTTCAATTAATATCTTACGGTACATAAAATCTTCGCACAACTTCTTAAGGTCGAGTAAATGAGAAGTGACTTTAAGGCGATATCTTGCAAATATTTAACAAAAATTACCTTCAGTGTGATAAGTCCCATAGTTGAAATGATAAGAAACCATTTCTACATCAAGATAAACTCCAATAATTTCCTCAAAACTGAGATCATCTGCCTTATCTAAGGTATCTGCTGAACTAAAAGATCATTATAAATTCATATCCAATAGGCCTACTCGTCTCATCATAGCTCAAAGAGCAAGAATGGATCCTAAGCCACAGTGTATGGAAGGATTTACATGTATATGTATCATCAAAAAACTGTGGGAGATTAGCAACCTAAACGTTGGACCGGACATACACACAGACACCATACTTAAGGAGGAAATTGGAATAGAATGAGTACCTGTGACACAAAATGTTAATAAAGCATACATCTCTTCCGTTAAAAACAAAACATTTGGGTTTATGGATTGAAGAAGTTCGATGAAGTTGCTGCATACCAGTTCGGTTTGGACGCAAGACACGTAGGGATTTCAACTTTTAGTCGCCGCTGACGACAAGGAGAGATTCATCACTGAGGGTCGAATAGCGAATTATTTTGTATCATTTTGATGATGTTAGTATCTCTCATCAGCTAATTAACATATCATACTCTGATATCAGGGCTTCTATCTCAATCATTTGATCTTAAGAAATACATGGTGTGCTTTGAGAAAGCAAATACGAGAAATCGAAAAAAAGTAGATATTTGCAGAGAAATTAGAAATAAGTATAGCAGATCTAGAATGCATAACTGGGCGCCTAATGCGCTGAAGTAAAAAACTTAAGGCCAATCACGCCAAAAAACAACGTGATTCCATTCAAACACTTGTAACATTCAGCAATAGGACTGAATATTTTATACTTAATTTCCCACTTGTTCAACGATAACGTCGATTGGCAAAATAAAAGATGACAATTTGCAGTTCATTAAGCTTCAATAATTAAATGAAATCCGGTTGTATTTTCATAACGTGAGGAATTACTTATGCACACCTACTACAAATCAATGCGATACTTACAGCTCGTTAATTGCTTTCAACTTCGTGGCCCGCATCTGAAAAGGAAAATGTGCTCAGCCGTTTAATTAATCTAAAATATCTTTGAATTATTATTTTATATTTTTTGCAATCCGGCCTCTAGAAATTTCATTATTACATGTAGGCCTAGTCCTATGTCATTTAGAAAGAACTAGGTAGTAAGATACTTTGTCATACTCATTAAATCTTTAAAAATTTTTATCAAACATGTTTCTAAGACCTTACAAAACTCTCATGGAAATAATTTTCATGAAATCAACTTGTCTGGACGCAATACCAAAGCGCGACTGTTAGACAACAAGAAGGCTTTTGACATGATCTCTCAAACATTCAGATTTGAATGAGCTGAGAGCGAAGAAAATCGGTTAAGCTTTGGCTAAGTTGTAACTTCGGTTGTAAATCAACTTCTCCGTTGGAGATACAGTGATTGTTGGATCTCTACGTTTATATCAACTATTGTTTGGGACGCTCTAGAGCGTAAACGAAATAAGTTTTGACGTTTAGCACGCTGGATTGACGCGCCAGGAACTTCTAGTATTTTCAAAAAATCGTCATCCACGCGCGTCGGTGCGCCAAATAGTGTTAGATTTCTAGACAATTCAAAATCCGAGGAGCCGGGAGTATTCTATTTACAAAAGAATCTTAGTATGTGTACGCCTGCGCGCCAGGAGTGTTCTATATTTAGAAATATATATACCACCGTATTTACATCCAGCGAAGAATATATACATGTATATACTTATAATGATTACTAATAGAATGAAATTAATTAAAGTAAAGACACGGTCAATAAAAATAAGATGGTAATTCGGTAATTTTAAATAGTCCTACTTTACCATCGGACTATCAAAGAGACAATCGACTATACAGTCCAAATTTCTATCTTATTTTTATTGACCGTGCCTTTAATTGATTTCATGTATATATACAGGTATATTCGCCCACACGCTGTGTTCTATTTATAAAAAAATGGAATGTAATAGGGCCAACGCGCCGTAGAAATTGAGCGAAATACAACAATTCCACTTGGGATGGCAGTTACCTGAAACTGAGGATCCTAATGAGCTACAAACGAAGAAAATCGGTATAGATGTGGCTAATGTTGGCTCCAGTTGTATTTTATTAATTATTGGGTTCAACTCCCGTTAAGTTTTTGTCAACCACCCATGGATAAACCTGTAGCTACGTATGTATTTGGTGGAATTTCGATTAAATATAGTAGGCCTACATATGCTTAAACTAAAGGATTCAGCTCTTCTTTCATTAAGTTTTGTAAAATGTGTTTTTAGAATTGGTTTTTGCGTGTTTTTTACGATATGACTTTTTAAGACACGTGTAATGTGCTAAACAAATATTATTGTAACTATGAGCCAATTAAATATCATTATTATTTCATTGCATTATTATAGGCCTACGTATTAATAGCGCTGGCCGAAAACGAGTGGTACTAAAACACACTCACACCAAAAACTGGAAAATGCACCCATAGCCAAATATTTTTAAATATTTACTCAAATGCTCTGAAACTTCATGCTATACTTATTTTGACCGTTAAAAAGCATTCCTGAAGATTTTATCAAAAAACTGTTTGGGGAAGTATTTATTTGAAGCACAATTAGGTTTTTGGTATTAAAATAAGTTGCTTTCATTTTACACCTCTACCCACCAATTTTTATATACTCAACCAATCAAGCAAATAAAAACATTTTCAGATACTTAAGATCTTCATTATTCATTCCTAGCAATGACGAAAGCTAATACTCCATGAATTTAGAGAAATTCAATAATAAGTAAACTGTGACTATTACAATGTAAGAATTTACACCCACAGCCTGAGAAACAGAGATCCTGAGAAATTTTGCACCAAAACAGCGACTGAAAAGCGTCATAATCGCGAGGATGTTGGAGTTATCGGGGTTGGACAAAAATGCATTTCTGAAGATGGTCAACAGCTTGTGCTTACTCATGATTGAGATTTTCTGACTCCATATCAGAGTTACAACAAAGTTTGACGTCTTAAATGCTTTCATTTTTAAAATAGGTCAGCAAACTTATTAATGCTTCCTTACTTTGCGTAGTCCATCAAGTTTTTTCCAGCCATTGTAATCAATCTCACTATGAGTCAATAGAAATCATTGACGTGCTATGATTTCAGAATCATGCTGGAAAAGCGCGCTATGATCAAGATTGATGGATGGAAATCGCATATCATTATATCCGATATCTTGAATTCTACCATTGGAAATACACAAGATTCGAGCTTACACCAGATTCCTTTAAGAGCACTCAATGTTGAAACTTCAAACTTTACAGACAAAAATTTATGGGTATTTTACATTTGTATGCAAAAAGTTAGCTCAATAGAATGGAAATTGACGAAGTTATAAGCGTTTAGTTTTCGTCACTTTTTTTGGGACACCCGGTATATATATATCATAACTTATGCGTTAAAAGGATCACCATCAGTGTCAATCGTTAGTTACTTAAATTTTACTAAATACATCATCCGAATTCTCACGGTATCCATCCACTTAATATCTGCCACGACTGTGTCGGAGCAATAGTAAATCGACTGTTATTGTTACGACCATGTCGGATGAATAGCCACTTCCTAACAAAAAGCCCACACTTCAGTACTATGTAACAGTTTCATTCTTTGCCATATTCAAAACCTGTTATAAACATGCTTTAAGTTGATAAATTCTATAATATAAAAAATATCGAAGCAGGAACTTCACTTAGTTTTTCTTAAATAAACGAAGGAAGTTTCGAAATAACGAAGTTTCACGACTATTTGTGATATTTCGACTATTTGAATTACCTCTTAGTCAAGTTGTATTTAAACAAATATAAACACAATTTTTTTACTATTTTATTGCTGTCAGTACTATACATATATTTACAATAAAACTGATCAAATTGCTAACAAAGTATTATTCGATGAAATGTATTATTGTGACGATTTTAAAACAAATAAATTTAATTATTTAAAATAATATAATATGCTTTTCAGTGGATGCGAAAACCCGGTCCTTACATTGTCAAATTTTCTTCTTAAAGAATTGCCGTTTTTTCATGAAATTTAAGAAATAATCAACTAAAATCATATCAGAACGCTGAAAAAACCCAAAATCAATAGAGTTATGTATATTTTCATCAGTTTTCATCTAAATATACTGAATTAATACAACCGTGTTTTCACAACCGACTATTTTGACAACCGGGGACTTAATCACGGTAGTTATGCATGTCGATGTTGTCAAAACCCGGTATCTGTGAGCGCAACCATGAATTGTATTTGTCAGATAATTACGTCTGTTGACTGTTGACTTTGATTGTCACATTATCTCACTCCCTGTATTCGTACCTGACGACGAGTGACAGGTTCACTCGAAAGCTCGCATATTAATTTTGTTTTACTTCAATATATTGCTTCAATCTGTCGAAGTATTTCTTTAGTAAACCCAAAGAACAATTGCGAGTTAGAAACTTCGATGAAGTACAAGTCAACGGGTGAAACATTCAATTAGAATGTTTTTGACTTACATCAAATAAGTTACTTGAATTTTGAAAATGACACAGTTCCTCGGCATTTACTTTACATAAAATTTAAGCATTGCAGGGGAAATAATTCTTTTAGTCAATAGACCCGCCCCACTTGGGTGCTTTGACAAACGCGCCCTGCTGGGGGAAGGGGCGCTGCTCAGCGCCCCCCTCTGCGTATTTCCGTAACTGAAGGTCCAAATTCAAAACAAAATACATCAAAAGAAAGCTCTCATCATAACAAGTAAGAATATTGTCATTTTTTATATTAATGGTCATTGTGGAGGTCAAATGCAAGGTCAAAGGCCAAAAAGATGATTTTTAACTATGGTTATTAATTCTTACCTTTTCTCAGAAACCATGTGATCAAATTCCATTTGACCATGCTCCCCAATGAAATAAAAAGCTCAAAATCAATTAGAGAATTCAAAAAGAATATAAAGTCGTATCTGATAAAAAATATGGCCTCATTTTAGAAGCCTGACCACTCTTACTCACGATAGATAAAAACTCTCTGCTCTAAATGTTATCCAAAACTAAGCATCAGATGCGTTCGCAGAACAAATTCTCTGAGTTTTATGAGTAGCTACGCAGCAGCACACATACTCTCTAGTGTTTGAACAATTTCTTTCTGGTTTGTGAACAAACATGTATATAATTATGTGCGGGCAAGTCATATACCCCTTCTTGTGTTTCCTCTGGTCCCTTTCTCCATTATTGTTGTATCTCCACATTACTGTATTACCCTTGCATGCCAATTCGAATGTACATACTCTGCTTGTTGTCTATGGAGAAAAAACATATTTTCTATTCTATTCAAAACAAAATACACCAAATGAAAGCTCTTATGATGACGAGTCAGAATATCATAATAAAAAGATGCAAGTGTTAAAAGGTTGAGTTTAGAAATACTAATAGATATTAGCAACTTTGTATTTCGCAATCTGGTCCAATTAGGAAAATTTCACAACTTTAGATTTTGAATTCAAAACGTCGAAGTCAAAATGGAATCTGCAAGGGAATTATCATTTTCTGTCCAAATTAACTTGAGAGCACTTTCTTTTATGAATTCGAATAGTTTTGATATTATATGAAGACACCTGAAAACATTCAAAGCGAAAATACTGCAAAATTCGACAAATATGTCCTACATTCAAATTTTTGAATTCACATTGTGACGGAAGTATAAAGTAGAGGTTATTCGAAACTGGTGGAAAGCTGTGGAATACATAGAAAATAGGCTATATAAAATTTGGATTTCATATTTCTCTTCGTTCAGGAGGTAGATAAAATTTTCAGTAGTGGGAAGCGAAGGTTGAGTCACACACTCGCACATGTATTCTTGGAGCAATATTTATGCTCGTTATAGGTCTACGATCATTGCATTGACAGATTTTTCAAAGTATCCGATTGAAAAATAAAATGCGAATAAAATTAGGTCGGTCGTCCGCTGCTGCACATATGGTAGACTCATTGAGATAAAGTGCCTGTGTGCAGACCTCATTAATACTAATGCAGCATCATGTCAGACATCTGCAAGAAGTGAAAGGTGATAGACTATTTTCCACTGATCAGAATACTTCATAAATGTTACTGTCGTCAAACTTTAGACTATATTTTAACTCAATGGTAACAAAATAAGAAGCTTCACAATTCATGAACAAATGAAGTCGAAAATTGCTTCCTCTGACTGACAAGAGTATAATAACCGGATGCTATCAGATAACCAGAAGGAAAAACTGGGTATGATGTCTTCATCTGAAAAATTGCTTAAAGCAATTCCATCTATACAAAGTTCATTTATGGAGTTCATTAGAAAAATGATTAAAAAATGAGTGCAAGTACTTTGTTTACGACACCGCATTTTGTGGATCAGGGATGCACATACACATACACTGTACATGATATTCTGAAGCCGGGAAAATCATTTATGGCTCAAAATTAGGACATGACATGCGGACGGACTCCTTATCGCAAAAAATAGCAGTAAATAATTTTCGGCTTATTTTTTCTACTATCATGCGTTAATGGATTAAAACTTTTCGAGAGCTTTTGTAACTTACAAAACTTTTGTAAGTCAAATATTTAGAAAAAGCTTATAAAGCAACTGAGATAATCATTGCCTGGACTACAAAGTCGATGCAATGGAAACTCGATATAGTCACCCCGAGAAATTGTGTCTTGATCCATATAAAGAGGATTCTATGCCTATAGTACTCGAGAAAAATTATACTGAATATTATTTCTATTAATTAAGTATCGATAAAAGCTTGCGTAGCAGCATAATAAGATAGATCTTTATGGCTCCAATTATCTTATTTTGAGTAGTATATTTTAGAAACGTGGTTGGTTGATGTCGATACCTCGAAGCAGTAGATAAGTTTCGATTGTCCAGTCTGTGGAAGCTGATCGTGAGCCGCAGTTCGGCAGCGAGAACGAGATTCTGCAAGCAACGAGGCCGGAAATGAAACTATCACAGAATCATGTACATGTACACCCTACGGCTGCTGCGAATCTGCCCGTCTGCCGAGTTCTAACCGGTTCCTTTTCTTGTAGAATCGAGGCAAATGTATTTAAATACAATGGGAAACGGGCTGAAGTTTCCGGTGACATTGAGATTTTCTATGTTCTATCTGATTATGAAAAAAATTCTCCAAGTCCAGAGCCAAATGTTTTCGGCAGAGAGGACCCATCATGTGTAGGCTATGTGTTGGTTTCTTGTTTCTGATCGCTATCAATATGTTTTTTACTGTAATAATTCGTCCCCTCGACTAGCCACTGTGATAAACTGACTGCTGAGCCATTCATTTCAATCGCATTAGGCTATCTCATGACGTTTATGTCTTGGACATTCTGATGTTATTTGTAGATTGATTAGTATCTGTCGCGATTGACTGACACGAGAAAATGTAGAGATCACATTTTTGGCCAGTTGGTTTGAAGTCTTCCAACAGCATATGTTTCTGAAATCAGCACAAACTTTGCGAACATGCAAAAGCAATATGCAGATGGCACACATGTCGTAATGCCTATTTTAAAACATCAACATAACATGAAATACAAAAGGAAATAAACGATGAATTTAAAATCATGATGAAGTTTAACGATTTGGAGTTGAATAGGAAGAAGTCAAGCATGCTAACGTGTCTGAAAGTAAGGACGCGCTCCGAAATCTGATGTAGATCATTTCTAATGACTTTAGCCAAGATACGCAAACTATCGAAGACAGAAGAATTCGCATAAGGAAAAAGCTTTTCAAGAAGAAGGTTTTGCACAGCAATATCCATATTCTGCATAAATATCTTACTCTGAACAGTTTATCACTGATTCTCATCGTGTTATTCCTTCGTGTGAAGATAATATGTTCTTTCTTTCCACATGTTTCGAGATTACTGAGCATGAATATCTCTAGAAATCTATTTTACTCTTGAATTGTGATAAGGCAACCGTATTTTTCAATGTACAACATGATTTTCAAATTAATTTAAATATACACTACTATCATTACTATTATTAATAATACAGACAGTCCCTTCAATAACATTGTAGATTTCTTCCTTCTAAGCGACAGGTAATTTATGTGATTTTTAAAGCATACTCAAATCTTAGCAACATTTCGACATTTATTCTCAGTGCAGAACTAACGAGAAAGCACTTACTCTAATGAATGAGAGCAAGGAACATGGCAGTGCACGAAAGATTAAAAAAGTATGAAAAGTTCCAATTGAAAGAGCATGCGTGCTCAGACCGCTTCACAAATAATTGCACAAAATTCAAATGTATTGATCGTGTTGAAGTCCTGGCTCAATTTTGAGAAGCGATGTGCCACATGAAGCTTTATTGATCCACTTTAGCATGCATTTCACTTTCTTAAATAGTTGCTGTGGCCAGTAGGTCTCACAAAGAAGAATTGGACATTTTCTTTGATGCAAAATTTTAACACGAAGACGACAAACTTTTAATGAAAATTGACATGCAGTATGAACTGCCCATCAGCTTTTTCATCATGTACAGTTTTTAAGGTTCATTGGATGTAAAAAAATACAGTTCAAATACGCTTTACCGAAAAATTGTCGCTAAAAAGCATCTGATACATCTTTTTACTGATACGATTGCTCAATTTCAATAAACTTCATGTCGTGCAAAGAGTTATGTATTCATCATTTTAAATTGGCCGAGAGTTTCGGCGGTGTCTGGTCAGTTGTGGTCCGTAGATTTAAAAAACGTGAAATTTTTATCTATTGCGCACGTGTCGTGATATCATAATAAAAATCGTCCACTCCCATCGAAAAATACTGACAATCAGAATTTGCATTTCAGACACTGAATATACAACAGCGGTTTACTCAGTATGGTCACCAATGTTCGCTAAAACGCCAGTAAGTTGAAGATTGCGACACAAGTGTTGCGAAGAAGATGGCTAATCGTTGCCAACTGATCCTATTTATTTTGCAAATTGGAACAAACTCAGTTAATCCAAAATTTATTATGCAATGTTTAATGCCGTTTACAATTAGAAACATACAAACACAAAGTCGCATTAAACATCAATCATTGACAAATCTGGAACAAACTTGCGACCACATGCAATTCCTAACACTTTCAGTATAGAAATTTTTCCGCTCTCAGCGTATCATACAATGTTTTCTATCAAGATGAAAAGTGTAAGCCGTGCTCCTGATGATTCAATATGACAATTCAAGATATAGAAATTTACACGTACCTGTAAAATGAATTATCGATGAAATTTTCATAATAAAAACCATCTTGATAGAAAACTTCTGAATGATGCTGCTTGAAGAGAATTACATTTTGCTACAAAACATATTATATAATGATTTTTAAATCACCACAATTTTAACATCAATCACCGCGTTTTTAGCATAGAAATCCACTCAAATCCAGTCAATTCCTATTGCCACACTTTGTGTTCACATATCCTGATGAGAGTTAAACAATCAACTGACTAACTGTTTGACTTTACTATGACAGGCACTGCGTGTCCTCATGATCCACTGTTGCGATGACACACATAGTGTCTCATGTGAAGAATTTTCATTCATTTATTGTCATTATTTCTCGTATCTTAGAGTGCTTAGATTAAAGAAATTATGTTAGTCCCGTCAGGCGTCTAGACGGGATACCACGTTGGCAGAGAGAGGCAGCAAGATTCTCGGCCATATAAAAGAGCCGGAAGCACACAAGTAGCTAAAATCTTGGTTATTGTTTCTAGACGCACCTTGTTGTTGCTCCAAACGCAAAAAAGGCGGTCAAATTGCATTCATAAGGAAAAACCATGTATTTTAAACTACACGGTTTTGCCTTATATGTCCGAAATTTAATTCGCACATGCTGGTGCACATGTTAGCAGAGGCTCAAATCTCAAAACTGCTTTCAGTAGAAGTCAGTGACATAGAGTAGGGATATATATGTGGAATGTCGACTCAGAAAAGTATTTGTATACAGTGAAAATTTTTGTATGAAAAGATTCAGTTTTTGCGGAGATTTCGTTCCCGTGGTCCAAAAAATTATTTGAGCAGTTTTAAGTAATGGGTAAAAGACCGTTCCAGGACACCATAAAATCAAAAAAATTGGTATCTTTAAAAACGACATAAATTCATGAATTTGAACCCTTTTTCAGGTTTTTAAGACCTAAATTCATGAATTTAGTCCATTCAAAAAGTACCATTTTTTCAAAAAAATGGTATCTTTAAAAACGACATAAATTCATGAATTTGAACCCTTTTTCAGGTTATGAAGACCTAAATTCACAAATCGGCTAAAGCCAGAGGAGCTTCGCTCCGATTTGGACGTTTTTAAAAATACCCAGTTTTTCAAATTTTTCAAAATCTCAAATTTGAGAATTACAATCGGGCGAAGCCCTAGAACCTTCGGTTCGATTTTCACCCCCCGCCAAAATCATGACCGTTCAAGGACACTGAAAATTAGTATTTTTAAAAACGTCTTTTAAATCCATTTTTCAGGTTTTTAAAATATATCATGTGACTAAAAATATTTCTTTAAAAATGGAAGAAACAAAAGTGGAAGGAACTTCAGAAATGGAAGGAACCTCAAGAATATATCCTTCGTTATCATATGAACGTAGTTCTACTTTAATGGACATTGAAAAGATTAACATTGAAAAAATGAACATTGAAAAACACAAAGATAGAGTACGCTATATGAAAGATAAGGAATCTCAATTATTATCAAGATTAGAGCATTATAAAAAATTAAGAAAGAGATGGACTAAAGTTAAGAATGTAACACAAGGAATTGGCATATTCTTAACAATAAGTTTAGGTGCTTTAACAATTGTTATATCTTCAGGTGTTTTAGTAATTCCAGTAGTTGCTACAGCTTTAACAGGTACGGGCGTTTTTGCAACTTCACTTGTTACAATGTTAGATAAATCTTTAATAACTAAGAAACGAAAATCATTAAAAACTAAGCATTTACATATTAAAGAAGTCTATGATAAACTACATTACTACTTTCAAAGAGTATGTGATGATAATGTTATTACGTTAGATGAGATTGAAAAATTTGATCAAATAGCTAATGAAGTAAATCAAACCTTTCAATTACAGTCCGAAAAAGCTGATGATAAAAATACAAAGGATGGTAAAATTTCTAGTGATGGTAAAATTTCTAATGAAGAAAATGACAAAATTTTTTTAGAAGAGCTAAAAACTTTAAGCGAAAATTTAAGCAAAACTTTATTAAACAAAACTTAAAGCGAAAAGATGTCAAACAACAAAGCAATAAAAAAATAATTTGTTCAGTAAAATGTTTTTGCTGTATTCCAATGTTACCACAAAATTCAAATATTATATTTTAAAAATGGATAAAATTAAAGCTGATAATTTTAAAAGAATAAAACAATTAGAAGAGTTAATAAAACAAAGAAATATTATGAAAGAAAATCATCTTCAACATAGAATGATAAAAGCTGGTATTCAATCTGATATGTTTGAACAAATGCAGCAAACCGAGCAAGTAAAAACTGATTTTGAGAAAACTATGAAACCATTTAAAACTCTTGAAAAAGAAAGTACAAATAATGATAAACAAATTGATATAACAGATCCAGAGCACAAAACTATATTAGATGACTATGGATTACTAGAATCAAACATTAATAAGAAATTACCAAAATCTATGCAATTTGAACATTCTATTTCATTTATAGATGGAAAAACAATACCTAGATTTTATCTCGGACAAAAAGAAATATTTCCGCAACCTTTTCGAGGTATAATTTTTTCACCAGATAAATCTCCTTTTAATTTAGATAGAAATTTTGTTAATCTTTTAAGAGGAGCAGATTTAAATAATTATGCTGTAGAAGATCTCATAAAATATAAAGCTATGTTAGACAGAGTTGGTGCAGTAAAATCTCTTAGACGTTATAAACAATTAGAAAATTTATTATCAACGGGAGTTAAAGTAGGGAAAGGTTTATCTGAAAAACAGAAAACTGAAACAACTGTATTTTTACCAGATGATCCACAAGAATTACTAAATAGATTAAATATTTTAATATCTGCAATAAAAGAAGGACATAATTCTAGTTTCAATGAAATTCATGCTATATTGAAAAGACTGTTAGAAAAGAAGATTCTAAATGAAGAGGATTATAAAAGTATAACCGGACATCTCTGATGTCCTCCAGGGCTTCGCCCGTAGCTGAAATATGTTGTTTCTAATTTTTATCTATGATTTTTATCTATGATTTTTATCTATGATTTTTATCTATGATTTTTATCTACGATTTTTATCTATAATATTTATTTAATTTTTTTAGTTTAAAAATGTGTTCAGCAGATTTAGACAAAATTAATAATCATTTAGAAAATTTGATAGAGATTTTGGGTTCATCAAAATTTAGTACGACGTTAAAAATTATAACAACTACTTCATCACACACTTGTAATTTAGAACCCATTCTACATTTAGAACAAAATAAAAATTATCAAATTGCATTGACTAGTTTCTCTACATTTAACACTATTCAAAACGTTATCAAAGATGTGAATGATCAATTTAGATATTCTACTGATAAAGGCAAAACATGGAAAATACTAACTTTTCTTCCTGGTTCTTACGAAGTTGAAACAATATCAAATGAAATTAAGAGACATTTAGGTATATCATTTAAAGATAAGAAACAATTACATTTTGCAGTCGAACCGGCAGTTAATAAATTTTCTCTTACTTTAGACGAAAATCATCAAGTTGATTTTAATCATGATAGATCATTGTCAAAGCTACTAGGATTTAATAAACAAACCTATAGTCAAAGTTATCATTTAGGTGAGAAGATTCCAAAAATAACTGAAATAAATTCAATTGTTGTACATTGTGACATTATTGAAGGAGGATATATAAATGGTAAATTATCAAATTTAATATTCAGTTTTCCAGCTTTTACTGTACCCATTGGTTATAGATTAAATGTAATTCCACAAACATTAATATATTTTCCTATTACAAGAAAAACTATTAACAACATTGGCATTAGAATCACTGATGAGAAAGGACAAGAAATAAATTTTGGAGGTGAAGAGATTATGATAGATCTTTTGGTTCGGGAGGTATAAACTCCCGTTCGGTAGGTATAAACTCCCGTTCGAGAGGTATAAACTCCTACGCGAAGCTAGAGAAGTTTAATTTTCTTCTTCTTTAGAAACAAAAAAAAATAAAAATAAAAATAAAATTTTTTATTAAAAAATGAGTGAACTACCTCCATTAAATAAAAAAAACTTAAATTTAATCATCATCCAAATTTATCTAATAAAGTTTTGTCAGTTATTTGTGGAAGATCAGGTTGTGGAAAAACATATTTATTATTTAAAATTTTAACGACTCCAAATTTTTTGGATTATAACAATCTTATAATTTATACAACAACGGCAGAACAACCCGTCTATCAATTTTTAAAATATGGATTTGAAAATAATCTTAAAAAAACAGCAATTGCTTCATTATTCAAAGAATATGAAAAATCTGAAGATGAAGAAGAAATAAGTTCGTGGTGTGAAGAAGCAGCAAAAAATAATCAGTTAGTAGAATCTAATAAAAATAACCATATAAAGATACAATTAATAGATGATAGTGGTAATATGCAAGATCCTAGTAAACTAGATAAAACAATGAAACATTGTGTAATTTTTGATGATTGTGTTAATGATAGAAATCAGTCAGTTCAGAGAAATTATTTCACAAGAGGTAGACATAATAACTGTAGTGTATTTTATTTAACACAAAGTATGTATTCATTAGACGGAAGTGTTATTAGAAAGAATGCAAATATATTTATACTATTTGAAATAAATGCAAGAAACTTAAGTGATTTGTTAAGAGATTTATGCGTAAGAAATAAGGATGAATTTAAACAATCGTGTAATAATGCTTGGTCAAAAGATTATGGCTTCATTACAATTAATATTGATAAAAAAATTCATGAAAGAGTTATCGAAAATATTTTCGCGGAGTGATAAAAATATACAAATATAGTGTTACAATATTTTTTTTTATTTTATATATATATCAAATTTGTCTATCTTAGAAATTAGAAAATTAAAAAGGTTCAGTAGTTATTCCATCAGGTAAAATTTTTCTTTTATCATCAAATGGATCTAATGCTAATTTATGTTCTTCTTTTAAATACATGTTATGTTTTTTTGAATTAAGTCTATAATTACATGCTGTTTTTATTTCATTATTAAATAATACATTTTTATAATCTTGAAATGTTATTTGATTAGCCACTGATGCCTTTGAAATTCCTTTTAATGTTTTATGTGTTTTAATATTATTAGTTGTATCATAACAGTAACATTTAGATTTTAAAAATATAGCTTCTGTTATGAAATCTTCATTTTCTTCTAATTCATCTTTTACTTTACATAAATCAGAAGGATGAATGATATCTTTTATTTTATCTATTTCTTCATCAAGTGTAGAATTATACGGTATTGTTAATTCTAAGAAAACAGAATCGGTATCTGTAAAGTGTAATTTATAGTTTTTGCCATAAGCAGGTGCTAAATAATCATATATAAATCTATACATAAATAGTTTAGCTAATTCTAATATAGTGAAACCAATAAAATTAAACTTATCATGTTTTACGCTAATTCGACGTAAATGTACAGCACATAGTTCATCACTAAATCTAGTAGTTCTTTTATATGTAGGTTTCCTTGTTAAATTTTGAAACCTATCTTTATCATAAACTATTTCAATATTTTGTCTATTACGCACATTTTCTAAAGTCTTACCATAAAATGCATTATTCATTAATTTGAAGAACACGTTTCCAAAATCATCTTTATTTCTTTTAGCTATTTTACGTTTTTCAATATTGAACTCTATATAATTTTTTAACCACCTAGATTTTCTATACTCTAGTTTTCGATGTATTTTGGTGAGAATCATTCCATGATCTAAATACCAATCTAGCATTCTTCCTTCAACAACATACTTTCCTTTATTGCTTTGTGTTAACATAAGTTTTTTTGTTGGTCTATATTTCTTAGGAATTAAAGATTTTTGATAATCTGAAAAATCTTCTATATTAGGAATTTTGTTTTCGGGACAGAAAGGAAAATATTTTGTTTTATCTTTTATATAATCAGGGTATACTAAATCAACTTCATATACATAACCAAAATTATTTTCACCATCATATGTTCTTTGATAATCTAGAACGGGCGAAGCCCTAGTAGACATCTCTGATGTCGTACGAATATTACACCATGACATTTCACCTGTTGGTAATTCTTGTATCATGCAAGAAGAATATAAGCTATTAAAATCATAATATAACAAATAGTTTTCTCTCATGAATTCATCAATTGCTTTTTCACGTTCTACTCCTTCTCGTTTCGTTCGAAAAATTTCTAATATTTTTTCTTTTTCTTCTGGAGATAAAGGTTTCATTATTCCATATTCTTGTGGATTTACTTTCTTATTATAACATTTAACATATCTATTACCTAAAACTGATGAAACTCCACCTCTAATTCCAGATTCAAAAAATAATAATTTATCATATGTATTTTCTTTATAATGTTTAAGTTTAACATTTGTATGTTTTAATCCTGCTAACCATGTTAAACCTGGTGTAGAATAACAATAACATGGATCTATTCCGTAATATTCTAAACACATATCACGAAAGTTTTCAAAAAGATCAGCTAGTATTAATACATCTATCTGTAGATATTTCATTGTATAATCATACATTGTTTTACAATTTAACTCTCTCCAATTTTTTTCAGCTTCTGCATAGTCTTCGTCAGATAATTTTGATTGTTTTAATGCTGATTTAAATTTATTTATTGGAGGAAGTTGTTTTTCTTCCATAATTTTATTCACAGAATTAAAATCAGTCTTCGACTGTGGACCGCAGGTTTTATCTCCAGTTATATACTCATACGGAAATATTCCTTTTAAAGGTTTTAAATTATATTTATTTAATATTTTACATTGTTCAGATTTCAAAGTTTTTCCCATAACATCTAATGAATAAGGAGTAAAAAATCTAAATGCATCTAAAATTCTAATGCAACCTAATTGCATTGAAAAATATTCTTCTTCTGTTTTACATAGTACATTTATTTGTTGTTGTTGTAATTTTTCAGATGAAAATAAATCTTTCATTACTAGATGGAAATCATATTTAGAACCATTGTAGAAATATAGAGGAACAAAGTTATATTTAAATTTATTAGCATTAAGATTACAAGAATTATGTGCTGCACCTATATATAATCCATTTAGATGATCATGATCTTTTACCTTGACGGCAGAGCCGTCGCTTCGCTTGTCAAGATATCTACCTTTGCCATTTTTATAATTTTTTGTAAATTCTCTTCCACAGTAATAACATTTTGTTTCATTAATAAAATTTAATTTTTCTTTTTCTGTTAATGGCATCATTGGAATATTTGTTTCAAGCAATTGTGAAAAACGTCCTTGTAATTCTTCTACTTTCTTTGTAAACATTTCTGAACTATCTTCACCATAGTATTGTAAATATTCTGATTTAAATAATTCAGGATAATTTGAATGAATGTACATTCCCCAACATATTGGTTTTTGTTCAAATAAATATTTTTCTTTACTTTGTTCAGCTGAACTTTTTCCAGGTGCACTTTTTTCAGAATTATAATTTTCAGAATCGGGTGAAGCCCTGGAACTTTCCGTTCGATTTTGTGTCATATTAACATTATATGCTTCAAAATCACAATAAATAGTAAAGGGTACTTTATTTTTAAAATACCATTTATTATATTCTAAATAATCATCTTTAGGAAAAGTATTTTGAACTGCTTCATTTTGTTGGCAATTCTCCAAATGTCTATTCATTTCTTCTAAAGTTCTAAAACTTGTCATACATTGAAGACAAGGAAAATTTTTATTATCTGAAGTTTTTGTAAATATAGAAACATCTTTACACAATATAAAATGACCCTGATAATATAATATATTCGCTTGTGCTGGTTGTTTTGACTGTTCTAGTTTTTCAAATTTATCTTGATATATTTCATGTGTTTCATTAATTTCTTTTGTAATATTAAATGTATTTTGATGATAATTTTGATTTAATATTTGTAGCTGATAAATATATTCTTTATCATATTGTTCTTTATATTGTTGTAGACATTTTTTTAAACATTCATTTATTTTTTGATTGGTTTCATTTTCTTTATTATTTAATTCTTTATTATTTTCTTCATTTAATTTTTGAATCGTTTCTATCTTATTTTCATATTTATGGCCATATTCTTGTAGCAACATTTTTATTTGTTGTTGATAATCTATTTTACATTTTTGTAAACTTTTATTTAAATTTTCTAATTTTTGTTGATATTCTGAAGATAAAGATGAATATTTGTAATTATAATCATCAGTACGTCCTTTATAATTATTATGATTAATCATTATTGGTGATAGTGTTTTAACAAGTTCAAATTTTTCAGTACATATTATATTTCCTTGGTAAAAAATATTATGATGCATGTAATTTCCTCTATCATTATATACTATTTCTGATTGACATAAATTTTTATTATTCAAATAAAATTTTTTTGAATCTGAGTAAAGTGGAATAATTTTACCAATAGAAACATAATTCACATTTAATTCAAAAACATTTACTTCAATTAAATTTTTATTCTTTTTATGAAACTTTATTAATCTATTATAATCATATGGAAATTCATCTAAGCCATCAGAAAGATCAAATTCCTTTATGTATTCTTCTTTATTATAATGACTTAGTCTTTCTTTATGATATTCTGCAGGATGTAAATGTGCTATAATACTCCACAGAAAACAATAATCATCTTCATTTTTTATGTTGATTATTTGTGGTGAACTGAAAGGTAAAGAAACATAACTACCACCAGTATTATTTTTATATTTATCAATTACTATTTTCTTAGATAGTATTTTAACAAATCTCCAACCAGATTCACGTAACTGGGCTTCAATTATACAATTTTCTAATTTAAGTATCATCGATTCAAATATGGGTTGTATATCATTTACATTATGAATTTCTTGTGAATTTGTAAAATGTCCTTGTATTATTTCTTCAGGAATTCCATCAGGTCCATTTTTTGTATAAAGTACTTCTACATTCATATAACATTTGAAAGATTTCTTAAATATATTATAAAAGTTGGTTAGAATATCAGAAAAAGTTTTATCGGTTTCATTATATTCAACGGGCGAAGCCCTGAAAGACATCTTTGATGTCCCGTGTACAGATTCATTAAATAAATATTTTATATCTGTTTCGGGCGAAGCCCTGGAAGACATCTTTGATGTCCCGTGTACGGCTTCATCAAATTCATCTATTTCGTTAAATTCATCAGTATCGCTAAATAAATATCTTCCATCTGGTACGGGCGAAGCCCTGGAAGACATCTCCGATGTCCCATGTATGGTCTCATCTTCACTATTAAAAACTTTTTATATTCCGAATGTGAATAATCATCAAACATTTTTTTTAACTTTTATATCAGTAGGCAATGTTTCTAGATAGTCTTTATAACTATTTAATTTTAATATATTTCCTTCATCAACTCGTTCTACATTTTGTAAATGCAATTTACTATTTAAATGAGATTGATAACTTCTTTTTGTTTGCAACTTTTTTTTACATAAGACACAATAAAACTTGGTATTTTCCATTTTTTTAATTTTTTTAGAGAAAATTTAAGAAAAAATTTGTGTTTTAATTTTAGAGAAAATTTAAGAAAAAATTTGTGTTTTAATTTTAGATATAAACATTTTAATATCAAGGACTTGAGTGTTATTTTATATTATCATATATTTCACGTTCTTTAGTTATTTTTTTCTTTATCACATTAAGTTTTATCACATTAAGTTTTATCATATTAAGTTTTATCTTATTAAGTTTTATCATATTAAGTTTCATCATATAATGTTTTATCAAAAGATAATTTAAATTTTTTTTCACTAACTATTGATTCATCATCATCATCATAAATTGTTTCTTCATCATCATCATAAATTGTTTCTTCATCATCATAAATTACACTTTTTGGTATAGGATGCCCTTCCATGATAGGATACCATTCTCTTATTGGAATATCTAATTCTAAATTACATCTTTTATCTGATAATAATATAATAGAGAAAAATATTGGTCTTTGATCTCTTTTGGAAAATTTAATAACACCACCATAATCTGAATCACTTTTAGTTTTTATTAAAGATGATAAAATTTTAAATTGATTAGATGTAAATCCTAATTTAAATTTTGTAGACCCGACACATAGTTGTCTAACAGTATCTTCAACTATGCCATCATTATTATTTTCAATTGTAAGAAAATGAAATTTAGATAAATTTTTATAATTACTAATATTTTTATAATCTTTTTTACCATTTACACCTTTTTCAGATGTTACAGAATCATCATCTATATTATCATAAGATTCTTTAAGATCGGGCAAAGCCCTAGAACCTTCGGTTCGTTTATTATGATTATGGTCATTGTTAATAGTATAAGGTGTAGACCACATATAAATTTTCTCTTGTTGAGCTAAACCATTTATATAAGATTTTAATAAATTAATATTTAAGTTTGAATATAATCCTATATAAGTATCATCATCATATCTTTGGGGCATTTCTAATGTTTCTTGTTTATAAATTGTGTCTCTATAATAAACTTGACATAATAATTCTTCATTATGTTTTTTACTCTCTATGTGAATGTTATATTGATTTTGATCGTCAACAAATAATCTAATTTTTTCTTTCGAAAAAGATTTTAATTTTTTAACTAATTCTTTAATATTGATATAATTAATAATTTTAGTTTCTATCCAATCAGTATTACTAATTGGTAACACTGCTCTAATAAATCCATAAACATTATTATGACCTATTATAACCATATTTTCTTTATTTAATTCAACATAAGCTACATCATTATATTTACTTACAATCTCCATAAATTTAATAAATGGATCACCTGGAAATAAACAATAATTAGTTTCTATAGAAGGTAGACCTTTAGTCTGTTCTCTAAATATTTCGGCTTGTAATTCAAACAAAAGATTAACATCTATACATGGATTATTATTATTATTATCAAAACATTTATTTTCAAATCCCGTTGATCTCGTCGAATAAGAAGAACAGGATGATGCGGGCGAATATAATTTTTTTAAATTTGGATTTTCCATTTTTTTATTTTTATTAGAAAAAATTTTATTTTTTTTATTTTTATCAGAAAAAATTTTATTTTTTTTATTTTTATTAGAAAAAGTTTTATTTTTTTATTGTTATTAGAAAAAATTTTATTTTTTTATTGTTATTAGAAAAAATTTTATTTTTTTATTGTTTTAAAAATGATGTTACCAAATGTTGGTGGAGGTGCATATATCCCGAATAATCGTGAATTAGAAATAGAGATAGAAAATTATATCATGAAAACTGGAGACGTTTTATCTGGTCCATTGCATCTTTCTATTCTTCCGCAACAAAATACAGAGTTAACAAATAAACAATATGTTGATACACAAATCAATGACTTAAAAGAAAAATATATAAACGATGTTTTGGTTCCACTGATGAACGAATTAAAGTTGCTTAAACTTAATGACAAATCATTAAACGAAAAATTATTAAAACTTGATAAAAAGGATAGAGAGCTAGAAGCAGATATAGCAAAACTTTTTAAAAAGATTTCTGAACAATCAAAAATTTTAATATTACTTTCTTTAAATTTAAAATCTGCTGTAATTAAAAATAAACATCAGATAAAAATGTTAAAAGAACAATTAGAAGATGAAATAGAAAAACTACCTGAAAGAATTAAAAAAAATTTAAAGCAGTTACAAACTACATTCCAAAAAAGTGTTGATGAATTGAGTTCTAAAATTACTCAACAAATGAAAAAGATGAATAGAATAATAAATGAAGTAAACTCACTTAATGAAAAAGTTGATAAAATGAAAAATCTGAAAATCAATTTAGAAAATGAATTAAAGAAAAATTTACAAGAAAACTCTAAAGAAAATAAAGAACAGTTAGATTCTGTTAAAAGACAATTAGATGTTCTTAAAATTAAGTTAAATGCTCTTAAAACGGCATTGAAGATTAATCAGCAGAAAATGCAAGTTAATAGAAAAGAAATTAAAGTACATCACACGCTGCTTGACGCAATAGATAAAGTGCAACAGTCAATTAATAAAGTTATCTCGAAGTTGTTGTCCATTCACAAACGTAAATCTTAATCGGAGCGAAGCTCCTCGAGGCTTTAGCCGATCGGACCAAAGGTCCTCAGGTTACTAACCAATCGTAGATATTTTTCCCAAAAGTCAAATTTAATCCTAAAAAATGCCTATAATTTATAAACACAATCTTAAACATTTTGCATCAAATAATAAAATTGCTCATGAACCATCTCAGAAACCTGTGTACCATTATGATAGTGTAGAAACTGTCGGAACACAAAAGTTCCTAGAAAAGACGTTTCAAAAAGAAGGGGCTGGCATCTTTTCTGGTATTGGAAGTATCGTTAACTTAATTAAAAATAATAAAGATTTGATTACATCTGCTGCAAAAGGAGCAGCTGCTATAGGTAGTACAGCTAGTGCAATATCAAATGCTGTTAAATCTCAAAACGAATTAAAACAACTAGAAGCTATTCGTAAACTTAGGAATGATTCTGAAGAACTAAAAAATTTAAAAAAACTTTCAGATGAAACAAAAAACAAAATTGCTAACATAACTGTGGGGGGTGAAACCTTGAGGAGCGGAGCTCCGTCTAATAGTAAACATAATAAAAAAACAATTGAAGAAATAAGAGGAAATGGCGTGAGCAGCAACCTTCGGTCTAACCAGCAAAGCTGTAGCGGAGCTGGTCTAGCAAAATTCTAAAATATATTTTTAGTAAAATTATTTTTTTGTAAAATTATTTAAGTAAAATTATTTTAGCAGAATTTTTTCTGTCTGTGAGAAAAAACAAAAAGTCAAATTATTTTTTATAAAAATGTCTTCGCTTATCGAAAATAAATTTAGATTAGACGATCCTCCGTTCGTCAGTTATAATCAAAAAAAGAATGACTATATAAGAATTGCTATGAATCCCGGATCTTCCAGTAGAGTAAATACTGGAGGAGATTTAATTTTTGAAGTTGATAATCAGCAGAGTTATTTATATCTACCTGATTCATTTTTACACTGTGAATATTCTTTGTATAGTGATGCCAATTTTACAACACCATTACCAGAAACCGATAATATTGCACTAGAGAATAATTTCTTTCCAAGATTATTTACACAAATGCGTTTAGATGTTGCAACTCAAAATATAGAAACAATAAGTGATTCTCCAGGTGTAATTGATACAATGCTTAGATTTGTAACAATTGGTGAAAATAATAAAAAGTATGAAATCGAAGGTTGGTTTCCTGATACTAATGATGGTATAATTGTTGATGATTTAACTCACGCTGGAACAGATGCCGCAGGAATTGCGAAAGATGTAGAAAATATTGCAAAACTTTTAAATAAAACAAATAATGATGCATATAAAGAAAGACGTGAATTTAACAAAAAAAGTAAACAGACAGTTAATTGGTCATTGTCTCCATTATTCGGATATTTAGATTATGATAAAATATCATATCAATTAAAATTTAAATTAATAATTCATCGTACAGCAAATAATGAATTAATCTTTTTTGGTAAGACTGGGAAAAAAGCATATTTAAAAATTGATAGACTTGAATGGTGGATTAAGCATATTACTCCTAGTTTAGAGGTTGAAACAGCTATTGCAAAAAGATTAAATACTAACAAACCAATTCCAGTAAATTTTCTAAAGCGTACTGCTAGTTCAGTAACTTTTTCCGAACAAAGATTTAACTGGCATTTTACTAGAACTGCGAATACTCCAAGATATTTATTACTAACATTTCAAAGAAATAATTCTCCAAGTTTTGATAAGAACAACAATATTTTTCATATTAATACAATTCGAAGTTTACAAGTTTCATTAAATCAAACCCGATATCCAATTGATCCATTAAGATTCGATGATACCAATAATCAATTTATGGAAGGATATGATTCTTATCGAAATCTTTGTACAGAATTTGGAGTTGAACCACAATTAACTCCTGGAGATTGGAGACATTTATATCCAATTTTCTGTTTCGATTTAAGTGCACAATCTGAAGATATTATTAAAAATGGTTGTGATGTAACAATTAATATTGAAAAGAAAGATTCCACAACTTCATTGATGGCTTATGGTTTATTGCTAGAAGATGTAAAATATTCTATTGAAATTCTTAATGGAAAGATGGTAAGGATAGGCTAAAGCCAGAGGAGCTTCGCTCTGATAAGTTAATTAAAATTTTTTCATAACTAGAATAGATTAAAAATTCTTAACTTAAAATTTTTCATAACTAGAATAGATTAAAATTTTTTGGTAACTTAATATTTTTTGGTAACTTGAAATTTTTTTATTAAAAATGTCGCAAGCGAAAAGTAATATTAATAATAAAACTGTTGAATTAAAATTACGTAATATTGTTGACAAAAATACCCCTAAAACTATTACGATTAATAAAAAAGAGTATTACATAAGTAAACCAATGATAGAGAATATTCAATTACAAGAAGAAAAGAATGGCGGGATTCTCCCATTAATTCCCCTAATAATAGGTGGCATAGCAGCAGCAGGAAGTGTTGCAGGTGGGACAGCTGGTATTGTCCAAGCAGTAAATAAAAATAAATCAGAGAAAGCAGCATTAGAAGAACAAAAACGACATAATAGAGAGTTAGAGAAAGTTGCTAGGGGTGAAGGAGTAGTAGATAATTTTATTAGTAAATTAAAATTAGTTGATGAAGGAAAACGAGTTCTTAAAAATATTCTCCACAATGTTGATGATTTAATTGAAATTAAAGAAACTAAGGATGGTTCTGGAATATATCTAAGTCCTAGTATGATTCGGTAATAACCTCAGGACCTTTGGTCCATAAGGTAAAACATTTATTTTATCTTTTAAAAGGAATTCCACAAATTCCGAAAATTTAATTAAATTAAAAATTTCTAATTTAGATTTATTGAATTATCTATTAAACAAAAATAAAAACTCACATTGTCAGCATATTGGAGGTGACAAGAACAAAGTTCCATACCACTTCGGTGGTGATATACAAAAAACATTAGAAAACTTTCCTGGATTTATTTGGAGTAAATATTCGAAAGAAAAACATCTTCCTGGTCATTCATATACTGGTCCAGGAACTCGATTAGATATAAGACTAGATGAGAATAATAATCCGAAACCAGGTGAAGAACCGATAAATAGAGTAGATGCCGCCGCTTACAGGCATGATTTAGCTTATCGAAATCATGATCTAAGTTCTCGACATGCAGCTGATAAGAAGATGATTCAAGAATTAGATAGTATTCAAAATCCTACATTTAGAGAAAAAATTGAAAGAATGTTTGTTAAGAAAGCTTTACAAGCTAAAATATTATTCGGTCAGGGTTTAAATGAAACGACAGCAAAGCTGTCTGAGAGCAACGCTCGAACCTACGCGTCTGAAATTCATAAAGAATACAGAAGGCCTAAATATTTATTGAAAGTAAAAGTATTTAATAAAGATGATATTTGGAGTGCTGATCTTATTCATATGCCGAATGAAAAAGATTATAAATACGCATTGACCGTTATAGATTTATATACACGATATGCTTGGGTAAAGCCTTTAAAAAATAAAAGTGGTCTATCAGTTAAATATGCGTTTGAAGAAATCTTTAAAGAAAGTAATAGAAAGCCAAGGAAATTGTTTGTTGATAAAGGGTCGGAATTTTATAACAGAAACGTTCAGCCCTATTTGAAACTGTTTATTCAACTGAAAACGCAGGAAAAGCTGTAGTGATAGAAAGATTCAATCGGACGTTAAAAAATAAAATTTTCAAGAAATTTACTCAGCAAGGAAATCAGAAATGGTTAAAAATATTACCAGGAATTGTAGAGCAGTACAATAATAAAGTTCATTCAGTTATTGAAGAAACCCCAAAGAATGCTTCTGACGATCCTGATTTGATACGAAAGAAAATATTCGAAAATAATTATTCGAATGAGAGTAATCCGAATTTACAGAAACGTAAGCCGAAATTTAAAATTGGGGATAGGGTACGAATATTTAAATATAAGAATAAATTCGAGAAAGGTTTCGTAGGCTATTGGACTAAAGAGATATTTGAAGTTTCTAAAATAAATCAAACTTATCCGTTTACTTATGAAATTATAGATTTAGATAATGAGGATATCAAAGGTAGATTCTATGAAAACGAATTACAGAAAACCGAGCTTTAACCTTTAGGTGCCGCTTTAGCTAGCTAGCTTCGCTTGAGTTATAGATTGTTTAACTCTAACATTATATCTAAAAATGGTACTCCTTTTTGTAATTTGTACAAAACGTATAAACATAATTGACCACAATAGGTAGTGCCTGGTGTTTGAATTTGAAACGTATTGTATGTTCCCGTCCCAAGTAATTCTTTTACTTCATTTGTAGGTGGAAGTCCGTATGAGTCAAAATAATAATTATCTCCGTTTTTACTAAAGATACCTGCTGACCAATGTACGCCGTTTTGGTCTGACGTATGGAGATTGGTTACGAAATTTACAGTTGGCTTATTTTTGATCAATTGTAATTCGTCTCTCATTAATACATGAAAGTTCTTTATTCCTAATTGATAAGCAATTTTCTTTAGGTCGAAATTTGTCGTAGTCTGTTTACCATAATGCTTTAAGAAGTCATTTATGTTATTCATTTTAAATGAAATAAATTCTACTAACTCAACTCATAACCCATTCAGACCCGAGAAGTAAAAACATCTCATGCTGTTTATATTATATTTCCATGTTGTTGCTGATCACTGTTAGAACAATAAATTTATCAAAGTAAAATACAAACAATCTACCGCAGAAATATATATATTGCATAAAATACAACTCATGACAACAGACTCTGAAGAGGAATGAAAGATAATTCTTCTCTCAGTGATCAGTGAAGCGCATACTCAGTCATTCTATCATGAAAATATATTTACACTTCAAACACCAGAAGAGCAACAATTGTTCCATTATTCAAATCAGTCTACTGCTAGTAGACTAGAAGACAATAGAGAATACTTTCTCATTTACAAATATAAGAAGAGATCATACTACTGATAAAATTGAAAGAGAGAGAATAAATTCTTAAAGTATTTGTTGACTTTGCGAACCAAAACTCATTTCTTCCATAAGAGCTGGTTTGTTTAGATCTTTTATATATTGTTCAAGTTTTTTAAAATTCTGTCGTACGAAGCTAATTGGCATTGCTGAATTTAAGAAGAGAACGTGTGGTAGAATTAGATCTGATAATTTCATTAAGAAATAACAATAACTTACATTGTAAGGAATTTCAAATTCTTTCAGTTTTTCTACAAATATCTTCTTTCTTCTCTCACATAATTCTAATATTTTCTTAAACCCACGACCTTGGAAAGCAGCACTTTTCAACAATGTCGAATTGGGCAACTTATCACTTTCAATTAACTTTGTTATTATACCAAAACTGCTTTCGATTGAAACAAAATCTTCTTCATTGACATTGAACACTTGCACATTGTCGAAAGTAAGATATTGCTCCAATTTTGTTTTGAAGTCCTCCTCCACTTTTTTACTTTTCTTTCTTGGTGCTTGTTGACGTATTTCCGCTTCCCAATCTTCAAAATATTTCTTGGCCGTCTCTTGTTCTGAATCACTTATTAACTGCAAAAGCAGTGGCATGTAATATGCGAAAGATTCTGCTGCGGTACGTTTGGGCATTTTTGTTATGAAGACACAATCTGATCACACGATACAATGACAGAAGAGAGAGAAATGAAACAGTACCGCTGGCAAATGTTTTAACGTCATTCGGGTGTGCTGCCGCGCTGGCAACAATTAAAGCAACTCGCCTAACGTACAATTAAAATGTCATTGTTTCACAGAGTAGTAGCAGCTGTTTGTTCTTTCATACATTGTTTCCTTTCAAATGTTTGAGTTGGAGGTCACAGCTCTTTACACTGGAATGCCTTTTATTCATAAATGCCAGAAGCAGATGTTCTCTACAATTGAATGACAATTGTAAAAGTACCTAAACTTATTGTTAAGAATATGTCAATTCCTTCAAATATTTTTAGTCACATGATATATTTTAAAAACCTGAAAGATGGATAAAATTCATGAATTTGAAATTCTTAACTTTTATGATTTTCGGTGTCCGGTTTTACATGACCTGGAACGGTCATGATTTAAGCAATGAAAAATGTCATAATCACAAATTTGAGATTCTTAACTTTTATGATTTTTTCGGTGTCCTTGAACGGTCATGATTTTGGCGGGGGGTGAAAATCGAACCGAAGGTTCTAGGGCTTCGCCCGATTGTAATTCTCAAATTTGAGATTTTGAAAAATTTGAAAAACTGGGTATTTTTAAAAACGTCCAAATCGGAGCGAAGCTCCTCTGGCTTTAGCCGATTTGTGAATTTAGGTCTTCATAACCTGAAAAAGGGTTCAAATTCATGAATTTATGTCGTTTTTAAAGATACCATTTTTTTGAAAAAATGGTACTTTTTGAATGGACTAAATTCATGAATTTAGGTCTTAAAAACCTGAAAAAGGGACTAAATTCATAAATTTATGTCGTTTTTAAAGATACTAATTTTTTTGATTTTATGGTGTCCTGGAACGGTATAAATTCATGTATTTAGGTCTTAAAAACCTGAAAAAGGGACTAAATTCATGAATTTATGTCGTTTTTAAAGATACCAATTTTTTTGATTTTATGGTGTCCTGGAACGGTCTTTTACCCATTACTGTTTTAAAAAAGTCAAAATTTGTCAATTTATGTACTACCGAGATGACTCTCCTATATAAGTAGCATGAAACAAGTTGGATATCAAAAGGAATGAATATTTGTTTATAAGCATCCTAACTAAGCGGAAATCAAGCTGATTATATCAAGGGAACTTCATGAATTGTATTATAATGAAAGTCGTCATGAAAAAGTCTCGATATTATTCGTGCTTTCTTGACTGAAATTTCAAGTTTTTAATTCAATTTTCACCGGCGTGATTTTGTGATTCACTAAATTCATGCTTCATTTCTTGAATCTAATTGGTGATGTGGACCCACTTGTATCTTTCAAAGTTGATTGAAATCATTGTCCTTGATTCTGTTATTTTGCTCTACCAGTGCCAGGCTGCTTATGATATGATCTCGCTTAAGAAGATTCTCTTGCGGTTAAACATGAAAGCAATAGCAGGTCATTGAGTTGTTTATTTAACAAACATTACCTCTCCAAGGCTGTCATGACACGGACGATCTGTAAAATAATATCATTTCCTTCTCCTTTATGCTATCATGATCAGTCAATTCCGTTGTAGTTTCTTCAAAACTGCAAAAATTTGCATATCTCACATTTGGAAACAATTCCGTGTGTATCTATCTCCCTTGAGTTCATTTAATAAAGTCGAAAGTGTATACACATTGGGGATTTGGTAAATACTGAGTTACCACTCTACCTATACTTACTCTATGGTCAGTGATCACGAGGGTTAGTGATTCTTAAAATAATTGATAAGCCTATAGAAAGATAATTACAAATATTTCAATGTACATGGTTTTCTTGTAACAAAAGACAACTTCGCCTAATAAACGATCACCATAGTACTCATTAAGATTGTCTACGAACTAACGCGCTAGAAATTGTTCTACACGGTTTTGCCTTGAGAAAACATACGGCAGTCAGATGAGAATTTCAAATTCTGATGCCTACCATAAACCATTCAGTAAAATATAGGTAAATTGGAATGAAAATTATATGCCTACATAGCTTCTTGAACGACGATGTGGCTCATAAAAAAAATAATTCAAAAATTATGAATATTGCATATTTTACAAAGGGAACGCAAAAATTCGTTAATCGCTTTATCTTAAAAGTAGTCTTAAATTTCACTTATAAGCGAAGAATTTCTCTATAGCCTCAGAACAGAAAATAGTCTCGACTAACTGACTTTCTATGAGACGCAAACAATGTGATCGAATAAATCACTTTTAGGTACATGTACACGCATTTAGATGTTTGTTTTTATGCTTAGTTATAAAAATGAACACATGATGCCAATTAACTGAAGTTTTCGAAGCAAATATCAAATTGTGGCTTTTATCATCAACCACCATTCTGATTTATGCATTCTCCGATGAGTAAAGTGTGAAATGAGGCAAAATAGATTAAACTTCCATTGAAATAATCCTCCATGTCATAGGAACACTTTTGCTAATTTGCATTAAATCGTTACGTGACGCCATTAGTAGACCATGTCGAGGAAACTAAAGCAAATATTGACGATGATATATTTTCAATCTTTAACCTCTTTGCAGAGCAATAAGAAGTATTCTAATTATGCCTCAATATTTTAAGTGCATCAGTTCATTATTCATTTAATTTTAATCTCAATATTATATCAATTGATCACTTGATTTTTGTAAGACATTTATGAAATGGGAACTAATTATTAAAGCCAGTATTTATTAGCTTGCATCGAATGTTGCTACTTGGACTCAATGTCCCTCTTAGACCTGCTCACTCCTCGACATATAGTGAAAACATGTGAAGATGAAAAGTGAAAATATGATAAAGTCACAGAAGAAATTGAAAATCTATTGGTGTAGGGTAAATTTAACAGCTGACAAATCCATTCGACACTCGATAGTATAGACCTTCACTTTCGAGCTGCTTGCTGCGAATCCACGCAGCTTTAGAAACGCTGAGCTTCGCATCCCTGGGCAAATTGACTGTTTTTCTGACCACCTGATTATGCCACTAAGTATTTCATGCCTACCTCTCAGTAGGCCCGAAAAGATTCGAAGTCAATAGCAGAATTTGAGGTTCAATTGTAATTATAACAGTCATAATAATGAAGTTCTGATACTGAATTTTGAACATAGTGATGAAAATGTTAAGAACAACCGATAAACAATCTACTTTTGTCTTTGGAGTTGAAAATTAGTTTATAAGAAACATAAAAATTAATAATTCAGCCGAGATTTACTGTGGAGAAATACATATTCTTAAGAGAGATAAGTCATTGAAGAATACAAGCCCACGCAGTTGGATGCAACTGAGCGACAGAGCTGTCGAGCTGAATTGCCCACAAAGTGGCAAAGGCTATTCTGCAAAATAGGATTTTGCTTTTGAAGCGGCGTAAATGATACTTCCTAATTACAAAACTGCTTGTATTGTCATTGCATGTCATTATTATGTACTTTTCAATACCATCGATTGATCTGCTGATGAGCAGGAAGGTGTCAATTCTCACATTCCGTGTTTTATTTCAAATCGATCACCTTAAAAATGCATGCAATAAGTGAATGTTGGTGTCTAACTGAACGGACATTAGTCCTTTTCGGGGCATTTTCATGGACTTTGACCGAGTTCGATAACTACGTCACAACTACATTTAGTTTCCTACTTCAAAAATATAGCCTAAAACATGATCCGATACCGGCCTATTTTGTTTCAGGCAAGTGTATGTATGCATTCTGATCCACTAAGTCGGAAATTAGTACCGCAGGCTTGATACTATATAAAGTCTGAAAACTGAGTCATGTCAGTGGTCTTCCGGACTCTTTGAATGCTAACATGTTAGCACTCGTGCGGGACTCACGGTCATTTCAGACTGTTTAGGCTCCAAACCACGGCATTCGTTCATCATGACTCATTGAGGTCTTGACCAAACTTTTTTAATTTACATGCAATTACTTCTCTTGTGCTGTATATACACGTTGTCTTACTTCTGATGATGCAGATCAGGATCTGATGATGAGATAATCTGAATGCAATTGAAACATGATGATAAGATATGAAAACATGCAACATTATTCATGTCGGTAATGGCTACTGCCATCAATGATGGATAAGTAAGATGCGCAAGGAATGCAAGGAGTAAGTAAGATGCGCAAGATGAAAAGTAAGGTGTTCACAAAGGTATTTCTGAATCTTGGCCTCACACCCACAATAGTAGCCTACTTCGGGAGATGTTCAGCAACAATCTTAGATAGCCGTTGCTCAGTGTAGTACGGCCTACATAGCTGAACCACAACTAAATTCGAATTTGTGAATTAAATGAGATTGGTCGACTTTGCTAAGCTTGTCTTTGAGACAAACAGATTTCCTCATTATTGGCTGTCTCTTCAATTCTCAGCGATTCTGATCAAGCCCGAGCTCGGGCTATGGCATCGATAGATTATGCTATGAGTTATATACGTATGAGATTAAATCCTTTAATCTATAAATTCGATGGAGCTGAGAGCTCAACCATGTCGGTAGCTCTGAACTGAGCGTCGCTTGTCTAAGAGAGTTGCTGATCATCTGACGGAATGGGCTGCTGCTACGGGTGTGATACCAAGATCCAGAAATACTCCGTGCAAGCTCCGTTACCCGTCATACACAGAACCCTCGCATAAGCTTGCGGAACTTTTGATAGAAATCATTTACCCGCATCTTACTTTTCCATCATTGATAGTAGTAGTAGCAATTAATCTCATCATCAAAAATTTTACTCATTTAGAAAGCGCTTTGACATGTCTGTTACTTAAGCGATTAAATCTCTCGATGATTTAGAAGTCGCATTTGTTAGTCAGAAAAATGTAAATGATTTCTAGCATGTTTTTTATTAGTAGAGTAAACTCAGTACAACCATACATTGTTTTTGTTTTCACAAAAATGACTATTACTCAGACTTCAATGGAAGGTGAAAAACTGCACGCATGAATGCTCATGCGGTGTACATGTGCGTCAGCACATTTGTAGCTACAAGTGATACCTACAATTTACATGCTCCGCCAGAACAGATGCTGTCATGCTATTTTCTGTTGTTTAATGAATGCTTTAATGCATAATAAAGTTACTGGACTATTTTCTTTGCAGAAAACACCGCAACAGCAAGTGTATATAGAATATATATAGGCATTTCAAAACATAAAAGGGCTTGTTGACTGTCTTTCAAGTGTTTTCAGTGTACATATTCTATTTCAGATCTTCTGTAATAGAGAATCCCGAAATTTTTACGCATTCACAATCTTTAACGTGAAATCATACAAATTTGGATATCGACCTCAATTTTGTTTATTAGGATTCTAACAATCCTAGGGTCAAAATAGCCACAGTTGAGAAAATATTTGCGTTCATATTTTGGGTGCTGCTCAGAAAATACAAAAACGGATGCAAGTCTATCATAGCTCACTTTAAAGCTGAGAATCCAAGCTCTAGAATGATGTATGACACGTTCTTGTGCGACACGATTGGAAGATATGAGAATGGATTGAATTTCGGTGAAATTTAGGTGGTCCGTTTTTTATGGTCAGTAATTTAAGTGGTCCGAATATCTTTGAAATTGCTGTAGCGGACGATGAGCCGAAAATTTCGTGTAAATTTTGGAGGAAACCAATTTATCACATTACTGAACAAGAAAATAATCTGAGAAAATCGTTATCAATATCTGAGTGGTGGCATGAAATTCAACGTCTTAGATCAATTGCAGATATTAAGACAGAATATATGTGTCAAAGATTGAAAAGGAAGTAGAAAATTACTTCAATATTATGTTTAATCAAGAAACTTCTTCAGAAAGGTTGCAAACATAGAAAAATGACGCGGTAAGAGAAGAACTTCTTATTTAGTCTATTTTGGAAAGAAAAGAGTAAATTCTTTTCTTCAGAAAAGCACTTAGTCTCTTTAAATTCAGGATTTACCAATACGAGTATACCAAATATAAAAAATTATATTGGTCGCAATAGGAACGGTATAGTTGCATTCTGAATCAAAGTAAATGGAAGTGCCATGGCGTCAACAGGAGAGATTCTTCAGAGGACTTAGATGAATGTAATCCATTACCAGTCACGGTGTGCCTGAAGTAAGTTTTGGTCTCAAAAATTACAACAAAGGTTTTTCTACGTTTGGCGTATCTTCTGAACCACTAGAAGCTGTTTAAAGCAAAAATTAAAATTTTCTGTCAATGTCATTTGTCAGAATTTGAATTTATAATATTCATCAATTTATACTACTTATAAATACGCAACTTACATCATTTTCATTGTTTTGATGCATATCAATCACTATCATGATCTTATTTGAATATATAAATTAATTCCTGTAATAAATAAGAGTGTTATTAAGGAAAAAAGCGGCATACTGCCTGATTAAAACCCATCTCATACTACTAATAACCGGCTATGATAAGTAGAAAATTGAAAATATCAAGCTTTCGAAACTTCCGTTTCGTATTTGCAAAACGACCAAAAACATTCGTTTAGAAATATACCACAACACTATACAAGCATCCCAGAACATACCAAAGAGCTTTTCCCAATTACAAATTCTAAGAGACATGCTGCTCAGTAGAGAAACCAACCAAAAACATTCGTTTTGAAGATTACAAATGTCGGGAATTGTATTCCCGTGCAACGCGTAACAAATGCCACTAAAAGTTTCCAATTCAGCTTTCAACGTATTATTCAACGTTCTATCTATATACGCTGTATGTATGTACGCTGTACGCTGACATGCTGTATGTATAGGACTGGTCACACTGGGTCAACGCATGCAGAACGCAAGCAGAACGCATGGAAAAATTGAACTGTGCGTTGTTGCACGCATTCATTCGTTGTGCATGCGTCTAGTGCGTTCAACACACGCGCTCGTGCGCTCAGCGCGCCGTGGCTGTTCGTCGTGTGCGTCGACAGTTTTGAGCATGTTCAAAATTGTTCGACGCACAACACGCATGAAGCCGTGCGCTAGAAGGACGCTGCAAGGACGCTAGACATGCGTCGAGAGTGCTGGCTGATCGCCAAGCACTCGTAGTCGATGCGCAGCGTAGAAATGAAGATATAAATATGGCCTGTAGTCGCTTTGATGAGCTACATGTTGATTGACTATGGATAATTCGGACAGGATGCAAGAACTTGTGGCTATTCGTCATCATCAGAACCTCATGAATCTAGCACTTCACCATGTCCGCAGAATAAAGGGAAGCAGACCAAGAAAACGTCGAAGACATTGGGTCCGACCATGGATCGGCAGACGTATTTGCAAAACGACCAAAAACATTCGTTTAGAAATATACCACAACACTATACAAGCATCCCAGAACATACCAAAGAGCTTTTCCCAATTACAAATTCTAAGAGACATGCTGCTCAATAGAGAAACCAACCAAAAACATTCGTTTTGAAGATTACAAATGTCGGGAATTGTATTCCTATGCAACGCGTAACAAATGCTGATCAAAGTTTTCATGATTATCGTTCACTTTGTAGCTATTCCAAGTATCCATGAAGTCTGTGTGTACACTTTCAAATGATTACTCAGAATAACAGCCTAAGCCTGCATGATGTTTTTCACAAAAATCCTCAATGTGGTAAAATATGGTGTGCACTTTTGGTGTAATGTTAATACCAAGTCTTATGTAAGCGTCCTTGAAAATGTCTATCTTGTTCACGTAATCGGAACTCAAATCACTTGAGAAACAAGGTGTGACAACTTCATTGAGCGCTCGAAACGCATCAACAATAGGTTTGCAACTCACCGGAGACATCTCCTCGAGATCATCGATGTGACGCAGAATCTTCCGGCATGAATTTCCAGTAAAACAACCTCCATGATAGGCTTCCCGAGACACATTGATAGACTGCGTCTATTCCATAGAGTCGGGCCAACATTTTGTCAAAGCCATGTACAATGTATTGACGGAGCCCAAAAGAAGATGAAGTTGCGGTGGTTGGATGATATCTAATACAACGGTATCATCAGTATTCTTGAATATGGGTGGATGGATGACATTTTCATACTTCTTTGCTTGCGAAGCCTTTCGACCTTGTTCGCTGAATGTCCAAAACATCGATCTAATATTCCCGAGTGTGCGTAGGTCACCTTTATTCTTCAATTCATTTTTGTGAATGTTACACCAACTACACGGATGTGACGAAGAATGAGCCATCAAACCCAACATAATATTTGGCATTTTCATGTCCATGGCATATGTACAGCCTAACATGATAAGGAATTCGTGGTTCCTTGTTAGTTTCAAAATATTCCACATTGCCAGAATATTTCAGTATTTCTCCGAAACATCTTTCACAATTCCAAGAATGAATAATTTTTTTACTCCAGTGTCCTTGAACTGTATACCTGACAATTCATATAGTTTGCAACGTCCTTTCTCTTCATTTGTAACAGAAACCGATGACTGGACTGTGAGAGATATCTTGAGGAAGTCCCCGCTGTTGTCTATGGCGATTGTACAACGAACATCGCCAGTGTACTGCCTTTGAACAATCACAGCTTCCAAAAGGTGTTCTAAGGAATCGCAAAAGACAACTGTTGTTAGCAAAGTTACTTGATGAAGTAGGTCCACTTTTCAAGAAGAATCGCAAAAGACAACACTACTGTTAGCAAAGTTACTTGATGAAGTAGGTCCACTTTTCAAGAAGGGTGATTCTCGACGATGAAATGGTCATCCAAGCGATAATTTTTCTCACGTAGTTTTTCTTTAAGATTGTTTTCAATGCCAGTTCTGTTACCACTAGACGATCTTAGATGCTTGCACAGCATATGGGTTCGATTGGTCGAGAGATTCATGTCAGTCTGCATTTTATGAATATCATCAGAAGATAATTGTGAGAAAGAACTTCTTGAGGGAGATCGAATTAATTTCATTGTCTTGCCGTTATCCGAAGTCAGAGAAATGGCATCATCCACATTTGTCTTTTCGTTTATTACTGATGAGGCAATGAGTTCTTTTGTTGAAGAAGATCCAGATGCGATATCAAGTAAGTTACAGTGTCTTTTTCTTGCTGAACAAATATGCTGCTTTCCACGGCCAATAACAAAAAAGCAATTGGAGCAGATCTTTATGCTTTCTTTCCTGTTGGAGGTGGAACGTGGGCCAGGCTTTTTCTTCGCCATGACCATCGAAGAATTTGATAGATTTGAAGACGTAGATGATCTTGCACAATCACAAACTTTGCATCGACACGTAGTATTTGACGACGAACGGCTAACTCTCTCAGTTAATGAGGAATAATCGAAAAGAGCGATGGTATGAGTGAAATTTTGCCTTCCGTATTCACATACGACAGTATAGCAATTGCTGCACAAAACTGTGGGAAGACGGATATCATCACTATCAAAACCAGACAGAATGTGCTCTCGAATTATTGATTCAACTCGTGGTGAAATATCTCGCATATTTTTCGTCTGACTAAAACATAGAAGGCACACAGCCTTTCTAGACTCGTCATGACAGTAGTAAGTAAAACTCCACTTCTGGATAGCGCAAGATGGCCGCCGTCGCAGACGTCCCCCCCCCCTCTGGACCGGCAGAGTGTCGTGGTCGGCCGCCGTGGTGCTTCGGGTCTGACGTCCCCCCCCTCTGGCCGACCGTCGTGTAGCGCGCGGTGATGTGGTGTCTAGATTGGCGTGGTGTGCCGGCCAGGTTGGCGTGGTGTGCCGGCCAGGTTGGGAGGGTGGACTGTCGTAGCTCACCTGAAAAAATCCTAAGTGTCAGAGTGGCTTTGTATGGGTAAAATTTTGAAAATTTTCCAAAGTGTGGAATTTCGACCTGGGACCGTCACCAAAACATTTTTCATCAAATTTCACTGACCCCCCCCCCCGACAGCAATCTTCTAACTTTGGTTCTAGTGAACGGATTTTGTTCGTTCGAGTTGCATTCGAAAGAGGAGAAAAAACTGCTCGACAACATTTTTTGTTGGGAGTCAATCGGACCAGCCGTTCAAAAGTTAGAGCGGTTACAAGATTTTAGGTCGGAGCTCGCTCACCTGAAAAAATCCTAAGTGTCAGAGTGGCTTTGTATGGGTAAAATTTTGAAAATTTTCCAAAGTGTGGAATTTCGACCTGGGACCGTCACCAAAACATTTTTCATCAAATTTCACTGACCTCCCCCCCCTCTGGACAGCTAGCTTCGATCTTGGCTTCTAGTGGACGGATTTTGTCGTGCCATAGCTCGTTTGAAAGCTAAGAGTGAGACAAATTCAGTGAAAGAAACTGCTTGTTCATATCTGTCTTCATTCAAAAGTTAGAGCGGTTACAAGATTTTAGGTCGGAGCTCGCTCACCTGAAAAAATCCTAAGTGTAATAATAATTGTGAGAAAGAACTTCTTGAGGGAGATCGAATTAATTTCATTGTCTTGCCGTTATCCGAAGTCAGAGAAATGGCATCATCCACATTTGTCTTTTCGTTTATTACTGATGAGGCAATGAGTTCTTTTGTTGAAGAAGATCCAGATGCGATATCAAGTAAGTTACAGTGTCTTTTTCTTGCTGAACAAATATGCTGCTTTCCACGGCCAATAACAAAAAAGCAATTGGAGCAGATCTTTATGCTTTCTTTCCTGTTGGAGGTGGAACGTGGGCCAGGCTTTTTCTTCGCCATGACCATCGAAGAATTTGATAGATTTGAAGACGTAGATGATCTTGCACAATCACAAACTTTGCATCGACACGTAGTATTTGACGACGAACGGCTAACTCTCTCAGTTAATGAGGAATAATCGAAAAGAGCGATGGTATGAGTGAAATTTTGCCTTCCGTATTCACATACGACAGTATAGCAATTGCTGCACAAAACTGTGGGAAGACGGATATCATCACTATCAAAACCAGACAGAATGTGCTCTCGAATTATTGATTCAACTCGTGGTGAAATATCTCGCATATTTTTCGTCTGACTAAAACATAGAAGGCACACAGCCTTTCTAGACTCGTCATGACAGTAGTAAGTAAAACTCCACTTCTGGATAGCGCAAGATGGCCGCCGTCGCAGACGTCCCCCCCCCCTCTGGACCGGCAGAGTGTCGTGGTCGGCCGCCGTGGTGCTTCGGGTCTGACGTCCCCCCCCTTCTGGCCGACCGTCGTGTAGCACGCGGTGATGTGGTGTCTAGATTGGCGTGGTGTGCCGGCCAGGTTGGCGTGGTGTGCCGGCCAGGTTGGGAGGGTGGACTGTCGTAGCTCACCTGAAAAAATCCTAAGTGTCAGAGTGGCTTTGTATGGGTAAAATTTTGAAAATTTTCCAAAGTGTGGAATTTCGACCTGGGACCGTCACCAAAACATTTTTCATCAAATTTCACTGACCCCCCCCCCGACAGCAATCTTCTAACTTTGGTTCTAGTGAACGGATTTTGTTCGTTCGAGTTGCATTCGAAAGAGGAGAAAAAACTGCTCGACAACATTTTTTGTTGGGAGTCAATCGGACCAGCCGTTCAAAAGTTAGAGCGGTTACAAGATTTTAGGTCGGAGCTCGCTCACCTGAAAAAATCCTAAGTGTCAGAGTGGCTTTGTATGGGTAAAATTTTGAAAATTTTCCAAAGTGTGGAATTTCGACCTGGGACCGTCACCAAAACATTTTTCATCAAATTTCACTGACCTCCCCCCCCTCTGGACAGCTAGCTTCGATCTTGGCTTCTAGTGGACGGATTTTGTCGTGCCATAGCTCGTTTGAAAGCTAAGAGTGAGACAAATTCAGTGAAAGAAACGGCTTGTTCATATCTGTCTTCATTCAAAAGTTAGAGCGGTTACAAGATTTTAGGTCGGAGCTCGCTCACCTGAAAAAATCCTAAGTGTCAGAGTGGCTTTGTATGGGTAAAATTTTGAAAATTTTCGAAAGTGTGGAATTTCGACCTGGGACCGTCACCAAAACATTTTTCATCAAATTTCTCTGAACGAGGGGGGGGAGGGGGGTCAGTGAAATTTGATGAAAAATGTTTTGGTAAAGGTCCCAGGTCGAAATTCGGAAGTTTTAAATTTTTCAAAATTTTCACCACACTGGAGCTCTCACACTTAGGAATTTTTTCACTTGTGGCATGTTACATGGACATGTGCTGAGGGACCAACTTCCGTGGTCATATGAGAATGGTTCAGGTGTCAAATGATAGAGAATGATGAGACGAATCGTTTGCAACAAACCGCATGTCGCTACGATGAATACTTTCGGAGATAGAGGCATTTTAAGTTTTCTTCCGAGCATATATAAACCCCCGACAACGTAAGTCTGATCACTTCATCGAAAGACGAGGTAAGCGACGGTCGTCGCTCTGAGCTCCCGATATCGGGTGTTTCAAAGGACTCTATCTTTTGAAGTAGCCAAGCTATCTTCGTACTTCAAAGTTTGTATGATAGAGTTTGATAGTGTCTTTACTACTGATAAATTTTTTTAAAAAAGTAGTAAAATGCGGAATTTTTTAAAAATTCTTAATTTTCAGTTTTTTCAAAGTTTTAACATATAGACTAAGGTTTTCAAGTATCCTGAGTTCAAATATGCTATCAGATTTGAAATTTAACTAAGTCTAAGGCAGCTTTGAGGGGTTAGATCCCAGCTACTGATCACTACCTTTGACTCGGCGTTGCTGTTACCACTTCGGGGCAGTGACAATGATGTCTTCAGCTGTAAAGAGCGGGTATCGGGGAAGATCTCTCACTTCCCTAGTGATCAGTACAAGGCCTTCGGGCTGTCGACGGGATCGAGTGCCACTCACTACACTATTTAGGAATATGACTGTACTACATGATTCCAAACTTATACAAATTTCATTATCTTACAGCTAACGATAAATCAGGCATGGCAAACGATAAAAATCGCAAATACCATATCAAAATGTGTGTGTGCGGTCGAATAAATTGCAGTGCGGACGCCAAGGCTCATGTCAAGAAGGCGGGCACCGACCACATGATTATCTTGAATAGGGTTGTGTGCGTGAAGTGTAGAGTGCTGAAGGGTGATGAGGATGAGGCGCGTTTCTACAGAGTGCATGCTGACTGTAGTGGTGGTTTAGTGACTGATTTGAGATTTACGCAGTTGATTGTGGAAGAGAGGGAGCGAATGTTGGCGATCGAGCGAGAGGGTAAGGCTGAGAATGTTGTTGAGAATGTTGTTGAGAATGATGAGTTGGCGAGAGCGGTTGCGTCGTTGGAGGGTGAGATTGAGCGAAAGAGAGTGCTTGAGAGTGATGATGAGGATGATGTGGATTTAGATAGGGAGCGTGTGAGGAAGCGTGTGAGGAAGTTGAGCTCTTCGTCGTCGGAGGTGTCAAACATTGTGATCACCGACCCCCCGAAGAGCTCATCTTCCCCAAAAGTGAAGAGTGGTGGGATTCGTGTGCAGTCGGAGAGGTGGTTGAAGGATGAAGAGAAGAGGCATGTATCGCAGCAGATGGCGCGTGATTTGTTGGTTAATAAGTATGAGAGTTTGAAGAAAGTGAAGGCTGAAGTTGTGAAGGAGTTAGATGAGTTAAAAAAGAAGGAACTGAAGTCGAAGGAGGTAGCGGATGAAAATATTAGAATGAGGCGTAGTGTGACTGATTTGAAGAAAAAGACGCGAGAGTTGGAAGAGAAGAATGATGAGTGTGAGAAGAGGGCGAGTGCTGCGGAGAGAAGAATGAGAGATGCAGAAGCGAAGTTTGAGGAGATGATGAAGGAGATGAGTGTGTTGAGAGAGAGAGGAATGTTGAGTTGGAGAGGACTGTGGCTCGGCGTGGTGATGAGAAGCAAGCGTATGAGAAGTTGGAGCGCATGAGGGATGAGTGGGAACGTGTGAATGAGGATCGTTTGTTTGAATTTCACATCCCTATTCGGGATAATCATTTGGCCGGCGAAGTACTCGTAAACCAGAATTTAGACGAATCCATCCTATGCTACAATGGTCATCCAACGAAAAAATGTTTGCATGCCAGCCTACGAATGCGCGGCCATCTACAGAAATTTTCAATTCGGAAGCGCGCGAGACTGCCTAAGGATGACTAACTTGGTAAGTGAAAAAGTAAATAAGATAGTATATCCTATTCTAATACATATCATTTTCATTGCAGATCTTTGCCCGCCTTCACCACCCCATCAATTCACTCCCGAGAACGAACCATCGGCTCTCTTAAGGGCCACCTAGGGGCAAGACATGATAGAACCTCCACGCGGTTTGCCCTGGGCAGTCTTCGGACTGGCGAATACTATCATTAAGTTGAATCTGCTATCAGTCAACTTGAACGTTGCGTCGCGTTAGAGGGGTATATAAACCACTGCCTCTCATTTCATTTCATTTCAATCATGCAGACGCCGAACAGTCAAGTCAGCTCTCCTCGCGGACCGCAGTTAAGGCCGTGAAATTTATTTGAGGAGTTTGCCAGGCTAGAGGAGCAAGACAGAGTTTTTAATAATCTTGCTCGGATTGGCAATCCGATGACAGCAACTGCTGTCAATCCAACGGAATGGCGCTACATTCCACTTTTTAGTCACGTGCCAATTAGCGTGGAAGTCGACAGTGCTACCAAAGAGAGAGTCAAAGACTCTCTCAGCAGAATTGGTAGGGTGTAAGATGACGTTACTCCCGAGAACGAACCATCGGCTCTCTTAAGGGCCACCATGGGGCAAGACATGATAGAACCTCCTCGCGGTTTGCCCTGGGCAGTCTTCGGACTGGCGAATACTATCATTAAGTTGAATCTGCTATCAGTCAACTTGAACATTATGCAGTCGATTGCTATCCCTGAAGCATTCTGATTCGCTGTTGAGCAATTCATTGTTGAAAACCCTATATAAGCCAGAAGATTGTAGCGCTTCTCATTCAATTTGAAGTCACGATGGAAGCGACATCTGCCGACAACATTCCCGTCTTCATCGATGAAGACAACGCCATTCCCGAGTTCGTCATCCTCGACGAGTGGGATGAGGAGGATGAGAAGAAGGGGAAGATCAAGAGGATCGTTTGGACGGATGAGGTGTGGACTCCAAATACCACCCGCATCCGAAAGGTGCCAGATGCATCAGTACGACCTCGGCGGTATAGGGTCTATGACAACCTAACCGTCATACCCATTGACTATTCCAGCCAATAGTCAAATTCACACCCCCCGAGAACGAACCATCGGCTCTCTTAAGGGCCACCATGGGGCAAGACATGATAGAACCTCCTCGCGGTTTGCCCTGGGCAGTCTTCGGACTGGCGAATACTGTCATTAAGTTGAATCTGCTATCAGTCAACTTGAACGTTGCAAATGAAGTTCGGTGTAATACTTCCTTTCGACGGGCGTTCCTGTAAAGGGCGGCGGTGAAACCCGTAGCTATGTATACCGCAAGGGACATTCGGCAATGGTCAATCTTGTTAAACCTCTCTGCGTCATGTTTGCAAGTGATTGCCTCTGTCTCAACGTAGTATGCATTCGCGCCAGGGCGACATTTAGCCAACTGTCGAAGGTTGCCTAAAACTTTCCATTGCATACGTTATGAAAACCATGAGTTCTACCTGTCTCTATCAATGAGACGAATTGATGAATGGAATGAAATGGGAGGACACTCACGCGCCACACGCAACATAACACACTTCTCTCTTCCGTAGTCTAACAAGCTCTTTACACATGGATCGCAGTCGATTGCTATCCCTGTATCAGAAGTGTAAGCTATCTTAATTTTATTTGACACTATTTCATCTACCATCATCGCCCATATGAAATGTTTTAAGATTTACAAGTTAGACTAAGCGTGCTACTATTTCCAAATGAAAAAGTATACATGGTTAAATCATCCACTTAAGCCCATCCGTAATCTAACAAGCTCTTTACACATGGATCGCAGTCGATTGCTATCCCTGTATCAGAAGTGTAAGCTATCTTAATTTTATTTGACACTATTTCATCTACCATCATCGTCCATATGAAATGTTTTAAGATTTTGTCATGTTGACTGTGAATAATAACTTTGAAATGTTTTCTAATTCTTAAGTATCAACAAGCAACCAATCAGAATGAACAGCCAATGAGTGATGAATATGAAAGTATATATGTAAAGTGACATTCGTGTCATTTCACACTGTCTTTGAGACGCATAAGTGAACTGTTGTCTAGCGAATTCTGTTATTATTTGAGGCGTACAAGTGAATTCCAAATTTGAGACGTATTATTTGAGTGAAGTCTCAATCTTGTTGAAGTATCAAGCTTAAACATAATTTCGTTGAAATGGTAAGTTGAAAATTTCTTCACTCATCTCCCTCAAACGTGTGGCTAATAGCATCTTCCTCAATTTCAGGTATCAACTTCATCACCAACACCCTCCCTTCTCGAGGAAAGTTTAGAGTTGTTGAGTCAAGGTAGGTTGTAACAATACACTGAGACTTGAACAGAGATGAAAGAATGATTTCTCTTTCAGGTGATGTGAGTTCCACCTCAGGACTCTCGCGACAAGGCGACGAGTGGGAATGTGCCGACTGCGGACATATGTTTACAAGGAAGCACAGTCTCCTTCGACACATCAAACAACGTGTGTGTCAACGCAAAGCGGCGTCAATCTCCGGAGGTGAAGTTGATTCTGACGATGACATCTCCTTTCCTTGCGATTTGTGCCCTCTTTCTTTTGATAGTCACTTTCAGCGATCTTCGCACAGACTTCAACACACGCATGCAAATGATCACTACACCAACGGTACCTCTACCATCTCAATCATTAATGTTTCACATAATAATTTAGTACGCGACTACTACATGGAGTCCAATACTCAAATAGTAGATTTTCCTGAGTGGCTCCTTCAAAATTCTAACATTATCGAAGCGCTCTTCAACAATTTAGACAATTTTAGAATGAAGGCGCTCATCTACCTTAAACTAAATTATATTAAGATAGATTTTCAAACGGATCAAGTGACGGAGAGAATACAGTTTCATGTTCCTTCCTCTTCCGCAACCGAAGTTGTAGACTGCGAGTCTTGGCTAAATTTTCACATTCAATGTTTAAAATCAAATGTAGATAAATTCAATCAACGCGACAGCGCTCTCATTTTTGATGGTGTGGACTCAGCCATATTCAAAATTTCCCTATTAGAAAGTCATGCAGCTCGAGGCACATTTAAACTACCAAAAACGTTGTATAATAAGAAAGCTGTCATCAATGTCGATTGTAAATCACAGTGTTTCAAATATGCAGTCCTATCCATCCTTCACTATAATGATATCAACGCGAATCGAAATCATACCTATAGCTATAGACAGTGGGAGGATGAACTAGACTTTGAAGGTTGTGATAGTAACAACATGAAAATCAAAGATGTAGAAACGTTCGAAAAACATAATAAGATTAAAATTGTCGTTCACGTGTGGGAGAAGGGGTTGAAGGGTGCCCGCTATAATTCACGTTCAACTTGTTATGAACGTGTAGTCAACCTCTTATTAGTAAAACAAGATGATAGCGAGGAATGGCACTACTGTGGTATTCCCAAAATCTCTCGCTTGTACACTCACTTGGGGCACTCTAAAAGAGGTGAACATTTTGTATGCGACCGCTGCATCCGCTCCTTTTGGAGTAAAGATAAATTTGAAACTCACTATGAATGGTGCAAGTGAGGTAAATTACAAATGGAACGCATGCCCAAAGATAAAATATTTTCACATAGGGATAATGGTGACGAATTAAGTCCCCTGCGTGTCATTTACGCAGACATAGAATGCTACATTGATGATATCATCCACAAGCCAGCAGCCATATCCTGCTATGAAGTATGGCATGACCACTTTAGGAATAGACAAAACAAAATGCATACTTGGCAAGGTGAAGATTGCATTTCAAAATTTCTAGAATTTCTCGATAAAGCTGCTAAATTTCAACAATCATATGATTCCCAATTGCAGCGTAAGTCACTACATATGTCAGATGAAGACAAACAAAAATTTGAAAGTTGCACATCCTGTCCTAAATTTCATAAAACGTTTGATGACGATAAAATTAAGAAAGTGCGTGATCATGATCACATCACTGGTAAATTTAGAAACGCACTCTGCTCCAAATGTAACTTTTCACTTAGGTTGAGACGTCGTACACTACCCGTCATTTTTCATAACTTTAAGGGCTATGACAGTCATATGCTCATAAAAGGAGGGTTGAGCCAGATGAAATCGTGGCAGTTTAATGTAATAGCACAAACGAGAGAAAAATTCATGGCAATGACAGCAAAAGTACCAGTAGATAAAACTAAAGAAAATAAGACAGTCTTCTTCGAAATAAAATTTTTAGATTCATTCCAATTCATGTCAGCGTCACTAGCTTCTCTCGTTCGTAATCTCAAGTTTCTTCCCCATAGTCAAACTTTGAAGAAACACTATCCAAACTTAACGGATGAAATAATCACTCGCAAAGGAGTCTTTCCTTATGCGTATTTTAGCTCAATGTCTAAACTAAATGAAACAACCCTTCCTTCCATTGACAAATTCCACAACGATTTGACGGGTGAAGATTGTCCAGTAGAAGATTATGAACATGCTCAAGAGGCATGGTTAAAATTTGAATGTAAAACGTTTGGCGATTATATGATCGCTTACTTAGAATTAGATGTCATTTTGCTGGCTGATGTCTTTCAGGAATTTCGACGAGTGGCATTAGAAGAAGACAAATTAGATCCTGTCCACTTTGTCAGTCTACCAGCCATGTCCTTTAAATCAGCCTTTAAAATGACTGGTGAGACCATTCATCTCTTACAAGACCCGGAGATGTATAATATATTTGAGCGCGGAATACGCGGTGGTCTCACATTTGTAAATAAACATCATATAAAATCTGAAACAGTAGGTGATGATCATATCCACCTAAAGTACTATGACCAAAATAATTTATATGGCAGTTCACTGTCTAAACCACTACCTCATTCCGAGTTTAGTCGGTTAAATCAAGATGAGCTTGAGTATTACTCCAACCCTTCAAACATACTGAAGATTCCAGATGAAAGTGATTGGGGATATTATTTTGAAGTGGATTTGATTTATCCAAATAGCATTAAAAATAAAACTGCTGATTTCCCACTCGCACCTGAATCTGGTGAAGTGACTGAAGATATGTTTTCACCATTCATGTCACAATTTCATAATAACTTAACAGAGTGTGGACAGCCAAGGTACAAACCATGCCGCAAACTTTTACTCACCCAATATGATAAGAAAAATTATCTCGTACACTTCTGCATACTAAAATTCTATTTAGAAATGGGCATGCTTCTAAAGTCAGTTCACCGCATTATCAAATTTAGACAGAAAGCCTTCCTCAAACCCTACATAGATAGTAACAGTCAAAAACGTGCACTCGCCTAAAATAATTTTGAAAAGGATTTTTATAAATATAAGAATAACAGTCTTTTCGGAAAGACCATGGAGGATGTTAGAAAACGTATGAACTACAAACTAGTCGTTGATGAACAAAAATATCACAAATTGACCTCATCACCTCTTTTCATTGATAGAGACATCATCGATGAGGATCTTGTAGGTGTCAAAATGATAAAATCAGAAGTTGAGTTGTGCAAACCCATCTACATTGGGCAAGCCGTTTTAGATTATTCCAAGCTTGAAATGTATCAACTCTTCTACAAAATATTAAAACCATGCCCTCTCGTAAAAGAGGTTCGCTTGCTGGGTGGTGATACAGATAGTTTCTTTTTAGGAATTACCACTCAAAAAGATTTAAATTTTAATGAAGTAGGCAAGTCATTAGAAAAACATTTCGACACATCTAGCTACAATCCCACTCATCCACTCTATTCCATACAGAATAAAGCCAAACTTGGTTGTTTTAAGGATGAAACAGCAGGAAAGGAAATAGATGAAATGATTCTCCTCCGTCCTAAAATGTATTCCATGAAATTAAAAGAATGTGCAGATAGTATTAAGCGTGCTAAAGGTATATCAAAATCCATTGTTGATAAAATGAAACATCGCTCCTATAAGAAGGCCTATAAAAATAAAAATATAACGTTTGTCAATATGACAATCTTAAAATCTCAAGTTCATACTGTGAAAACGTACACGTTCAAGAAACGAGCACTTTCAGCATGGGAGGATAAGAGGTGTTGGATAGGACATAACACATCTCTTCCACATGGACATCCTGACACAAACATACCACCACCCAAAAGAATAAAACTCACGCTACCACATTCAGGAGATGTATTGACATAATCAACTTTAACTCAGTATTTTGATGTCGCTTTTTGTAGATATACATGGTTGTTTTATGTATCGCATGAGATCGTTTCTTCCTTGTGAATATATGCCTACAGTTAGCTCATTCCCCCTATATCTGTGAAAAGACTTTTTCATATACATATTTTTATTTCAATAAACATATCACAATGACTTCACTTTGTTTTCCGAAACACTAAAGTTACGAGGGATTTAGTATCTTTAACAGGGATGCACTCTTGTAAACCATTGGTAATTTTGATAGCAATAGAGGGTATAGTTTGTTTGACGACGGGATGATAGAAAATAGATTCAAACATCTTCTCGACTATTCCATTTGAAGCGTCTTTATCATGAATGAAATCACGTAAAATGTATTCATTTTTCTCACCAACAGAAATAGGTAGAATCAAATCACTTTGAATGTAAAGGTGCTGTTCATGTTTATCAAGTGTCATTGGTGTTTCTACACCAATCGTATGCGCAGCAGCAAACACTGTTTGTAGCATTGAAAAACCAAAGAGTTTTTTCAAATTCTTACTCAATTGACATTGAATGTCATCACCCAGTCTCAGAACAACGCGTTGATTTTCAATTGAAAACGAAATGTTGTGTGTCTTTACATCATATTTACTTTTCATCACATGCTTCAACTTCTGTTGTATATAAGGATTTACTACATGAATGAAGCTTTCAACTGTATGATATAGACGCGGCATTATATTGATAGCAACTTTAGATTCTTCATAAGACTGGTAAATTTTCTTGATGTGATCGCCATAGATGTCCACCCACCATTCATCATTAACTGAATCAGCTTTAGTGTGATATTCATGAGAAGCATACACCACACCGCTTCCAATAATAGGTGTATAATGTCTTACAAAATGACGCAAGGTTGGAGAGAAATAAACTGTAAGTTTGTCATTATATTTCTGAATAACCAACTTATTTTTGTTCGCCATAATTTTCTCTCCATACTTCTTACCCACAGTCTCATTCCATCGTTTTACTAACTCAATAAGTGATAAAGGTTGAACACCACGCTTTTTCAAAATGATGCATTCTTCGCATTCTACAACATCTTCATCAAATATTTTAATCTATAATGAAATTTGTTGATTCGATTTGAATAAACTTTTTTAACATTTGCAGTAGCAATTGATGTCAGATGTAGTCCATTACCAAAACCAAGATGTGGATAGAATTCATTATCCAACCTCAGCGTAAGACCTTTAGTAAAAGAATGAAAGCGGAGGAACTGTCTCCTACTCCAATGATAGATAGTAAACTCATAAGCTTTCTGATTTTTATTCTTCATGATGGAAGTATTACCACTGTTGAATGCCTTAATAATTTTCTCATTCCCAAATGGTTCATAAGAATCTGATTTTATCTGAAACCATTCATAGTTCCACTTTCCATCTGATGTTAAATTGTATGGGAACTGAAATGCATTATTCATCGTTATTCCATCATGGGTGCGAGGAGTCAATATCATTTCTTCCAAATCATTCACATTCTGAATATTCCTATCATAGCAAATACTAGAAACGCCAACCTCCCATTCACCTTCTAAATGCAGTGGCCGATTTAATTCTACTCGATAGTCTGATGGTTTATTTTTGGGAAATTTATTCATAGAAGCATTACTGGGCAAGTAGATTAGAAACGAGTCCTTATTTTCACTTTCCATATTATTCACATTGGAAAAATATATTAGCATACGTTTGCATTAACTCTTCATTCGGAAATGGAGTGTGATACTTGTCACAGCATCTTTATGAAAAGGAAACAACGCACCAGCATCGTCATAAATGGCAATATCAATTTGTGGGATGTAGTTTGATTTCAGCTTTGTATAATGCACTTTCTTGAAAGTATGCTCAGATAAAATACTGCAGCTTTTTGGCTGGTATGGTATCATTGCTAGCAATGGAGCTTCAACATCTCCCACACGTACATCTTCACCAATATTGGAATATATCTGAAAATAGTTAATACGACGCGATAGCGACATGTCTGCGCTAGCTTTGGTTACAGTACCACTTTTAAAGATATTTTGATCAAAACCCAAAATGTCCATTAGAGTTTTATCCATAATTAGTTCAATACCTTTTCCACTTATAGTGAGAGACAAAGTACCTTCTTTTTCAGAAAATGAAATATGTTGCTCATTAATCACTTCATTTAAATAATCTACAACCAATTTAACCGAAGTAATAATGCGAGGCATCAACACTCTTGTTTCATGTAAGATACCACCAAAAGGCTCTACACACTTTCTGTATAAAGATACGGTCCATTCTGTATCAAATTGATTTGACCTTTCACATGGTAAATGTTGCATATCAGATTTTCCATGAACAGCTGCAGAACGATGTCGTAAGAACTGATGAAAATCTTTTGAACAAACTAATACTAGATCGTCATCATTTAATTTGCTTATTGCAATATGATTAGATGATTTAATATAAGTCAATGTTGCCACTTGTTTGCCATCAACTCGAAGGAGATAATTAAATTTCTTCAATAATGTTTCAGGAGTCATGTTTGTCTTTCTTGGCTTAATCACAATCTTCTTCACCAACGTCTTCTCATTTCTTGGAATAAGATCTACATAATAAGCTTCCTCTCGATATATTAACTGTTTATGACCACTTATGTGGTAATTAACGTTAAAATTATCATAGCTTATTAAGGCGCTAGCGAGGTAACCTAAATCATTTCTTAAACTTGGACTTAAACCAACAATCCAATCTTTCTCAACTACATGATGTACATAATTATAATCATCATTGTGCGGAGTAAATTGGACAATATGTTTACTCGCTTTATTCAAGAAATCATATATAAACTTTTTACATGATAAGAGATCTTTCTTTGACCACTGTGGAATGTATACTCGGCACCCCTTTTCACATTGATAAGCAGCTGTACGCCTCATATTAATAGTCATCACCTCATGATCAAAAGTATAGACACAGTTGCTATAAACAAGTTGAGTGACACCCACTTCCCAATTTCCATTTAGCTGTTGTGCATGATCAATGGGAGTAGAAAAGAGTGCGGCTCGATTACTAGTAAATCTCTTTGTAGCCGCATTGCTAAGCAAAATATGATAAAACGACATTTTTATATTGCTGATCTGCAACTTTGCATAACATCATGAAGACTTGGATTTTGGACTCTCTACAATATATCAGAGTTGATCGTGATGGAAACGTACATTTCAAAAATTATCATGGTCATACATCAAGAGGAATTACATTAACATGGCGACAATTTGTCAACCTCAATGATATCATGAGGGATTTGGAATATTTTGAAACATTAAGATTCATCTCCTTGGGTGATCAAGTTTGGCTTCAACATTACAGAAATGAAATTCAAATCTACCATTCTCATTCCGCAAACTGTTTCTCATTTCGCAAATACAATTGGGAGAAGTATAGAAGATATATACATCGCTCCATCATGACATTTATTCGTCGTGAGTTCATCGCCCTACTATGCAAATCTTAATCAGACATGACTATCACGCACCATGAGTTGGAAATTAGATTCCCTACAACGTATTGAGACGGATCATGATCGAAACGTCTATTTCAAAGATTCAACTGGAAATGTGAGAAGAGAGTTTGCTTTATCTTATCGTCATTTTCAATCTCTACATCATATCATGAAGGACTTGAAATACTTCTATATGAAAAGACATTCACGTATTGGAAATCGCATCTGGCTGCGCGTCAACAATCGGCGAATTCAACTCTATCATTCCCAACTTCATACTAACTTCACATTTCATCAAGGTAGTTGGGAAAAGTATAAAAGGAAGGTACATCGCTCAATTTACTCATTCTTTCATCATGAAGCGCCATCGCTACACCATCGTCAGCATTCTCCGTCGCTTCAGACTCTACACCAAAATCGATCTCACAACATTACACCAACAGCTTCCAAACAGCAAGTATTACCCGGGCCGTCCTCAAATGTTAGTGGTGAAGATGAACAATTCACGGAATCTTCAACTCTTCCCAAATGGGACTGTACAGATTCTCGGCGCCCTTTCTCATTCATCGGCGCAGTCAATGCGCTTAGAGCTACAGAGACTACTACGTCGGATATGGAAGAGGGAGAGGTGTGTGATGTCGAATCTGACTGTGGACAATATGGTGATCTCTACTCAATTGAGAGACAGTCTATCATTTTTGAAGATTCGTACCAGCAGTTACAATTTGTGTTATGAACCCGAACTTTTTCCTGCAGCTCTCATTAGTTGTTGGTTACCTGTGCATGTGGCAATCTTTCATAATAGTAAAGTGATCATTACTGGACTAAAATCTCATGTACAAGCAAATGTGATCCTAGACTATCTCATAGAGTATGTACGTACCCAGCGAATTGTAAAATAAAAAACAATTTTTCCAACATGATGTTTTTATTTCAAATCATGATAGAACTTACAAATCATTTTTTCATTAGAGGATGGATTACATGAAAAGTTTTGAATAATAGATGCAAATCGAGACACATGTAAACGTTTTAAGATGAAGTATAGTACAAAAGCACCACACGTTGATGAAAGTGGATGTTGTAGTATGCGTTCATTTCGCTGATATTGACGCGTATGTTTTCTCAACCACTGCTGTGTTGGTATATTTGGAGGTTGAGCAAGAGAGACAAATAGTTCACCACGTCGGTCTTCTCCAATAAAGATCGCTTTCCAATGCTCACCGCCTAAATTCTGCGAATGAGTGTTTAGCACAATAAAGATGGGATAGTGATTTACTGCAGGTGGTAAGGTATCGAGTGAATAGACATTATCGAAAGCTTTCAACGTCGCTTCGTCTGCATTACGCTGCACTTTAGTCTTAATATCGTCAGCAGTCAACCAACTCATTAACGATTATACTGAAGAATCACGTCACGATACTTTGTAATTTCAATGTTTAAATCGAAGATTGCATAAATTAATACATTGATCGTCTCAGGTAGTGTTCTTTTGAACGTCAAATCCAAACGAATATTATGAGGCACGTTCGCTTGACGATAGGGGGCACTAATATCGCTGTCAGCAGTCAAATCAAATGCATAAATAGTATATCCACTCTTAAACTCTTTCATAGTCAGTCCGTTGGTGTCATCCGTATTGTAAAAGCCAAAGACATCCATAAAATCAACATAACTGCGCATAAATTGATCCGCAGCAAAATCTGGTTTATAGGGTGGACCAGGATGACTCACACCATTTACACGTAAAGCAATTTCACTTAACTGATTGTGTTTAAAATTGAAAGGATTCTTCTTTATATTACCATTAAATGCGTCATTTTCAACCATTGCCACCATGAGGAGCTTCGGTGCTTCCGATGGAAAGAGGCCATCTTTCATGAAACTCTTTTGATCTTTAGGAATTGTAAAGGTGAGAAGCTTTGTATGCTGAACGGGGTAAATGGCATTTTGGCGGTTAAGACCTTCAGCATGTCCTCTAATGACACTTGGATTCGGTACTACTCGACGAATGTAAAGTGCAATATCTTCCACATGAATTCTAAAATTGTGAACTTTAGCAAATGCATTCAGCGCAAATTCAGGCTTATTCAATGTCAGCTTGAGTCGCATGCTGGTATTACAGAGTAAAAACTTTGACTGTCTAAAGAAGTCTAAATTCAGCGGACCATATAGCTGACATACTCTACTATCTTTAATCATAGCAGATCGCTTTACAAAGCCACTGTTTGTTTCAACATCAAATTTTCCTGCTTCATCTCTGTACCATCCCATGGCTTCCATATGACTTTTTTGTGCTGCTGGATGAAACTGTGATACATGGTTGAAATATGATTTATAGGGATAATCGCTTTGACCACCTTCCACCTGCTGCTCTCCAATCGTTAGAGAAACATCGCGAAGTAATGTAGTCAATGGTAAATTGTTCAGTCCAACTTTATGTGCATCGTCAATAGCAGTTCCATCTGCTTGCTGAATTCTAAACCTCAAATCAACCATCGCATAACTCAAATCTATGTAGTCATCACTACCACCAGGAATAACAAATTCAATGGGGCCAGCATTCTCAGCTGTTCGAGGATGATAATCTACAATACTTGAACTAAGAATATCTGTCTGTATGGCTTGTTGATCGAACAAACAAAAACCGGAAGTTTTACACTCCATGATTAGAAGTTATAGCAGCGTCGTCGTTTAGCGCCTGATGAATGATTAGAGCCTCTACGACGTTTGCGTGAATGCCTTTTGACTGAAGATCGCACCTTACCAGCTCCGCGATGTTTCCTCCGTCCTTTATTCATTCGTTTAGGTGATTTCTTTCCTTGAGTAACACCAGCAATGGTCTGCTTCAATGTTTTTAAACCGCGTTCCTTCCCACGATTCAACAAACTGCTCTTAAAACTTCTACCTCTGGAAAGATCACTAGCAACATCACCAGCAAAGCCAACGGCATTACTTAAAACATTTCGTTTTAAAGATCTACCGACATTGGATATGAGAGGTGCTACAACAGATTTCAGTGCACCAAGTATGCTACCTCCACGTTGGCGGCGAGCGCCGATGTAAATTTGTCCTCCACCACTTACATAGGAGGGTCGTGAATAAAATGAGGCAGTTGGATTCATAGCTGAAATCCTAAACATTGTTAGTTACAACTTTGCATGAATCACTGTCGATCACTTAGATGAAAGATGTCAGCACGACGCATCCAAGAGTTCATACTTGAAGGATAACCAGTCCATTTAACAAGACACCATTCTTCACCTTGCCGTTTTTTTACATCGAATGACTTTCTCTACCAAATATGTTTCACTTTCAGTGACTACCTCAATCTCATCGCGGTAAAAGCTACCCTCAATTTCTTCATTATCGTAATCTTTCAACTTGTAGGTGGTCGGAGAGTCTTTTTGATTAATCCTTGATACTGTAAATACCTCCTCTGTCCAATTCGGAAGGTACCCTCTAGCAAAAACACTTTTCACTTTTGAGATACGAACTTTATCGCCAATTTTCACATCACTTTTCACATGAGTGCGTTTACGTTGGAATGATTCGCGCACTTTATCTACATTGTCAGCATTTACATCTACTGGTCTGAGTCCAATAGAACGATGGATAGAGTGATTGTAGGCATGGAGTGTATCTTGTAGAACCTTTGTCCAATTTTGTGTCAAGTTGGCAGTAAAATGTCGCCACAAGCGATTTTTTAATGTGCGATTAAAACGTTCAACGAGTGCAGCTTTATAAGCACTCTTTACACTAAACAACTCAATGTCATGCCTCTCAAATAATCTTGTCACATGCTGATTTTCAAACTCTTTTCCTTGATCACTCTGAATTCTTTTTGGAATGCGACCTTCTCGAAAAATTGTTTGGAATGCTTTTGCTACTCCTTTCCCTTCTTTAGTTTTTAAAGGTTGAGCCCACGCATAACGCGAGAAAATATCAATGACGGTTAAAATAAAATTATTGCCCGAGTTATGTTTTGAAATGGAGGCAACATCACACAAATCTGCTTGCCACTGTTCATCGATGTCATGAACAATATAATGGCGGGTGCGGTACTTCTTTTTCGCTTGTTTGTGGAGTGTATAGGTAGCCTGACCCTTTAACCATCGTTTCACTTGTGATTGTGGAAGACCACTCGCTTTTGATAATTTCTTGATAGATGCAAATCCTGCCGGATGTTTTACATCATAATAGATTGACTTCAAACGTTCAGTCGATGACGACTGACTCTTTTTTCTCCTTCTCATCCTTTTGTTTTCTTGCCTTTCTACATTTACAACAACTGCAGCATTTAGCTTTAGCGGTTTTGCAATCGTGTTCACATTGCTTAGGGGTTTCATTGTGAGAGCTGGCGCAGCAAGTGCAAGTGACAACGACATTCACCTCTGGCGGCTCATTACATGGCAAGCAACACATCTGCTTCATATTAATAGTCTGAGAACATGTATTTCCTAGGAGGAGCTGTTTTACGTTTTCCTTTTACTAGTTTTAGTGATGATGTAGATCTACGTCGAGTTCTTCCTCTTGTTTGCTTAGTGAGTGTGGGAGGGGATGTAGCAGGTGACGTCTTAAACCAATTTGTTGGCATTTTCATCGTCTGAAGCATTGGAGTAGTAGCCACTGTTGAATCAAGTTCTTTCAATGTCTCATTATTTAAAGCAAATTTTGGCACATTATGCTTTTTCAATAGTTTAAGAAAGTATGACCAACCAGGTGGAACATAGCCCTGACGGCGCTTTCTACGTGTCGCATACTGAATCAAGTCTTCATAACGTGAAGCATCAATCACTTTATTTTCATCTGTAATGATTTCTCCTCTATCATTTACATTGAGATGGGGTTCAATACTGTTGAAAAGAGATATGGCATGTGCGCGAGATGCTAAAGGTGTAGCAGTCGATACAGAGTCACGCATCTTATTCTTCAAGTTTTTCAATTGCTCAACAGTTTCCGATTGTAATAATACAGCACGATGTGGATCTTTGATGTGAACATTTTGCTGATAATCTATTTCTTTCCTATACATTTGATTTGCAAGAGGTTGCTTTACTTGCTGCATGGCAGTCAATTGTACATATTCATCCTGAGGAATAACAATCATGCGAGAATAAGAACTCATAGTTTGTAGATAATCATGGGAGTTTTCAAAATATCACTTCGAAATCTAAATTCTTCCGGACACTCTTGCGTAAAGTCAATGAATAAGTAACCGTATGGTTTTTCAGTAGCTGCTTGAAAAATTTCAATTAAGGCTTTTGATCCTCTGGGTGCAACTTGTTGCGCTAAAATTTCAAATTGACTTTTATCTCGCGGATTCTTGAAAATAGCATAATAGTGTGTATTCAGGTTTCGTGTACGAGCTTCTTTTCCATCAGGAAACAAATTTTGTGTGATATAGATGATAAAGCACCTTTCATGGTGTGCTGCGCGAGTGAACATATCTGTAACATCTTTTGAATTCTTACTTTCTTTTAATAAATCATCCAATACAACAACATCATTAGACTGAAGTTTATCCACTGGAATAATTCCTTCATGTCGAATAAAGTTGCGACTTTGCAATTCCTGAAACAGCGACGGTTGATAAATACCATAACACCAAATCACTCGATTGATAGGTTCCTTAAACAACTCCCTTCTTTTATCCAATAAATTCAGCGTGAAAACAGTTTTACCTGCATGAGATGGACCTGATACAGTCAGAACTTTATCACATTGAAGTCTGAAATCCATTTTATTACTTTGAGACTCAACATTTGCATAATTAACGCTTAGAACCAAAGATATTTCCCAATAGGTTGCCCACGGCAGGAGCTATCATTGGAAGTATTGCTGAAAGGAAACCGCCCTTTTGTGTTAGAGTTTTCCTCTTTCTTTGAAGGGTGACTTTAGGATTGGAGATGAAACGCAATTTCGTAGCATATCGCTTAAGTAACTTTCGTTGTTTTGGCGCTAATTTCTTCGTCCTCAACTTTCTCACATGAGAAATAATTTCATGAATGAATTTATCGTTAGCATGTCGTATAGCATTGTATCGCTGATTTGCTTTCATTCGTCGGAGAGCTTGAATGGCTGAAGAAAACTTTTGACTTTTAAGTTTCGCCATTTTCCGTGTTAGTCTTTGCTAAAACCTATCTTTACCACATTTGCATAGGTACTAACTATTGAGACATAAGTGACACTCGAAATGAGCAATGTCACAGTGGTTACATTTGCAAAGTTGAATGCAATTACGTATGAAACAGCGTTGACAAAAAGCATGCTTACATCTCTTGAAGATGCGCTTTTCATTTCCATCCTTTCGCTTACATACATCACAACACATAGTTTCACCGTTACTGATGTCTATAGCAAGTCTTTTTGAAGATATGAATTTGCTAGCCTTTTTTAAATAATAGACACATGTACAGAAGGAATATACTTCGAGAGTGAGCAGACATAGCTCGAAAACCAGTTGTGCCACAATCAAGTACCACTGCATTTTCAATTTTTCTTTATGGAAAGAAAATCACTAGACTGCTACCATGATGGTTGAATGCGTTAAGACGTTCAGCAATTTTTATCATATGTCTTTTAAAAAATTCTTGGGGGTGATCTACCACTTCCATTGAATAAGAAGCAAAATGGAAAGAGCGACTTTCCACCTCTTCCTTTCCAAAATGACTAAACTTAATTTTCGCAACTAATCGCGCCATGACAATGCTATCAGAGAATGTATTCATTAACTCTAGAAATAGAGTGCTAGCATCATCGACCACTGCTTCGATGTCGGTCTCATCTTTATGAAAATTTATCACATAATCTTGAACAGCTCCTTTTAAACTTTGCCTATGAAAATGTAATGTTCCGCAGTCGTTTGAGAAAGACATGATCGCCCTTTATCTAACCCATCCATTGCATGAAAACAACTCTTCTCATAGTAACATGTATCTAATAAGATTACGTCTACGACACTCAAAGCACATAAGCGAATTGTCATAGGGTAGAGTTAGGAAAGGACTAGTAATTCTCCTTCTTTGATTTGCGTTTTGATGCAGCATTCTTCTCCGACTTGCGCTTCGTACCACTGCTGTTAAGGATTTGATCAATTATGTCGTCCACGTTGGGTGGTTTTGGAATATATAGGATGGATTCCATATGCATGGAGAGAGAGGCTATTTTATTATCCTTATGCCGACCATAATATAGCCCATTCACTTTGAAAAGGATATCCCAAGTACCTTCTCCGAGCTCGTCGCATGTGATGGGTGTTGAATGATCTCCCTCCTTCTTATAGTAAGTACACCAATGTGATACCGGTAGGCAAATGTGATTACCATCCCAAATCTTTCTATAGGGAGTATCCTTGTCATCTCTAGCCTTCCACTCTTGAGCAAGAGGAGTAGGAATGTCCATATTTAATGTCACGTACTCCTCAATAGTATCAAGTTGGCGGCGAATGTACGGACTCACGGGGATCAGTATGTAGTCCCCATACTGATTGTGCATTATCTTGACATCCGTGGAAGGGAGCATTCCCGTTTGGAGTACTACGCCATGATCGTCATAACGCAAGACTTGTTTCAATTTACGCTGTAGCGGTGTAGGATTATGTACCTTGGTTGTTTCTTCCACTGGCCTCAGTTGTAGATGATCTGATCGTAGCGAACCTTGTAACGTTTGACCGCCATTTTGTCCTACTAGCGCAGCAGATGGAGTAGATGCCTGAAAATGGAAAAGATTGTATTAAGTTTACGTTCAAGGGAGGAGAGGGAGGAAAGTAGCGACTTACCATTTTAGTTGGATAATAGAACAGGGAACTAGAGAGAGGAAATGTGCGTCCGTCACTCGTGTGATTCAACGATGGAATGATTCTCACTGTGGAAGGCTCGCTATTTATATAGAAATGCTTGATTCTCATTGGATGATGATCCTCATTGGACAATAACATCAAGCTGATTCCAAATCTGGCCTCCGTTTACCAATCCGAGCCTTCATTCGCCCGCTGGAGCTGTTTCTTGGGAAATTCTAACTCTATCGTTTTTCGTCAATCTCCCAAAATCTTAAATGGCGTCTCACATCTAAACGAAGACAGATATGAACAAGCCGTTTCTTTCAGTGAATTTGTCTCACTCTTAGCTTTCAAACGAGCTATTGCACGACTTTCTACGATCTCTAGAACCAAAGTTGGAAGATCGGAGCCGGGGGGGGGACGTCAGCGAAACTTTTTCTCTCCGATTGACTTGAAACTCACCATACCGATGCAGAATTTCACGCTGAATCCGAATCTGGCGTCCGTTTTCCCATCCGATGCCTCGTTTTGACGCTACAGCCCAAAACGTCCAAAATTCTAACTCTGTCGTTTTTCGACAGTCTCCCAAAATCTTAAATGGCGCCTCACATCTAAACGAAGACAGATAGGAACAAGCCGTTTCTTTCAGTGAATTTGTCTCACTCTTAGCTTTCAAACGAGCTATGGCACGACAAAATCCGTCCACTAGAAGCCAAGATCGAAGCTAGCTGTCCAGAGGGGGGAGGTCAGTGAAATTTGATGAAAAATGTTTTGGTGACGGTCCCAGGTCGAAATTCCACACTTTGGAAAATTTTCAAAATTTTACCCATACAAAGCCACTCTGACACTTAGGATTTTTTCAGGTGAGCGAGCTCCGACCTAAAATCTTGTAACCGCTCTAACTTTTGAACGGCTGGTCCGATTGACTCCCAACAAAAAATGTTGTCGAGCAGTTTTTTCTCCTCTTTCGAATGCAACTCGAACGAACAAAATCCGTTCACTAGAACCAAAGTTAGAAGATTGCTGTCGGGGGGGGGGGTCAGTGAAATTTGATGAAAAATGTTTTGGTGACGGTCCCAGGTCGAAATTCCACACTTTGGAAAATATTCAAAATTTTACCCATACAAAGCCACTCTGACACTTAGGATTTTTTCAGGTGAGCGAGCTCCGACCTAAAATCTTGTAACCGCTCTAACTTTTGAACGGCTGGTCCGATTGACTCGCAACAAAAAAATGTTGTCGAGCAGTTTTTTCTCCTCTTTCGAATGCAACTCGAACGAACAAAATCCGTTCACTAGAACCAAAGTTAGAAGATTGCTGTCGGGGGGGGGGGGGGTCAGTGAAATTTGATGAAAAATGTTTTGGTGACGGTCCCAGGTCGAAATTCCACACTTTGGAAAATTTTCAAAATTTTACCCATACAAAGCCACTCTGACACTTAGGATTTTTTCAGGTGAGCTACGACAGTCCACCCTCCCAACCTGGCCGGCACACCACGCCAACCTGGCCGGCACACCACGCCAATCTAGACACCACATCACCGCGCGCTACACGACGGTCGGCCAGAGGGGGGGGACGTCAGACCCGAAGCACCACGGCGGCCGACCACGACACTCTGCCGGTCCAGAGGGGGGGGGACGTCTTCGACGGCGGCCATCTTGCGCTATCCAGAAGTGGAGTTTTACTTACTACTCATGACTCCTCGCTTTATTCGGCATTGAAGCTCACTTGAGAAACTGGAATGAGAATCTTCAGGGATAACATACATACTTCGTTGGACTGAATTTGAATTTCAAATTGATTGATTTGATCATAGTTTTGTTGATGATTGAGATGTAAGTAAAGATATCAGTGTCATTCATTCCATTTGAAAATTGTCTAACTCCACGTGTGTTATTAATAGCATCAAATAGTTTGAATTCAGTCATTCATGTCAATCAATTGAATAGATATAGATGCTGACATGCTGTTGCATTTAGGCTCGGTCACACTAGGTCCACGCATGCAGAACGCACACGACGCATGAATCGATGAGCTGTGCGTCGCAGTACGTCCAATTTCTTCCCACGGTCTGAACGAGTGCTCCGCGCACTGACAACGAATGCCAACGCTCGTGGAACGCACGCCCTGCGCAGGCACGGCAGAGTGTAGACTATATAAATGCTCTTGATAGAAAATAAAACTATCTTTGTGCCAACCAACATTCAGCTGGCAATGTCAAAAAAGTCGAAGGCAGCAATCGATGCATCGTCCTCATCGGAGAGCATGGATTCGTTGAAGAAGGACAAGAAGACGTTCAAGTTAAGCGAAGAGGAGGAGGAATCGATAGTCACGTTCCTGGAGGAAAATCAATTTATATGGAATAAGAAGTGCCAGGACTATCGAAAACCTAGTATGAAGACGAACAAGTGGGAGGCACTTTCTGAACAGTTAGGTAAACCAGTGGAACATCTGCAAGGCTGGTACAAGAGAATGCGAGACAGCTTTGTGCGCCTCAGCAAGCCTCAAAAATCGGGATCCGGTCAAAAGGAGCGAACGGATAGGGAGAAGTGGACCCTCAAGAAGTTTGCTTTTCTTCAAAGAATAACAAAACACAAACCACAACCAGTAAACAGTGGAAGTAACTTAAAACGTTTCTATTGAATACTATGTTAAAGATCTAATGATGGAATATACATGTATTGCATGCAATGATTCTGGAGATGATATACATGTTCAAATCTGACAAGTCTACTCATCATCTTATACCATGTAGTTGATTTCTAATTTTTCAAAGATACTAAATGACAGTAATGACCACTGATTGTAAATGAATAGATTACGGCAGCTATTTTGTAGGGTGCGGCGATGTTTTATTTTCCCCAACGATCGATTTAATTTCGATTTTTCAGAAAAATTTCGATTTTTTTTCCGATTTCGATTTTTTGTAAACCAAAAAAGAAATCATTTCAAAACAGTCTGAGCTTTATTTTCTAATAACGTGTAAGTGGGCGATACATGTATGACAGACGTCTCAAAACAATACTGAATCATATGAAAGCATATTGTGAAGTCTAATTTGAAAAACGCATTACCCCCTACTCATTCAAAAGTTTACTGTTGCGTCTGATTTTGATCAGTTGCCGTGCGCGCAAGCCACTCAAATTTGCACGACTGGGCGTTATGGTATTGCCCGTTACACTTCCTAGTCTTTCCGAAGCCGTGTTTGTTGCTGGAATACACAAGAATTGTCGGGCAATCCTGGCCAAATTTGGAAGATTCTGCAGTTGATTCTTCCAGAAGGCAAGAACGTCAAATTTCTTGTGGTCGGGTGCAGGATTTGTTTACTCCACCAATTCGACATATCGCTGCCACTCCATCATAGCTCGGTCTTTGATGTTTTTGCAATCTGATTCCACCGGAGATCTAATTTTCATCTGCGACCACAAGGAAACACGTTGTCATTTCTCATCAAACTTTTCTTGGCTCACTCCTGCAGTAATCACCTCTTCTGTGTGAGATTATTTCTGCATTAAGTCGACAATACGCGCGACGATAATGTTCTTCGCAACATCAACTTGTGTGGAAGAGAGAATACGTAGAAATCGTGGATCGATCGCAGAAGCGACTAACAGAATTGGTTGTTCAGTACCAGCTGTCACTTGTTCAATTCTGGATTTAATCTAGTTCAATATTGTGACTTTGAATGAAGTCAAGGCGGTGGGGACGTCGATAGATCCAATGAGTTCAGTCAGGGTTGACAGTAGAGGCAGGATAAGATTGATCGAAGGAGACAGTTCACAACACAAGTCACGAGTAACGTCCTCGAATGGTGCCAACAATGATGTCAAGGTTTCGAGTAATTTCCACTCATTGTTTTGGAGAATCGGTGGAGGATTGCGTGAATTCCGAATTTCGAGCAATGAGCGATTGATTTCTTGACGATTTTCTATCATCACTGACCAAGTATAGAAAGATGAGTTCCATCGTGTTGGAACATCTTGCGGAATTCTTTGAACCGATTTTCCAGATTCTTGCTGCAGATTATTTAGAAGTCGAACTCCAGGATTGCTACGATGGAAGAAGGCAGCTATCGCTCGACAAGATTTCCGAAGATCATTAGCTGCCTCACAGGCTGTGAAGGAGTCTTCAGTACACAATTGTAGTGTGTGAGCCATGCAAGGCATCCAAGGAATTCCATTCAATTCAATACCTCGTCGAACATTGCCAGCGTTGTCGGTCACTCCAGCTTCAAATATCTGATCATTAACATCGATGGACATTTCTTCCATTAATCCACGCAGACAATGTGATATCGTTTCTCCAGCATGGTCTCTATCCGACGAATTGAAAGGTTCAACTCCGATGCAATAGGAATGTAGCCGGTAGTCGGCGTCAATAGAAGATGCAGTCAGCTCTAAGAAATTCTCATGATTCTTAGCGTCGTAGAAATCGAGTTATTGCGTATGACGGGAAATCATTCTCTTGGAAAAAGTTCTGCATTTTCACATCGATTTCTCGTTCCAACGTCGGAGGCACAGTGCGCCGCATTTTGGTCTCATTAGGAATGTCATATCTGTCGTTCAAGCATTCGACAAACTTGCGAAAATGTTCATTTTCGACGAAACGAATATATAGACATCTCTCAGCGATATAGTTTGAGCAAGTAGACGATCGAGCTTTAGAGCTTTGGCACTACCATGTGGATACTTGTGATGAACAACAAAGGAAGTTTCGATGGTTGATTGACGAGATGGAGATGGCTTTCTTTTCACCGCCTTCTTTGCTTTCTCCTCTGATCGGAGTAGATTTTCGGATGATTGTCTTTCAAATGTCTGAACATATTGGTAGTCGATCCATCCTTCACCTTTACACTCGGATTCCTACAGCCACCTGTGAGACATTTCGCTGACGTCTTGCAATTGTCTAAAGTAAAGTAACGATGTATTTGTGATTTCTGTTTCGTGGACATAACGACGGTAGGGGGAGCGTAGAATGCCGAAATTGACTACAGCATATCCCTCTCGATCGAAGGCGATCATGATAACAATGTCTAACTTTAAACCAATCAGCGTCCCAACGAGTTTCGTCACCTGCTGCTCACCTTAAATCAACTATTTTTATAGTGATCTATCAACTAAGAAATAGTGCACGGAGTCAAGGACAATGCCAACGCCGCTGACTCTAGCTTCAACCACAGAATTGACTTCAACTGACATCACAGATCAGTCACACAATAGACTGCCTGAGCCGATTCTGGCTGATAGCAGTAGCAGTCTAGCATAGCAACTTGTTTGATGATCAAGTAGCCATCCTACATGTAGCTAGCTGGGAGGAATCACAGATAATTTCAATTAAGAAATCGTTCTCGTGTATTGTACATGAAATGAATTGGGTTTAACCACTTCCCATACCTGTATTGACCTGAATTGGGAAATGTAGCATTTATTTATCAAAACGAAAAAATCGAACTGAAAATCGCGATCTCTTTTGATTACCGATCGATTTTCGATTTTTCAATTCCGATCGATTTTTTCCCCGATCGATTTAAATCGCCGCACCCTACTATTTTGATAGTCAGTGATACTGAATTGGAGGAATAGGCTAGACCTTAAACTCCTTTTTTGCCGGTATTAATTGCTATTGGATCAATTAATCAGTTATGTGCTGCTGATCAAGTTAATTTAAGCTCCATACACCTAATATGTTTTTTGCTTGCAGGTGAAAGATGTCATTCAAGCCGCCGTGATCTTGATGCTGCTGAGAGTCAATGTGCAGGGATTGTATTTGAAGAGGATGAGGAGCAACCTCCTTGCAATAGTAGTGGCGACAGTGCCTACATGGTGTCTACCAAGAAGAAGACGTCCGATGACGCTCTGTTGTTAACTCTTCAGCAACAGCTTCAAGAGTCAGCCGAGCAAGTTCGAAAAATGCAGCAGACCCAGCCAATGACGGAGCAGGAACTGTTTGGCCAGTACGTGAGAGGAGCGCTCATGACCATGAGCAAACGAAGGTACAAGAGAGCCCGCAAGGAAATTGGTGCTATTCTAGAATCCTTGCAAGAAAGTGATGAGGAGGAGCCTCCTGTGCGTTCACAAATCCAAGTCGTGCCTCCATCACAGCATGCCTCCTGGCAAGGAACTTCCAGCTTCCCCTTTCAACCTCAACCCTTTTGGTCATCTTCTCCTACAAACGCGTGGAGGCAATGGATGGACAAGTATGCTTCTGGCAGCATGTCTTCGCCACAGATTTGTCAACAGATCTACAACCAACAAGTTCAGCCGCACAATTCACTTCTCAACATGGACAGTGGTGCAGTGAATGTCAATGACGCTTTTCTGTCAGCTACGCTGGGACCTTCTTGATTCACGAGCTTTTTTGAAGTTCCAAACGTGCTAAAGGTCAGGAGTGAAAACTCCAATTTCCAGCCAATGTTTGAGATTTTGTTTGAGAATTTATGTTGACCAACCTACAGGTCGTAGGTAGGGGGGAGGGCATCCCCTGAAAAGATAAGATTCATGAACATGTCCCTTTTCTTTTTTCCACAAACCATGGCTGGCTTGATTTGAATATTTGAATAAATAATTGGATTAAATTGGAATAAATTGTTCGAAGGCGCAAATAAAAATTTACGGGTCAATTCTAATTTCCTACTTATGTTGAACATTGACCAACGCATCTCACTGTACTACATTCTACATCCTATTTCTAGATATCAAGTTCTGCCAAGCAATGTGACAGTGTTAGCGTGTTAATGCAGAGATCTTTTTCGGCCACTACTGCAGATTGGCTTCCTCTTTTTTCTTCTCCCCAATACCAGAAGTGTAGTGAACACTTGGTTCGTATTATTGCATAAAGAGTTGAGTGACACAAGCATTTAATTTTAAATTTGTTTAACTTACTTACATTACGAGCGGCTTTTTGTGAGAGTTTCTTTTTTATCTTTTATTTTAACAATTGCTTCCGTAGATTGCTAAAGCAAAGTGTGGGAAAAAATCTGGAATGTTGATTGAATTCTATACGTATTGTAATTTAGACGAATCAACACAATATATTTCAACTAAAGCTTGCACATAGTCATCTTCAGGCAAACAATAGAATTAAGGAATGAAATCAAATCAATTGACTTTCATGGTTCAAATTATGAACATGCAATAAATTATCAAGATAGATGTGTGAAGCTCGGAAATATCATCAGAGCTGAGTCCAATCTAGCCTCCCCAACCAAGGGATCGTAATGATGATGCTTTTCAAACAATGGAAAATGGAGGATAAAAGAATCCATCCTGTGATGCGGAGAACATAGAGCCAGAAGGAAAACAACAGAGAAGGATGCAACCATTTACAACGATTTCCACTATACATAGGGTGGTCATGTGGTTGGGCTCTTGGGGAGGTTGGATGGACTCCAGAACTCTGCTCTGAGGATATCTCCGGAGTTTCATCTCTCGATATGATAGACAGATGCCAATTCAGATTTTTTTTCATAATGTTTATCAGTTTGATATGTCATTCCTATAGTTCTATATGTTTAACCTGAAGATGAGTATTGATTATTTTTTATGTTAGCGTTAGAATTTCGTAACAACTTGAATAGAATTTCCATCTAAAATTTTTGCTTTTCTCCACACTTGCTTTTTTTTTTCACAATAGGCCTTTCACAATACGTCGACCATTTATCAATATTCATAAATGTTAGTAGCTATGAAACCTGCAGGCCACAAGACAAAATATTATTCAATTTAGTTATGCTGTGCAATTCAATTTCGAGCTGAAACTTGATAAGGTCGCATTGTGCAATTTATAATTTGATTTATAATAACAGGGGACATAATAAAGCATAATTTAATCCATAGATAGATTATCAGGAGCCATTCGATAAGGTCTGTAGTATTCTTGTACTGCACATTTTGCATTTAGCCCCGTTAGTAATATTATGATATTTAACCAAAATTAATTAACACTTGTGTTTGAAAACTATTATTAATACTCATTATTTCTTCCCATCCGCAGATAAACACCGAAAAAAAACCCGATTTTTTCAGTAGAATGAGTAACATGTATATGCTGTCATGTTGTACCAACCTATAAAGCATCTTGCATTTACGCAAGATATTGTTCTCGATCTAGAATTTTCTATTTTGCCATGATCGGCTTCACCGGCTTCAGAGACGCACCAATGCTCAGAAAGATTCCTTTCTTTCTTTCCTCCTTGTTTGCTGTGCGACAGCCAGCGACTATGCGGATGTCGCCAGCGATTGGCGCCATTTCTCCACGCACCGGATCATTTCTCGATCTTGATTTTCGGCACTGTCAAGCATTGATGGATGCATTGATGCTTCAAATTGTGCGCATCAAATTGTGGAGAATATACAAATATAACTGAATTATTTAATGCGGGCGGGATGATGCTGCCATTTTGCTCAAATTAATTGCCATGCGGTTGCCTAGAATTTTGAATGAATTTTCTACCCTGGAGAGTCGATAATTGAAGATGCGTTCCGACCGTGTCATACCACGCAATGCATACGGTTTCATCATGTTGGGTCGAAGAGCGAAGGCATCGTCTCCGACGATGAAGTATGGAACACACACATCGTCGTTCGGTAGCGGATCAGGATCAGGGAAACCAATGCAACCATCTTCAACATATTTCTTCAGTTCGGAGGCATTGTAGATTTGGGCGTCTGACGCTGATCCCATTCCACCGATGTCTGCCCAGATGAACTTATAGTCTGCATCAACAAGAGCCAACAGCACAATGGAATAGTATCCCTTGTAATTGCAGAAGAGAGACCCGCTTTTAGGGGGACACTTGCATTCCACATGCTTGCCATCAAGAGCACCACAAGTGTGAGTGAAGTTCCATCTCTTCATGACTTGTTCAGCAATAGCTCGCCATTCTACCGGAGATGATGGACACATCATCACTTCATCTTTGTACTCATCAATGATAGCCTGACACACTTCTGGGATGAGAATGGATATTGTGTTGTGCGGAACTCTCCACCCGTAGGACATTGAGCGATACTTTGTTCCTGAAGCGAGATGCCGAAGTGTAATAGCGAGTTTCAAACCAGGATCAAGAGCTTCTCGGAAGGTGGTCGATTCTTTAGCAATTATTGATCTCACTCTCTGTAAAATTTCGTCAAACATCCTAGGGGGCATACGCATTAAGTTCTTGAATGAGTCTTGATCTTCATTACGCAATTCGACAAGCAACTGATCATACAGGCCAAATTGTCGTCTTCTGCCGATCCATGGTCGGACCCAATGTCTTCGACGTTTTCTTGGTCTGCTTCCCTTTATTCTGCGGACATGGTGAAGTGCTAGATTCATGAGGTTCTGATGATGACGAATAGCCACAAGTTCTTGCATCCTGTCCGAATTATCCATAGTCAATCAACATGTAGCTCATCAAAGCGACTACAGGCCATATTTATATCTTCATTTCTACGCTGCGCATCCACTACGAGTGCTTGGCGATCAGCCAGCACTCTCGACGCATGTCTAGCGTCCTTGCAGCGTCCTTCTAGCGCACGGCTTCATGCGTGTTGTGCGTCGAACAATTTTGAACATGCTCAAAACTCTCGACGCACACGACGAACAGCCACGGCGCGCTGAGCGCACGAGCGCGTGTGTTGAACGCACTAGACGCATGCACAACGAATGAATGCGTGCAACAACGCACAGTTCAATTTTTCCATGCGTTCTGCTTGCGTTCTGCATGCGTTGACCCAGTGTGACCAGGCCTTATAGGCAGCATGTCAGCGTACAGCGTACATACATACAGCGTATATAGATAGATAGAACGTTGAATAATACGTTGAAAGCTGAATTGGAAACTTTTAGTGGCATTTGCTACGCGTTGCACGGGAATACAATTCCCGACATTTGTAATCTTCAAAACGAATGTTTTTGGTTGGTTTCTCTACTGAGCAGCATGTCTCTTAGAATTTGTAATTGGGAAAAGCTCTTTGGTATGTTCTGGGATGCTTGTATAGTGTTGTGGTATATTTCTAAACGAATGTTTTTGGTCGTTTTGCAAATACGAAACGGAAGTTTCGAAAGCTTGATATTTTCAATTTTCTACTTATCATAGCCGGTTATTAGTAGTATGAGATGGGTTTTAATCAGGCAGTATGTCGCTTTTTTCCTTAATAACACTCTTATTTATTACAGGAATTAATTTATATATTCAAATAAGATCATGATAGTGATTGATATGCATCAAAACAATGAAAATGATGTAAGTTGCGTATTTATAAGTAGTATAAATTGATGAATATTATAAATTCAAATTCTGACAAAAGACATTGACAGAAAATTTTTGCTTTAAACAACTTCTAGTGGTTCAGAAGATACGCCAAACGTAGAAAAACCTTTGTTGTAATTTTTGAGACCAAAACTTACTTCAGGCACACCGTGAAGTCGAGATGAATGATGATGTTCATGGTGAAATGCAGAATAATTTTCAATTCAATAGTACCTCTTTTTTATGCTAAATGAAATTAGGATAATAAATTTATCAAAACCTAATTTTTCGGACTCGGAAATATCATTACCATCGAGGGGATGTAAATTTACACCTTACCTAACTTGAGTACTTTTCAACATGAATCAGTATCTTTCTCACGAAAATTGCGATTAATTGATTTTTTTCTGATGTGGCAAGTAGTGAGGATGCTCAAGAACCACTTCTTCGAACTCCATCAAATTTTGACCCTCCGAAGGAGTTCATGAAAGAATATTTCTGTGTAAAGCTGATAAAGAATAGCTTAAACTCATTACCCAAAATCCACAGAAATAAAGGCATTATTATTGTATTATAATAATTTTATAATAATAATAACAACAGCGTTATATATAATATGTGTACAGCACGATCGCTGACCCGCTAATCGTTGCAACAAGGGAGTGTGGAGTCTGCGAGAAGTATCAAGAAGGTATCAAATCATGGAAGGTCAAGACAATTCAAGACAGGAAGAACAGATGGCAGCAGAAAGCGCTATATGGTCAATATCCGAGGCAAATGAAGGATATCACGACAGAAAGAAATATGTATAGCTGGATGACCCAAGTTACGCTAAAAGCAGAGACTGAAGCACTGATCATGGCCGCTCAGGATCAAGCACTAACAACAAAGGCACACAAAAAGTACATAATGAAGACAACAGCAAATGCAAAATGCAGAAGGTGCCACGAAAAAGATGAAACTGTAGCCCACATTGTGTCAGCATGCAGTCAGTTGGCTCCAACTGAGTATACAAGCAGACATAACAGCGTCGCAAGAATAGTGTACCAGAATATATGCCAACACTACAACATCAAAACAGAGAGAGATTACTGGAAACACAACCCACAGGTTACTGAGAATACGAAAGTCAAGATACTCTGGGATTTCGGAATTCGGACGGATAAAAGAATAAACGCGAACCGGCCTGATATCACAATAGTTGACAAAAATAAGAAAGAAGTGAAGCTAATAGATATCTGAATCCCTGAAGATAGAAACATTAAGAAGAAAGAGCAAGAGAAGATTCAAAAGTACCAAGACCTCAAAATCGAAGTTCAAAGACTATGGAAAGCAAGAACAGAAGTTGTACCAGTTGTCATCGGCGCGCTTGGAGCAACAACACAGAAGTTGAAAGACTACCTCCACAGACTACCGGGCAGTCATGACATTCGCAAGCTACAGAAAGCAGCGCTTCTCGGAAGTGCACATATCCTCCGCATGCACCTAGGCCTCCCAGAGACTTGGTAAGTCTCCGAGACTAGGGCTGTAAAAAGTCACCGACCATAAGTGTCGAGAGTAAAAAAAAAAAAATTTGCATTATAATTATAAATATAAGCAATCTATCTCCTGGTGAGAGGACTGCATTCAAGGAATAGAATAGAATAAAATCGAATAATGCTTTATTGAATGAGAGAAAAAGAAAATTTATATATCATTAATGCAGACAAGGGTGGTACTCTTGTCATTTTGCACTTTGATGACTACAAACGATGTATGATGAGCACTAAAGTACTGAAGAAATATGCACTCTTATTGAAAATTACAATATCTCAACAATAATGATCGTAATCAAGAAATTCTGTACACATGCTTGAGAAAAGCAGGAAGTTTATCTGCATAAATTTAATTTAATGATGTCTCACTTCTATGACTTACCAAAGGTTCACAAACTCACTTATCTATCAGATGCACAAATAGATAATTTCAATATTTACAGACTGATTTACTGTACCTTTGGATTTAAAATTCCGTCCTATAAATTCTAGTACCGGTATAAACAGTACAACTAGACACCTAAGCTACTGCCCAAGCCCAGCTTTGCTGATCAGCATGAAAAGTTGTTGTAAAAATACGTATGATTTTATTTCAAAATTACATCAAACTGTCAGCAGTGGAGCGAAATTTGCCTCTTTCGACATAACATCACTTTACACGAATATTGATCATACGTTGGGTATCACTGTCATCGAATTCTGGCCTTCGAAAAAATAGAGACACTAGCCATGAACACTTTACAACGCATTTCATATCGGAAGACATTCAGATTGTTCTAAAAAATAATTATTTCAATTTTGAATCAACAGCATTCTTGCAAACTCATGGCGCGGCCATGGGCTCCAAAATGGCGCCAAGTTATGTGACTTGGGTTTGATCGAAGACATAGTACTTTTGCGAAAGAAATACTATCTACAGTTGATTATGATTCATTTACGCAGTCTTCGTGGGAGTATTTACATAATTGTTTTTCCATTCTGAGATCTAAATTTGTTTTATTCCTTTTTGAATAATCTAGTCTCTGAAATAATTGACTTGCAAAATCAACACACATCAGCTAAACTTCTTACATGTTCTTACTTACAAAGAAAACAATCAATTCGGAGCAGATATATGCTCTAAATCTACAGATAGACACAGTTATGTGCCGTTCAATTCCGGTCACCCAAAACATGCACTGCGTAATATGCCATACGGCATAGCTAAGCGAATAAATAGAATTGTCCAGAAACACAACGTTAAAGAAAAACGACATCACGAAATGCATACAAGACTTAAGAAACCTGACTACCCCGAGAAACTGATAGTCACTGCAAGTTCAATAGCCATGCAAATTGCATAATTACTAGGTCTTTAATAGGCACAAAGGGCTATCCGTATAGCTGACAAAGTAAATCGTACACAGAAATGAGCTCAAGTAAGCCTATCTTTAAGCGTTCTATGATTCGATTCGAGATTCGATTCATAATTTGCCGATTCGCAGGTCCCTAGTCTTTACCCATTCTATAAATCCTATGTTCATGGTTTGAGTGCTGAAAATGAAAATGCAGACAGCAATTTCAATAAAGATAGTGATTATATGATAATTATTGACTATTAAGAAGGGAAGTACATATTCATAATGAAACTTTTTTGCAGGAATAGTATCTCTAGTATTGGTTTGAAAAATTGAAATTGTCAATGTTTCTATTCAACAGAAATGCATAACTCAACCCTCAACCGCTAGTTAAACCAAGTCTACCTTCGCATATCATTGCGGATCACAGATCGTTCATAATGAACATCTTAATGAATATATAAACTAATAAACTGTGGGTGCATTCCGGAGACATACGCGATAGGCCATAAGCCGCAAATAGAGTTCCAATACTGAAGTTTCTATGAAAAACTGGCATGCAGAATAAATCATAGGCCATATGTCATATGACATAAATCACAAGTTATAAGCCATAAGAAATCACCTTGTTGAGAATCCTTGGATGATGACCTTCAATGTAACCGACGATAGCGCGTCGTTCTTTATGTTCTTACGAAAATTTGAAAAATATCATATATTTTCTTCTTCTGGCGCAATCTGTCATGAGAAAAAATATTGTCAAAATGACTTATGGCTGTGGATTATGGAGGATCATGATACGACTTGCGACTTGACTTATTCTGTGTGCCTCCGGTCGTGTGTTTATGAAATGCGCCTGAAAATTGAACGACAGTAATACCTGTATCGCAAGTAAAATGAGGGATAGGGAGTTTGATCACCGTGCTGGCAGTCCTGACTTTCAATTATTTAACATTTTATTGTTCTATTTATATTGTGTTTGCAAAAAATGATATATTAATTATTGCAGGGGCACTAACATAGGCGACATGCTAGTACTGTGCTAAACGAAGAATTTAATGAACATCCGTCAAAATTCCACATAATATCTTATTGCGTTTCGCATTGACTCATAGACTTGTACACCGATTTAGAGTTCCAAGCCTAAAAGATTTCAATTCTGGTAGCAGTTAGATTGTCCTCCAAATTAGATTTTCTATCTTTTCGTTCGGTCGCAATAGATAGAGGATGAATAAAAAAAACACTGATTGATGTCGACAAATTCTGGTGGCATTACCTGAGTGGTCAACAATTGGTGCTACTTTATTAAATTTCTGTAGTATGTATTTCATTTTTTCTTGAAGTCCAAATTTTATGCATCTTGCGTATTTTTGCATTTATGCATACTACAAAGATTATCGGAAAAACTACTAATTGTGCAAAAGTTCCCATCTCAAATTTTTTGAACACTGAACATGAAGTTAGCAATTCTCTATTTGTCAATCTTTTTGTAAAGAAATTGTGTAGGACTAATGAGGCTGGGTGATAAGGTTAAAGGCTTGGTTTTCATGGGGACGCTACTTAGATTAAGGTCAAATTATTTTACTTTGAATACTTTACTTCATTTTACACTAGCTTTTGATAAATGCATTAAGATCTGATGAGATACTAAAGGCTCTCCTAATGCACATTATCGATGGAAACGGGCTACGCAACCGTGACCCGGAGACCAGAAATACACATTTTTCTTTTAGTCGATTTTTTAGTGTTTACTGAATAATGAAGATTGACTGCTATGTTGTATAATACAGTGCAGCATCATTTACTGCGGAAGTAGTCTTCACAACCGGTAAGTAATGGCAACGTGTAAACCTTCTAGCAGCTCGCGCGATTGTAGAAAGAATAAGTTCTTTCAGAAAATAAAGACAGTTCCGAATTCTGATACGAACGGAACTCGACATACCGGTAGCAACCCCTCGCCACTTTGGTCTGTAGTATTCGTTGCAATGATCTTTCTTTTAGCGAGAAGTTTCTCGATTCTAAATCTGGCTAAGTGCATGCTACAATTAATCTGAAACAAAATAATTTGACTAGATTTTTTGAAAAAGTAATGCATTTCGACTGATGGCGAGATGCAGTATAGGGAATGTTTAATTGAAATTACCGACAAGTATTGTCTAAAATGCTACAGACATCTCTCTATTCCTTATTGCGAAGGAAGGGTCATTTAAGTAAAAGACAGGTCAACAACTGTTCTGTCATCTCTCAGAATCGATGATTGCCGTGGACCTGTACAGCTGGCTTCATTATATTGACGCCTGAGTCGCAGCCGTGCCGACAAGTGACAATCCGACCTGCATTCTTTTATAACGATCGACTTGCATGCCCTGAGGCCTTACTTTTCTTTCGCCGTCGAATAATAATATATTGTTTTTCCAATCACCTTAGCGATTTACAAGTTCAGACTTATAGCGAATAATTCACTTTAACGTTGCAATTTAGCTAATGTAGTTGTATATATGTGGTTGGAATATTCAGCAGCAAATGCGTGAAATGTGAAGGATTTTCTTTCAAAAGTCACTTTAAGGCCTCAGTCACAGTGAAAGCAAAGCAAAGCAAACACGAGCGTCCCAAGCAAAAGTATGTCCATAGTAAGCTATTAAACTCTCTGCTTTGCTTTGCTCGCTGTGTGACAGTCTTCAACTGCTGCAATAGTGACTTTATATTTGCAGCAAAACGCTTTTCTTGGAAACGCTTGGAAATCTCGCAGTGTGGCTGAGGCCTTACAATACATATGTAAAAACACATTCAACAAGTGAGTGCATCCAAATGAAATTATGAAAATCGAGCACGTCTTGAATATACCTAAGCTCTAAGTGATGTGGAAAAGAAACAAAATACTCCTGAATAAATATCCCATTAATGAAATCTTTGATATATGTAATATTAACATAGCATTCAAACTTTGCAAGCTGCATTTGAAGCATGGCCATGGTGCAATGGATAATCATAGTGTGATTTATAGACTCATATTCATATAATAATGTACAGTTACGATATTGAAGATCATTTTGTTTCATTGAAAGTCGTCCTTAAACTGTAGCAGAAATTATCACCCATGGGCGCAATTGTTTTCTCAATGTATTGTTAATTTATAAAGGGCAAATGAATTATTAGAGCATAATGTCGAACACTTTTATTGTGTGCATCAGGTTTCTTGCCCAACATCTGGATGAGCATTTTTTCAATTAAATTTCGTTTTCCAATGAATTCAACAAATGTGATTCATACTACCGTTGGACTTATGAGCTTCAAAATCGTTCTCCAGTCTGCATATCTTGCTGTATTGGAAACATGTATCTTAGCACGATTCTACATTTGAAAGTTAGCTAAATTGCGAGTGCGGGTACTGGTGATACTCGTATATTTCTAAAATTTAGGCAAGTAGTTTGAGGAAGAAAATGATAGAAGACAAAATTTGAGTAGACACTGAAGAGCTGTCAATACTATGGGTAATTCAGGGATGGCTACGTGTATATCAAGTAAGCATATGAATGCCGGTATTGTGTTTACATAACAGGCCACGTATTTGACCTTCCAGTTGACAAAATCAAGCGATTTTTGGTTTAAAGTTTGAAATTGCTCTAAAACGAAAAGTCATGGAAACATGCGTGTATGTCAAGATGCATCACTTAAAAAGCATCACAGCAAAAATGCGACAGCGGGATGAATCGCCTTACATTCCAGTGACCAGTGAAAAGATAAGAATCATTTAATTACGCTTAAGTGTAAATAATATGTTTTACTGTCAATGACATCGATTTCTACTACTGTACATTTAAACTAGAAGAGACATCGTTTCATCAATTCCTGTATTGTAGAAATTATCACAATGAACAAAATCATCAGAACATAAAATTCTGGACATACAAGTTACAACACCATTTCTTGAAATCAAAATATTCGCATTTCCTTGAAAGGCATTGACACTGATACATCGAATCGCAGCAAATCTCATGCTATGTGAAGTAATTGGAAAATGTGCATGTACTCAACATAGTGAAACCATTTCAAAATCAAAATACAAAAAAATTAGAATTGAGTTTAAAGATGACTTAAAGAAGTTGAATGGAAATTGATTTGTTACAATTTTAGCAATAATAGGATTGTATATTTATATGCATTGCCATCATCATTTTCGGCCACTATTTCCTTGATGCTCAATGACATTGTAGGAGCGCTTTTAGTGCATCAGCAAATATTATCATGCACTATGCATGCGTATGTATATACATGTATAACTATATAGGCCTATTTTTACTACTAGAAGACGCCGAGCTTGAACATTTAATTTTTACACAATGAATCGTTGCAGAGATGCAGGGGGAATGATACAGGAGTTATTGTCTTGGCATTACATCTATATTATGACCTTGTACAATTGATATAATTTTCTCGATTGAATTTGTGTTAAATGAAAGTATATTTCTCAAAAATGCACTCTTCTGTAGAGTATGAATTAGCCAATTAATACTTATTTGGATAACAGTTGCAGATGATTTTCTTCCCATCGTACTTCAGATTTATGATTCAGTCACGAAACTATGTGTCAAATGTAATTATCATTGTGACGGATAGAATTAACAATTAAATTATCAATAGAGCGAAATGAAATAAACAATAGGCCAAATTGCCATGCAAAAGATGTGCGGCTGGTTGGATTCGAACCTACGACCAAGGTTAACTAGACCCGTGCTCCACCAATTGAACTACGAGCCGCTTACATGCGACTGTGTGATTTGGCAGGATCAAACCCTCACCACCACACATCAGTTGTCATAGCAATTATAATCAATGAATATGTATGTCGTCACAATTGTGGCCGCCAACATTAAAACAAGTAGCAGTGATCGATAGTCTACCAAAGTGTCTTAAACCAAGTTGCAGGCATTTCTAATATCAATACCACAAAAAATCTCAGTTTAGTCAGTAAATATTCAATTAGTAATAGATTACTCCAAAAAAACAGTTTACTAATGAAGCAGTTTTCTATAATTATCATAGAAGTTCAAGAAATGATATCTTCAACAGTGAGTCTGCTCATTTGATACCAGTTGGCAAATATTCACTGAGACAAGAGCGCTTGACACTGCTATGTTCTTCATTAAATGTTCCTAATGTTTGTTCATTGATTCACGAGTACTGAATTTTGTGAACTGCAGTGTCATTACAAAAACTGCCTCTATGTGGGTAGTGTGACGTTTTACACATTCAAGAATAATTTTCATGATCTACGTTAATTTGTACAGCCTATTCTAATGAGCAAATTTATATTCAGTTTCAAAATTGCTTTGAGACCTATATTTGAATTCCTTAAACAAAGGAACATCGCAATTATCACTATTTTCCAGCAAATGCTAAATGCAATAAATTAGTTATTTTTTCATTCTCTTAGAAGCGATGATACTGGGACGAGATGTGTCCAATCGAAAACACTTCCAACCATCACGGCTTTCATATGCATTTAGATGTCCTCTTAATATCAGTCAAAAGTTACTTTTTTAAGATATAAACTGAAATGCGCTGTCTTTAGAATGCTGAATCAATGCTTATTGAAAAGACAACTTGCATATTACATACCCGCAAATCACATTTTATGATGCAACATGCTGCGTTTCAAAGAAATGCTGAACTATTCAAAGATGGAATGTTTTGAGAACATTGACTATCAATCCATGTCTATTTTAACTTTCGAAGATCACATTTTATGCAATTTTCATAGTTAATGTAGTAATTCTGTTTCTATTCACCGGTATTAATCATTCGTACCTTCTAGAGAAAATCGTGCACCACACGGAATTTTGCATACTGACAATTTATAAAATAATATCAATTGAGCTGATGTAAGAATCAAGTATCTGATTCCTTCTTCGTGGTAGAAAATGCTGTGTTCACATAATACACTTCGTAGCAGCAAGATCGTTGTTGATGTTTTTCCTGAGCTCTCTCAGAGACAGTGAGTCCTCCTCGATAGACTCCCAAAGCACCGTGATTTCTCGTTGCTCGAAATTTTCGAAACCCTTCTCTCTCTAAAGTTTGCATTATGGTCAAATAACGACGATAATCCTTTGCCTCTGAGCGCTTGCCGGTAACTTCCTTTGTGTGATATTCCAAGAAAATTTGCTTGATGCTGCTCAACAATCCATCTTTAATTATACTTTCCAGGGAGTCCCATTCAGAATATTCCACATCGATCTTCACTATGTCGAGAGTCTTTTTGTTATCCTTGAACATCTCCAAAAATGCTTTTAGATTGTGAGAGCGAAACTTGTCCGTTACATTGGGCTGACCACCGATGCCGAGAGGATAGAAAAATACTTTCCCTGGGGTGTGAATATGCTCCGGCTTGTTCATGGTAGGATCAAATGCACGGACAGTACAATTATATTTTCCAGACATTTGTTCGTCGAATTCCCAGATGCCACCGACACCAAAGGAATAGACAAGGCACCCAGGACGAAGAGTATAACCCTTTGACATGCAGACGTCCCACCCACCATCACCTTGTCGACCTACTCGAATCAGTCGAGAACACTCTTCATGAACACGCAAAACCTCTACGAAAAACATATCGCGCAAATCTTCTAGAGAATAAGTGGCAGCGTTTAATTTCTTCATCATGAGAGGTGTTGGTTTTCGCATCGGCGGGCGTTCAATAAACGCCTTGATCACATTCCTGGTTATAGACATTTGTTCACCACGGATACTATCATTTCTGTATTTAGCTGTCCACAACCATTTTAAGTGAAGAAGAATGGCAAATACCGATAGTAAAATAAGCACGATAAGAAGAATTTGACGGCTCGATGGCTGCATGTCGAAGCGTGTGATGCAACTGAATAGTATTTACCGAGAAAGTTCTTAATGGTGAATGATGAAATGTGTAAGTAGCCAATCAATGGTCTCCTGAGGTACAAATTATAATCTGGCAATGAGATGATGCAATCACCCGGAAGGAATCAGAACTTCCACTTCGCTTTTACGTCTGAATCGCTAATTCTCTTTGAAATGGACTTAAGCCACATTAGTGCCAATTTTAACGTATCTTTGATGTGATTTCAAGTATAGCGGGCCCTAATGATAATTTCAAAACATTTTTGGTATGATTTCAAATAATATGAAGCTATTTTCAAAAATACGTATATACTGTATTTGCGTCTTTCATTCATGAATACAATGGCATTAATTTCCTTGCAGTTTTTGCTAAAAGTAAATAAAGTCTCATGTGAAAATCTAGAATAGCCGTGTTATGTATATGTATCGAATATATACATAATAAACCCAAAATGAAAGTCCACCAAAAACTCCAACTGTTCCTCTGTTAATCCCACCAAGAATCAAAAACTCAAAGTAATTTTGATTGCTGAAAAATCTTAGACCGAGCATTGATTGGAATCGTAATTATGCTATATACAAAACATATACATGCTACTGATATGGGATGTCGCTATGTAAGTGGGATTAACAGAGGCTCGTCAAAAGTCGGTTGATCAAAGGCATCTGGATTGCAAGACTTAAAATATATTCCCCTGTGTGTACAAACTCGCTACCCCGGTATCTAGATTGGCCAATATGCATACCAGCTGTATCTACAAGCAAAATGATAAGTTAATCGAAGATATAGGTATCACTCCATCAAGATCCCCAATCTCATGATTGTAGGATTGACTAATATATGCCTTTTTGCCGCAAGTTAAACTAATGTTGTGAATTACAACTATGCTAAATTGAAACAGTTCTTCCAGAACAACTCAGCCCCACGATAAATTTTAACGATAAGCTAATAAATGTGAACGAATTTCAGGATCCTTGGATTGAAATCCCTTCTTTCTACTGGCAGTAGCAATTCCACATTTAGTAATCATTAAGTGATCGCATTATCTCATACTTTCACATTCACACAAACCTCACATAAACCAGAAACCTCTAACGTCTGTCGATGTGATTACAATTTTGAAAAGCAGTTCTGTGACCTAGTAGTATTGAGTAGTAAGAATACTGCTACCAGTACGCCTCTGACTGTTGACGCCAGCGGCCTCGTATTCATTGTTCAAGGAAACGGCGCATCAAGCGGTCAGTGTGTATCACAACAATCGGATACACAGCAATCAGTTAGATAATAAACACGAATGTGTCACCTCCGTAAACGCCCAGTTTCACTCAAATTGTTTCACATGCTCGATGCGGCCATTAATCGAAGCATATTTTTATATTGATCTCACTCGATGTTATGAGATATTTCGCTCTATACAAAGTAACAAATTAGCTAAAATTTGAAAGAACGTTACTTCTTCAATAACAGATTTGAAATCGTAGCAGCATTTCGAGCAGCATATTCATTCAAAAATCTGCATGATTACTTTTTATACATTAAGCGATTGTCTTGCCTCTATGTGTCGAGTGCTACTTTTGTCTCACCTTGATTCTTTTGTGATGTATGCTAATACAGATTGCAGAGTAAAGCCTACCTATTTAAAATCTCAGTTTTGACCAAATCAGTGTTTTAATTTCAAATCAGCGTTCTTCTAATTCAAATTGCTATAAATCTAATAACTCCAACTCCGAACCTTGTTTTGGAGTCTAAAGTTTTTTTATTGCAGAAAATCCTTCATTGGGTCATCTGGGAACAGAAACTGCCGGGTGCCCAGCTGGCACCCTTGGGCAATTTGCTCTAGATGGCCAAATCCAAAATGGCGGCCACCGAACCTAAAAAATGCATTTTTGTCATGTCTTCGGAAGTATATGAGGTAGAAATGCCAACCAAAGGCATGTAAATAGTTTTCTAGACATCAGGATTACAATTCTAACTTAGTTGAATCGACTCGGTGAGGCTACTAGCATATTCTGATAATAGTAGTATATTCATAAGTAGTATTTATGCTACAACCATAACAATAATAATATTTGCAATAATAATTTTGATGATTATTTTGATGATATGGATAGAATGCATGAAGCAGATGCAGCCTATTGTAAACATATTTCACTGTATATTTATCGCATTGAGAAGGTGATCTGTCGAACTGGAAGACGAGGCTCGCTTTTTATTCCAACTTTTTGTGGTGAATAGTTGACATCGTTCTTTGGTTTCACCGCCCCTGCACTACCAGAAGCAGTTTTCATTTTTACAGCTAGGCTTAATCAACTTACGTACGTGCGTATTTTAGAGATTTGCGTTCGAATATACGTTTTGTTTTATCTTTAGGTACTACCATACTCCGTTGTGCATGTATCCATTTAAACTTCTAATTCTATCATAACCAAACGTAAGTATTTTTAAGCTTGATTGCTTAATGGTTCTTGGTTTAGAGAATGTCGATGTCTTTGTAAGTTCAGTAGGCTATAACACAGTGCGCCTCTTGGTGTAGAAATTAATGTTGGTGTCAGTAATGTGCAGTTTGATTGAGATAAGTATTTGAATTCGTCTTTTGCATTTTCAGATCATGAATTGATGGACGAGGAATGTTTCTTCAAGCGGAGGTATGCGTGTGGTGATAAGAGAGAAAGACTGATTGATTCCGGACCGAAACGAATTGAAAGCATCATCAAATGCAGTAAAATTTATCTTGATGACAAACATAAACTGCTTGAAGACCTGTTGCGAGAAGATAATAACTGTATTGTTAAGTGTCATAAGAGCTGTGTTAGTAGGTATACCTCAAAAACGCACATAGAGAGACATGTGAAAACAACGAAACGAAATGATGAATCCTCTCTGAATCCTCCACCAGTAAGAACACGAAACTCTAGCGGTACAATCTTCAGTTTTAGAAAGCATTGTCTCTTCTGTGGGGAAGACTGTTCTTTGGACAAGGATCCGAAGCATCCTAGTAGATGGAAGCCAGCATATTTGTGTCACGAAATTGCCAAGAAAGGACAAAAGCCTTTGAAGCTATATTTGCTGGAGATTTGTGACTCGCGGGTTGACGACTGGGGTTGGGCAGTAAAGGCAAGGATAGAGGGAGCCATAAGTGACTTGCATGCAGCTGACGCACGATACCACGTAGCATGCCGATGCAAGTTCATGGCACACAGATCTGTTATGTGTGCTACAAACGTGACGTCGAGCGATGATACAGATGAGGCTTTGAATTGTCTAGTGAGATCTCTTGAAGAGAACACAAAGCACGTGTGGAGTTCTCAAGGCTTTGGAGGTACTTGTCTTTCTCGCAGGAGCCTAGTTGCGACTCTCTCTGAGTACTTCGGGACGGAAGTCCTAGTGTTGAGTTCCCCTGGCATAGCGAATATCCTAATCTTCCGAAGTACTGCATCAACGCTCCTGAAAGTGGTCGACGAAGACGAGGACGATCTGAATGCTGCACTGACGAAAGTCTCAAAGAATGTCAAGAAGGAAGTGCAAGAAATTCCAAAGAACAAACTTCATTTTGAAACTGAAATGAGTCGTGAAATAGCCGCAGAATCCGTGAGTGAGACTGTACTCGCTTTACTCTCGAAGCTGTCCCTCATATTAGATAGAACTCTACCTGCCATTCTGATCGGTTCCATCATCACAACTGCATTGCACAATCATCCGACGAGTCTTCAGATTGACCTGGGAATACTTATTCGTGATTCGAAAAAACTTATTAATTTGATGCATGGATTTGGCGTAACCTGCTCCTACGACGAAGTACTGCGCTTCAAAAAATCAGCCGCTACTTCAGTAGCAGAGGAATTAGACTTGTCAGGAATTTCGGACGCGAATAATGGGCTGATTCAAGTCATAGCTGACAATTTCGACGCAGACATAGCGTCTCAGAACGGTAAATTGTCGACCCATTCGCTAGCAGTGCTGTTCACTCAAAGTGAACAACAATGTATTGGTTGATCAGCAAGATACACGTGTTATCAAACGCATAACGAATGAGGATGTGCGCAAGTCTGTAGAGTTCAATCTGGAAATTGAGAGATTCAAAGGACGAAGAAACCTGCATTACCACCAGAAGCCACGACAAGACCAGTGCTTTCACTGAAGGTGCTCTCTCTGAAGGCGTTGTCACGTCAAAGGGCTGAAGAAGTAGATACCGTTGTCGAGGAGTTTGGGTGGAGTTATGCCGCAAAAAAAACGCTTTTACCGACAACTCTGCCGGATACAGTGAATTCAGCACCAGATTCTGTCTTACGACTCATCAGATGTGGTTGTGAAAGCGACTCATCGTGTTCTTCATCCCGATGTGGTTGCCGAGGCTCCAGTCTGCCCTGTACCATTTTTTGTGCATGTTATGATGTGATTTGCTACAATACTAATCATTCGCGATGTCATCAACTTCCCTAAATTATGGAAAGTATTAATACTTTGCAGACCTATAGCATATCAGGTCGATGTTATGTTAAGAATACAAACGCATTCTGGTTAACATTATTGTTTTGAATTTGACATAGGCATTGGTAATACGATCAGGCATACTGTAAGGGTAGAAATTACGCTGTGGGTATTCATATACATGTATGTAGTTGCTGTGATACAGTCTATTTGAATCATTAAAATAGTCATCAACATTTTATTGCAAATATTATTATTGTTATGGTTGTAGCATAAATACTACTTATGAATATACTACTATTATCAGAATATGCTAGTAGCCTCACCGAGTCGATTCAACTAAGTTAGAATTGTAATCCTGATGTCTAGAAAACTATTTACATGCCTTTGGTTGGCATTTCTACCTCATATACTTCCGAAGACATGACAAAAATGCATTTTTTAGGTTCGGTGGCCGCCATTTTGGATTTGGCCATCTAGAGCAAATTGCCCAAGGGTGCCAGCTGGGCACCCGGCAGTTTCTGTTCCCAGATGACCCAATGAAGGATTTTCTGCAATAAAAAAACTTTAGACTCCAAAACAAGGTTCGGCAATTTTTGCCATTATTCTGCCGGACTAACAATCATATGCCCTGTCATTAGTAATTTATTACTAATACATTACTAAGCCCTGCATGAGAGCTCCAAATTTATTTGGCTGTTTCTACTATATTGGTTATGCTGATCACGAATCCGAGTGATGCCACCTAGGCATTCTTGGTCATTTTTCACAATTTTGATTTTAAAACAGCTGCTTGCAAAGATTCAATGATATTAAAAATTGACCAATGCATTTCGAAACCAAGTTAATTACTCATCTAATGAAAATCTCTTCATGGCAACAATAATCTAAATTCATGTAGAATATCTGTGCGTTGCTCTTGAGGTTATCAAGTAGCTGCGGTGAGCGCTTTATATGTAGTATGTTAGACTTATTATATGCTGAAAAGCACGAAAAAAGAAGGAATTGGCCACATAAATTATACGGTCATATCGTGCTGAACCTGAATGATTCTTGAAACATACCAATCCTAATTCGAAAGACGGACCGAAAGATGAATAGTCATTTCATGCAATAATATTCCACATTTCTTTTATTTTGTGTTGTAGACTGTGGTGTTTGTGTCGAAGGAGAATAGGATGTATGCACTGAAAGAAACATCTCCATAATCTCCAGTGATGTCCAGTATTCTCTAGTGGACATTAAACGGATACTCCTTGTTATCTGATGTTGTCAATCACTTGTAAGACTTTCTTTGTCGATTTTAAAAGACAAAGCTCCGAATTCGGATCGCTTTATATTATTGCAATAATCAGTCAAAGAAATCTGTCGCAACCTCCGGAACTACATAGAACTGTGTTTAATAAACTGTGGATCATAAATTATGCAGGATATAATATTTTATGCAGACGCTTTAAATAATGCTGTGATATATGTCGCAAGATCGAGTATGAAGTATGCTTAAAATGTTTCTAAAGCTTCAGATCAACGTATGTCACCTGCAAAATGTATAATCATTTCAATTTATCTTTCATGGGCTCTCTCAAGCAGCACATGCTCATTATTCCAGCGCGTCCTGTCGATATAATGCAGTACGGCGATTACCAAAGCAAATGCTTATACTCGTGCGGCAGCCATTTTTATAGTAATTTCAGACGGCTACCGTCTGGTAGATAATGATAGACGTATATACCCTGACCTAGAGTGGAGCGCTTCCAATGGCTACTGTAGTGGTGAGTCTCCTGAACAGCTCCTTCAAACAAATGAAGCGCACTGCTTCCAACCAACGAATGTTGCGGATTGGAGAGTCTCCAGTACAGGGGCGGAATTAGGGTGTGTGGGGGATGAAGCACCCCACACCCGGTCTACAGGAAAATAAGGCGATCTCAAAAGCTGAATATGGACACCTACATATTGCAGCACGGTTTTAAATATCGGTCTATGATCATAATAGTTGCTCGAAACGGAGTAAATGCGGTGCAATATCAGCCCATTCCATGTTTTCTCTTTAAATTTCTTGCGGATGCCTTATGTCAGGTGCACGTAAACCATTTCCTATGGCTGTATTCGGTCTCCTTTGTGCGTTCGCGTACTATTAGCCGATTATCGTGTCTCAATTCCTCTTTTGCAATCAGACAGAAATTGGATGAAGTTGCATGTGTTTTTCAGCACTATTTATTTTCTGAATTTATCACTTTTTGCGCTTGCCTTCTCCGTCATATTGTATGCGTATAAGCATTCCATGCATGAAAACAAAGTGGTATATAGCAGTCAGGGTTATGCCTTTGGGTTTCCACAAATAAAGATTGATTAATTTTAGTACACACTTATTATGTCTTGACTTAACCTAGTAATGCTATACTTTTGTGACGCAACCTATCTGATATGATTGATGTTTTCTATCAAGAACCTGATCGGGCCACTGACTGGTATTGTGAGTGCATGAGAGTGCATAGTCTCGTTCAAATCGGTGTTGAATCGGTATATTTTTATACTAATTCGGTCTATTTTATTGTCTACACCCTCGCCATTAAATATAGAGTATGTACGCGCCTGTTCCAGTATAGATACTTTTAACAAATGGAGTAGGGCGCCTCCAAACGACAGATGTTGCAGATTGAAGAACTTCCAGAATAGCACCAGTATATGAAAATGGAGCAGGGCGTCTTCAAATGACATATGCTGGGGATTGGCGAACCTCCATAGCAGCTCCAGTACATAGACAAATGAAGCGGAGCGTCTTCAAACGACAAATTCAGCGGATTGGTGAGCCTCCTGAACAGCTTCTCTATAGACAAATGGAGAGGACCGCCTTCAGTCGACAGGTCTAGAGGATTTGAGAGCCTCCAGAGCAGCTCCTGAAGACAAATGAAGCGAAGCGCCTCCAACCAAAGAATGCAGCGAATTGGAGAGGCCCGGAATAGCTCCTGTAGACAAATGGAGCGGAGCGCCTCCAGTCGACAAGTGCTAAGTGCAGCGTCTCCAATCGCATAATGCATTGAAGAGCCTCCCAAACTGCTCCAGTAGACCGATGAAGCGACAAAATGGTGTTGTCTGTTTGGAGGACCTCTATCTTAGGAATGGAATTAAATGAAGGATATTGGAATTATTGGACTGATAGGTTTGTAGTTCAATCACGATCGATGTCATAGTGTGTTCAAACATAAAGTTTGAATTTTAGTTTTGATCTCCTCGCTCATGCTATGTGTCCATTTTATGCAATATAAGAAAATCTTTTTCTTTTCTACTTGAGCAAAAAGGGGAGCGCGCTACCACCGCTCCCCCTGCCTACGTCCCTTATTAGCATGCAAACAATTTTGATAAACTTATTCTAGATCAATAGGTTGCGCTAAGGTTCAGCTGCTAAAGTTCAACCTCTAAGGTTGAAATTAGACCTATAATATCTGGCGGCTACTCACCAACGAATCATTTAAGTTCATTTGTAGATGAAATTCTGAACCCGGTTAGCATATCACTTCCTAGATGCTGTAGAGATGCCTGACTTTCAGTCTAAGTTGCCACGGAATTTTGGCACTATTGGAAATTAAACAATTTTTGTCGTTTCATTATATTCCAAGATTTCCCTTGAATTGAACATAGAAAACATTTACTTTTGGCGCCAATATGGTAGATCACTCATTTCGGAGAATTTTTCAGATGATTTTTTGGGATCGATTAAGAGTGCTTCAGAAAATAATTCAGATTCGAAAATGATCTACATGTACAAACTAGAGGCACTGCCATGGATACCCAAGCGCTCCTTACTTATGTCATTTTAGTGATGGGGTTCATAAAGCAAACATGTAGGAGGGCCCATATGACTCAGAGAAATTCATTATGAAGAATTAAGTAACTCCAGTCAGAAATGATAAAATATATTGATGATTGCTGAATCATTTTGGAAAAGTAGATTCGGAGACATTAATGCCTTATATAATATAATAAATAGTCTGAAAGAAAATATACAGTTTACGGAAGAATCGAATAATAATGTTTTTTGAATTTAGCAGATAGATAGCTAAAACTTCATTATCCCGAATCTGTTAGCAACAATGCCTTTTTGATAGCCCAGCAAATGAAGCAACAAATGATAGCAACAATAACAGACTAAATGAGTCAAAGTTATACAAAATCTCTATGATCTCGTTTATAACAACTCACAACGAGAACAATCATAGAATATTTCAAGAGGTGATTCTTCCTGCCAGCGGTAGATTAGAAGTACCCTGTGTTTTGACATTTGTATAGGTTTGAAGAGCTCTTGACTATGTTTACGTGAATTGGCTAAAGACTATTCATCGTATTTGTTCTATTTAGTGCTCTATGATGAGTGCTGTTACATCTGATTGAAGAAATTTCAATGTATTATTCGTTTTCTCTATAGGAATCACGGATGCACTGTGGCATAAACCGCTTTTTACTTCTTTATGATGATGAGTCTTGCATTTCATCATTGAATATATTTTTGCATACCGGGTACTCGTAATTCTAGCATGTACATGTAATGAAAGTGCGGTTCCTTTATCTAAAGTTGAATGCACTAATAATTTATCACTATTCTTTATAAAGAAATCGCTAGGATTATCACTTGCTACTGGCAGAAGAGGAACGAGGAACTCAGATTGGATAGAAATACAGATATAATTTAAAGTAGGAGATTACCGGATGATCTCATTTTTAAATGGGGATTGGGTGGTTAGCCTATTAGGTAAAAAAATGATTTTAGATTCAGGGTAGGATCCTGTTTTGTAATTTTTAGAAGAAATAAGTAATGTATAGTTTGACAAAATGGATTGATATAATGGAAGTATTTAGCAATTTAACTAGGAAATCTGGTATGATATTTGTAGCTAAATGCTTTAGCTTTCGTGGACAAATTCTGTTTTAACTATGACGTCACACCTACATCTATACTGTACTGTCGATATTATATATTATAACATATTATGCGCTATCATAGCATTTTGTTAATACTCGTTTTGTAGTCCGCTTTCGAAGTCAAAATCAACGATAGCTGTCGCAGTCTAGTTTTTACCTTAGAATTCACTACAAGAATCATTGGAGAAGGAGCTCGACAGACTTCAGGAACCACTAAAAAATTATTGGAGATGGGAGCTGTATTTGTTGTAGCACTTAAGACTTGTCATGTCCTGAAAGAAAAAGAACAGCATATATTTATGATTAGCAATCACAGGGTTTCTCACACTGATAACGTAATCTCATGGAATGAAGAAGCACTGATAACAAGTCTTCATCATGCATCATTGCTTACAGGCATGGCATGACTTAGAAATGAACTGTCAATTCTGCGAGTTCCATATTCCTTACATGAGATTATATCAAACGATCTCTTCTGCCTCTAATCATGCAGGACCCTGTGATAGTCATCATTGGAATTAGAGATTTCAGTCAATTGATTTGATTACATATTAATTAATGCGATAAACAAATTGAAAAATAATTTGTGTCAGACTCATGAGCTATCTTTGAATAGTGAGAAACCAAATGTTTATTTATAAAGCGAAAGGAAGCCATATTTTCTCCTTCGGACGCTGATTTTGTCGATCACATAAAGATTCTTGGTGTTTTTTGCAACGTAGATCTCAAATGGGACACTTTTTGAAAAATGTAGAAAGGCTAGTCAGTGTCTTTATGTAATTTGAAAGCGTATGAAAAACTATTTAACAAAACCTGAGCTTATCATGATTTATTATGTCACCGCATTGTCAACTCTTGTGCATAATTCCCTTTTATTAATCGGCATCAACAAAAAGTGCTATGAAAAAATGGAGAAAGTTCGACGGCAGTTCCACCTTATTGTCTATGGAATGGATTGTAACTGTGGCAAGTTTATTATCAAGGGCCTATTTCATAAAACTACTACCACCGATAAATTGGTAACTTACTAGTGGAATGCTGGTATTACCAGTGAAGTCAAATTCTATTTCACAAAGGACTGGCAAATCTCGAAATTCGCTGGTAGTAGCGTCACCAGTTAAAGTCGGATATCTATTGCAATGACTGGTAAGAAATTGTCAAATTTTACCAACAACTCTTTACAAGTTGCCAGTTTATCAATGCTTTATGAAATCCATTTTTACAAATGGTAAAATATGAAGCGACCACCAACGGCGTCAGAGTCATGCTAACCAGCTACCATCGCTTCTTGAAATAGGGTCCGACTTATCAGTGGTATCAATTGTCGGCGTCAGATTTCTATCAGGTGGTAGTTACCAGTGTTTCTTGAAATAGACTTCGACTTACCAGTGGAAAATTACCCGCAACCAGTATTTTGTGAAATAGGCCCCTGAGGGCTTGCATTCTTCATCCTAAATTAAGGTTTACCATGAACTCAGCTGCAAAATGGATTTGCGGTTTTCAGAAGTGACACATGATATATTTTCGAGTCGGTGAGTTTATCACACAAAAAACACACGCACGAGGAAGGAGAGGATGAAATAATAGGAAAGGATGAAAAAACTACAGAAATACATAAATATAGAATTGTCCTATGTAAATATGGATTGAATGAGAATAAAACTAGAAATAGTCATTTCTTAGAGCGATGCACAAAATGCTGATATTATATGTCTTACAGAAACCCACTTAGATGATAACAATGAGCAGCCACTGCAACCACTCAAGTTTCCACACAAGCGTAGAAAAAATATTAATCGTGGAAGTAGTATAAAAGGTGCTTCGATATTTGTAAAATGGATTGATAATATATCACAGCCAGATGTTGAAAATTTGATGAAAGAGAAGGGAAATTTACAAATACTCACATCAAGTAACACGTTTTGGAATAACATGCCGGATCTAATCTTGACTGTTTGTTATGTGGACAATCGCGATTCAAAATATAAACACCGAGGATTTTACGAAAATATTTAACAGTATGAGGCGCATTCACGAAGGTGTGATGATTCGTCACAAGTTTTTGTGACGGCTATCACACAAGTCTGTGACTAGATAATTTCAAAATTCACACAGCTTGTGATAGTTGTAACAGGCTGTCACACCATTGCTATCAATCGCTATGTTAAATACGTCATCGCTCGTTGAGGTTGGCATAGAAACATAGCTGATTCAGGCGATCTGATGAATAACAAGTAGCATCGTAACGAATTTCAATTGATCATTATTTCTACAATGTCCCGCAAACTGTACACTGAGCGATAGAAGGCATTTGTAATGGAGTCAATCAGCGCACACAAAGATATTATTGAATCGAAAAGAAACGATTTAGCAACGAATCTCAAGAAAAATAAAGCGTGGAGTTCCGTTGCAGAAGCATTCAATGCCGAGTTTGCGGAAGACGTAACAGGTAAAGCATTAAATCAGTTATACAGAAAGTGGAAGTCGCTGGCTCGGAAAGAACTTGTGGAAGTTAAGCAATATCGAAATAGAACAGGCGGTGGCCCACCAATCCCTCACAACTACTCCGCCACGACATCTTCTATTCTCGACCTGGATAACGATATTGTTCTGACTATTCCTAATCCTTACGACAATGCTATAAAAGTAGATGAAAACATTCATCCGCATGATGAATCCAATAGTCACCAGTCAATTGCTCAACAAACATCTCAGAAAAAGATGACAATAAAGAAGGATGACATGCTTCTGTTGGAACACAACAAGCGGATGGAAGTTCTTGAAGTTCAAAGGCAGACTTATTTGAAACAGCAATTGGCATTCGACACAATGCGAGAGGCAGCAGAGGTACAGAAGGAGTACTACAAACAGTGGATTACTAGATCCGGATATCATGAAGCGGGACCGCATTCTACACCTCAGCGGTATCAGTGCTAAGTGACATTTTTGTGTTTGTTTTTTCATGTAGACTAAAACTGTATTTGCTACAATTTTCGTTATTATTACATGCAGATTTCTTGGCATACATTATGAATAATAAATTTGTTAGCAATTACAAACTCTTCGCTTTACTGGACGAACATTTATGCAAACATTTATCGTCGCGTATTTTCGATGTAATGAATTTGTTAAAAACATTCATAAATATTGTAAAAAATGATATTTAACTAAGGATCAATCAACTATTAGCTGATTAACTAATAATCAATCACAAATTCATGATTTTATCTCTTTTCCCTCACATATTTTATCTCGATTACATCCACATTTATCCTCGTATTTTGTCAGGATAATATTTTCAGCTCTACTTAATGTAAATTTCATGTAGATGACTTGCATACTATAATATTGTATTCATTAGAAAAGTTGTATATTGCCAGCCGCTTGAGCAAGTATGAAAAATCTAAATTAATATTTCATTTTTCATTTTCATCTTCCTATATGCCTACTACTTTGTCTGGTATACGATTTCAAAATTATTGTACATAAAAGCGAATTATATAAGTTAGTTTTCATTCGTTCGATGAAAGCTTACTTCAGCGGGAGAAAAATCGGCTAATGAGAGTTGCTCTATAAGCGGAACCACGAGCTGAATTTTCAGATTCAATAACATTTTGGTTGAAATTTTGCAGATTACAAGGAATGTCATCTTCGAATGTTACACCTTTGAGAACACACAAGTTATGAAGTACTGCACATGCTACCACTACAACATTTGCAGTTTCATATTTCAGACGAATTCGTGAGTCTGGACCGAGCACTGAAAAGCGTGCTTTCAGGACACCGAAGGTTCTTTCAACGCAAACGCGGGGCACTTATGAAGTGAAAATTGTAATCTTTTTCAGCTTGTGTTCTTGGAAATCGCACTGGGGTCAACAGTACTTGTGAACATGCGTAACCTTGATCACCAATAATCATCGATCCTTGTAGGTCACCACTCTCTAGTCGCTGTTTCACTGCAGACGTATTGTAAATCCTGGAGTCATGAGCCGATCCTGGATGACGGGCAACTATATCTTGAATAATATAGTCATTAGTCACTATCACTTGAACATTAAATGATGGATATCCCTTTCTATTGAAAAAGTCGTACCGTGTCCACTCGGAGTTTTTATGCGAATGTGAGTACAATCAATAGCACCAATAATCGACGGTATTCTCATCTTCTCACGGAATCCTCTGTAAACATCCATTTTGCCGGCTTGGCTTTGCGGGAATAAAATGTAAGTACTCGAGAGAGAAGCGATAGATTTTGTTGTGTCTCGAACTATACGAGAAACAGTAGGTTGCGAAATACCACGACGATCACCGAGTGCGTACTGATAAGTCCCAGTTGCGTAGAATTGTAGAGTCACTCGCAATTGAATCGCTGAAGGAACGGCATTACTTCTGTTTGTGGCTCGATCGAGTTGTAAATTATCCAATAAGTCCACAAACATATGCTTAGTAATCCTGAAACGTCTGATGAATTCGATCTCATTAAAAACATCTAACGGATTTGAACGATCCCTCAAATCCTTGAAAAGTAGAAATGTACGTCCACGTTGATACAAATCATAATTGACGTCGACGGGATCCATTTGTGCAGTTGCTGAATAAGATGATCGTCGTATGTTAAATGATTTTTAAAACCTCTGAATTATAAAGTCCTCATTACCATCGTTTCACAGCGTTCAGAACAGGGGTCGGCCTGTGACAAACGTGTGATGAAAAGGATATGAAGATTTGCACTGCGCTTTTCACAGGGTTTCGTCACAAAGTTTTGTGAATTCAAAATTGAGATATTCACAAACTTCTGTGCTGAGAACGACTTTGTGAATTCGCCTCTATATGATTCAATTTAAAATGAAAATAAATATAATGATCGGTGATTTCAATGGTAGAATTGGTAATTAAACCAATTATTCCAACATAGGACTTCCTGATGGAAAATCAGACGACTTGATGATAAACGCAATGGGCCGAGACTTGATAAATTTTTGCCATGAGACTTTCTGATCATTACAAATGGCAGATTGAAAGACAATTCTGAAGGTAGATGCACGTATTATAAAGCTCAAAATATTGATGTACGGAAATCCGTGATTGATTGATTACAAACTTTTTTCTGAATCTATGATAAATCATCTTACTTGCTTTCAATTAATGGAAACAGTTGTTCATACGGACCACTCCCCAATGCAAATTAAATTTCAAATTGAATTAAAATCTGAATTTACGGAACATGAGCAGCTTTCACATCGAAATTGTCGTGGAAACAAATTGATACAACCATATCAATGGAGAAACGATGTTTCTAGCTGTTTTGATAATGAAAAGTTTACAAAAAAGTGCAAAGATTTGAATAGAAAAAACATGGAAAATAATTCTTCAGTTAGCACTATTTGTAATGAATTATATGCGATTAATTCATCATGCATTATAAACACTAAAATTGGAAATCGAAAAGTTCTATCAGATGAGACACAAAAACTTAGAAAAAATCACAAAAAATGCATCTCGATGAGACACAATTCTCTACAAACGAAACTCTCATTCGAGTGATGAAAAGAAAAAGAATTTTAATTAAAATTGTAAAAGTGGATAGAAGAAAAGAAAAACGAAGTAGGCCAATAGAGATGCACTAATGAATCATGATTATAGACGATTTTTGCAGCTAATTAATGAAAATAAAGATGTTAAAGGCTGAAGCGCAGAAAATGTATGTCAAGTGCATCAGAATTTCGTAGCCATATGTTATTAGTAGCGACTTAAAGTTTTCAAGAAATACCACAGATTTATCTCATGAATATATACCAAAAGTTTCTAAAACCCATTTGAGCATTGATCATTAGTGAAATAACACAAACTGAAATTATAAATGCTCCTAAAGGAACAAAGCTACGGAAAACAAATGGTCCAGACATAATTTGCTTAAGAAGTGTTAAAATCATGTGAAAGCGAAACAATCAAAACTCTAGAAAAAATATATAATGACGTGTTAGGCACCGCTGATGAAATCCCTTGGAACAGTAGTTGGATTTTAACAATGCTTAAAAAAGGAAGAAAAAATGATCCCGATTCATGTAGGTTTATTAATTTGTCATCCTATACAACAAAAAATTCTAACAAAAATATTTGATGCACGACTTAATGATTGGTTAGCTAGAAATGAAGTGATAGAGAAGAATCAGACCGGTTTCAAAAAAAGGAAGTTCTGCATTGGATTAGATAATTATCAAAGAAGTCATGCAAATTGCAAAAATATGAAGCGCCCATTGTTTTTGTGCTTTGTAGATTTATCAAAGGCGGTTGATTTTATTCCCAAAAAAGCGTTTGATTGATCAATTGAAACGTTTGAAACCTAAATTCAGACTTATATAATTGATAGTAAAGACCATCACAAACAAAGAATACAAAGTACAAGTACTTTTCGATGGTACAGTCCCTCAAACTTGAAAATGGAATTCCCCAAGGTGACGCGCTATCACCAACTTTGCTTAGTATTTATATAAATGATTTAATTCATGTCTTAAATGCTGATAAAAGCAAAATTGACTCAATAAATCATTTGATTTCGAAAAATCATCACTGATCTTTGCGGATGATATACTGTGAATGAGCGAAAGCAAACGTGACTTGAATAAACAAATGACAGCGCTTTACAATTTTTGTTCAGAAAATGGACTTAGCATCAATTATGACTAGACTAAGATTATGACTCATGATATCAGCTCTAAATTGAGAAAATTAGATATAAATCTTAATAACAGACAGTTGCCCATTCAGATTGCTGACAAATATAGGTATTTAGGAATGTGGATATCAAGAAAAAATAAAAGTCATTTGGAACAATTGACACCTAAATGTAAACAAGCAGCTTATCTAACAGCTATTAGCAGCTAAACAGCCTAGAGAATTTGACCAAGTTATTGGAGATATTCTAAAAACACATTTGAAATGATGACGTAGTTGAGGATTAAATGCTGCGAAGAATTTTGTTTCTTTAATAATTTAAAAAGTCAGGATCAACTGCAATTTCAATTTTATAACAGGTATCATCATTTTAAGCGGACACTCCAAATTATTGTCTTATCGGTGAATTTGGAATACATTCAATGAATTTTCATTTTTATAAAGCAGTAACATGTTATTGGATACGAATCATTACAAGCGACGAAGGAAGCATACGATGCGGAAGCATACAATTTCAAACGGACACAATAGTAAATACACGTGGTGCTGGTGAATAAAGCAATTGCTTACAAAACTTAGCCTATCTCACTTATGGGATACACAGCTAATAGTTGATAAGCAATCATATTTCATGATTACAAAGGGTCGGTTAGCTAATTATCACAAGCAAGCATGCCGGCACGTAAAAGGGGCAGCATGGGCAAGGATAAAAAAAGGCATTTTCCATATGCACACCTATATACAAGAAATTGGACTATTTTATACGCCTTTATTTATTTAAATTATATAACCATAGACCAGGAAGCACTTACTAGTTTCCCTGCCGCGCGAATCGCGCGGATTTCCATAGGCGTGGCGTAGAACGTTGTGGATCGAGCTTGATTTCATTACATCGGAGCATGATAATCATCGCTTTGCAATAACAATTAGCTGCGGTAGGAATAGTTCCGTAGTCCATAGGTTATTAGTCCATAGTATTGCATGTTCGCATTGGTATCGGCACCTTTATTTGTATCTCAAGTATGGGAACTTTTATTTGAAAATTATGACTTTATATGTTATTTTTTAATTACTTTTCTTCTGCTTAAATGAATACGGAGTTCAAATGATCTTGTATAGAGGTTTCTTTTTACAAATGCATAAACATAATGCCATGATTTAACAATATTATAAGTAGGTTCTATTCCGATGAAATAACGTGTGAAAATATGAGGCTTATAGAATAAGGAGAAGTTAAAAATATGACAATGTGAACCGAAATCGAATCATATATTGTATATACACTTTTACATACAGTGACTTAAACTTTATATTCCTAATGTGTACTTAACTGTAAGGTTATTATTATTCACGACACCGGTATCCAGCTTTGATGCGGAAAATATTCAAAAATAAACTATTTGATCAAATCATTATGATCTATTTATGTACAAAATATCAAACAATATAATCTAAACCTCTGTGATAACTCTAATGATTTAAACAAGAAAAACAAGAGCCAGATCAGAAATGTCCAAAGTATGAGAGTAGTCTCTTTTCATTGAATTTGATGAATTCATCAGCAACGGTGTGGATATTAACATCGTCCATGTAATCCATATACAATACTGCAAACAAGATATTGTTAAGGTGGTTTGGTCCAGTCTTGGCTCTGGTCCATGTTTTCAGGCGTCGCATTGCGCTGAAACTTCTTTCCGCTGTCGCTGAGCTCATGGGTACTGTGCAATAATATTTCAGCAAGTCGTGGGTAATTTTGCAAGCTTTTCTCGTCATTGGCATTGCGTTAAATATATCACAAATTGTTGATATCTTTGTAACCGCTTTTATTCTTGGTTTGATCTGTTCATTTCTCATTTTGAGGAGGACTGGCAAACCCTTTAGTTCTTCTTCAAATTCTGCTTTGCGAGATTGTTGAAGCTTCATTACTCTGGACACAATTGGAAATATTTTGTCAAATGATTCCTTCTCGAGTTTGCCATTTACAGAGTCTATCAGGGCTATTTCAATATCTTCTAATATTTTCAAATCATTTTGGGAGAATCTTCTCTGCATTGCTCCGTCGATCAAATTGATCAAATCAAAATATTTCTGGGAAAAAGATTGGAACGTTGTATCCGGTGTATCAATATCAGGCAGGTCTGTCATTTCGGACAATATTTCTGGCAGTTTTCTTTTTCTCTTTTCCTTTCTCTCCATGATGCTATTTGTCATTTCGTACCCTTATTCTGCTTGTAGCTTTTCTGCATGACTCCATATCTTACTAGCTTCGTCATTGCAGCACATTTCTTTGAATCGTTGCTTCGCAAGGTTGATGACGAAATTCGCTTCTTGAGCACTAACATCAGATCAAAATAGATCAATTTGCTCAACCTACAAAACGGCAATCATGTTGATCAACTTGCCCACTCTGTCAACCAAAAGGCGACACATATTAACTTGTCCATCCTGTCTAAAGGAAACATCCTAATTGAAGTCACTTACAGAGTACTTTAAAAAAGGGCAATATACGAGCGTAATGTAGGTAATTAAACAAATTTGCCCATCCCGTGAAAAGGCAATTTGCTCCTCCTGTAAAAAGGCAGCATTGCCCACCCTGCCCACCCGTGCCGGCATGCTTGATCACAAGGGAACAATGGATATTCTCAGCAAAAAATAGTCATTCTGGGTTAAATTATTCGGAGGTACGACTGTTTGAGGACACCATAAAGTCATATCTAAACGTTGATATCAAATTTAACTCCTAGATATTTCATCCTAGATAACACTTTTGTTACCTTCAGGGGACTTGTCTTTACACAAATTCGAGGTACCATATTCCTATGTGTGGGATTTCCAGTTCACTCTTGACTGACCTCTTCTTGGCATATGGGGAGTTCAGATGCGTGACCGGTCTTCTTCCTAACAAGAAATTTAGCTTGGCCAAACTTCTGTCTCGCACTACCAGGCATGTCGACGACATTTGTATATTTAATTAGAAGCAGCATATTTAATTTAATTTAATTGTATATTTAATTTAATTCAGTAGGATCCTCCCGGAAATCTACCTAATAGTCAGTCCTCTTGGTTAGTAGAAGCGGTAACAATGACAAATGCGTGTATTATTTGGACGTTAAGATCAAGATCCAAATTAGTGGCCTTTACAACACGGAGGTCTACCACAGGGTTGATGAGTTCAGCTTCTCAGTGGTGCTATATACCTTCCGCGAAAACAATATGCCCATGAACACTCAATCAGTAATTAAGAAAAAAGACCTATCTGCCGTAAATCGTCTACTGAATTTTCACGACGTGTCGCAAGTCCTGCTGCTTCGTCAGGCAATAGTTATAAGTAACTATTGCAAAAAGTTACTTGTAGCTATTGCCTTACGACGCAGCAGGACCTGCGACACGTCGTGAAAATTCAGTAGACGATTTACGGCAGATAGGTCTTTTTTCTTAATTACTGATTGAAACATGCGTCTGACTCAACACGCCATACTTGCTTTAACCCATGAACACTGGCTTAAACATCTTTGCTGCCCAACTCATCAGGTTCGCTAGGATTTCTTCTGATGCCTCTTCCACCCTCATATCAAGACCTACGGGCATTTTCAATATCTTCAAGGAAAGAGGCTACAAGTTTAATCCGATAATAAATTCTTGCATAAAGTCCATCTCGAGGAATAGGTTCCTCGTTTATAAGTTTGATTGTTTATCACCTAGCCAAATACCTTCCATCGTCGAACTGTTAGCTATAATTTTGCTTAGCTTCTCGTCATGTTTTATGCCGAGCTCTCATTTTAGCCTATAGTTGTTTGTAAAATTGACTATAAGCCTCAATTTATTTCCCGTCCCTTTAAACGTTGGGTCGGCTAGCCGTTATATGGATTACGTTTCCTACTCTGTGGGGTAAGTAGCTCTATGCTATAAGTATTAATCTATATTCATACGTTCTTGATTTCAAGTAGCCTAATTATTTGCACGATTTTCCACTAGGGTAGTTGTTTTAACTTTAGTTTCTTCCGTTTATTCCTGGATTCTTCGAATTATTTAACCGTGTCGTGCTTTAATTTAGTACTAATGAGAGCACAAGCTAAAGGACATTTAGAAGCAAATTAAAGTTTCAGATTAGTTTCCTCTCCTTCCTGAACACAATATTTTTGTTGATGAATTGACCGCACGCCTGAAATGCATGCTATCTTATGAAGTTTCAATAGTTTTGTTTGGAAATAATGCTTCTTGTTCACATATAATTTCTGCTCAACGAAATTGCATTCGATACTTTTTATCAGACCGGTAACAAATGCGGCTAACCGAATTTTAACGGTTACCATCCGTAACTGTAAACGCAACCATCTGGCGCCGCAACTGCACCTTTGAGCACTGAAGCAACATATTGAAAACGGAGACTATGGAGATTTTGGACCGCGTATTTATAAGTCTGGCTAAGTTTACAACATGAGGCGAATCGAAGAAAAGGTGGCAAGGCTTCAACATATAATCCAATGCAGTGTTGTTGCTGTGCATCTGATTTATTGTTTCTTAATGGCGTGTGCATGCATACACTTTAAATGTGGCTTAACAAGGATTAGATAGCTACGTAATTACCTCCTTATATTCAGTTGATTTAATTATATAATCTTCATTCACGTCAAAAAGTACTATCCGTAAATAGATTTCACTGTCATTCAGTGACTTCTGTAGTAGTCAACTAAATACTGTGAATACCAACTAAATACTGTGAATACCAAAGCCAACGTGTCATGAAATACCGGTGTCACAGATATCTGACTGAGAGGTGTAGGCTGGCCAATGTCGGCACCATTCATTATGTCAATATCATCTCCTCCTGTCAGTCTTAGGCCTCATCCACACTGCGAGCTTTTCCAAGCGTTTCCGAGCAAAGCGATTTGCAGCAAATAAAAGTCATCATTGCAGCAGTTATAGACTGCCACACTGACAGCAAAGTAAACCAGAGCGATTGATAGCTTGCGGAGATACGCTTGCTCGCGTTTGCTGGGGACGCTCGTATTTGCTTTGCTTTCAGTGTGGCTGAGGCCTAACGCAGTTGAAAGCTTAGAAAATGACGACCGCGAGAAGTCGATGGACATTTTACCCCAAAACTGTGCAAAGCATGTATGCCTAGTTGTTTTAATGAGATTTAAGAAGCAAATGCCCCAAACGAGCTATATCATATTTCATGAATTCTGACTATTCTCGAAATTAATTCATGAATTCTGACTAATCTCGAAATTAATTCAGACCAATAAATTAGGAATAATCAAAATTTTCATTTTTGTAGATTTGAAGACAGAAAATTGGTTCGCTCATCATGTTTACTGATAAAAATAACTGGTGGGGAGGGGCATTAAATAGAGTCTATTTCCAAAAAAGAGCTGGGAATTATTTCTGATTGCGACGGCAAATCGTTGACATGGATTGTCGAAGAATTATAAATAGGCTATTTAGTCGATTTAGAAGGAATACAGCATGAAGAGCGTCAACTGAAAAAAATTTTGCATGCAATGAAAGCATTTGTTCCAAAAGATTCAGTTTTTACGAACATCATGTTCCTGAGGTCTGATTTAATAATTTGATCAATTTTTAAAAAGTATTTGCAGGTAATTCGTCTGTAGGATAGCATACAGACGTAAGTCGAAATTTTTTCGATCTTCAGCCTTTTCCTTAGAAATGCTTGGCATGAGTTTGCCTTTATTACGTCAAAATACCATGGGTCAAATACTAAAAAGGATATCGGACTTCAGCTTGTCAATGTCACAATAGCATTCATCAAGAATTGAAATCTTTAAAAGATTCTCCTGAAAAGTTGTAAAAGTCGACTTACGACTGCATGTTATCATCGGTACCGACGAATTTTCCTAATCCTACAGATTCAATATTCAAGCAGTGTGAACATATTTAGATATTCTTTAAAAGTGAAAGCTTTTTGATAGGAATTTTGGATCATTTAGATCATATTTTAGATTAATTTTACATCATATTATGCCGATTATCAGGAAATGTCATGAATAGCACCATAATTCAAGTCTGCATACAAAAATTTGAAGCTTTTTTCGGTAAAAAGGAATCTATTCTACATGTCAGAGGATGCACCCCACAAAACCGACATTGCTGACACGAAATTATGAGCTTATAATGGATTCGACTGTCAATTCAGATTTGTAGAATACTATACGAATTCTGAGGAACTCCTGTTTAATTGAATAATTATTATTCAATTATACAGGATTTTCTCAGAATTTGATAAGTGAGAGATGATGAAGCAGCTCGCTAAAGTACAGGCTGTCCCAGATGTCTCTACGAATTTCATTTTTATTTTACAAGAAAACTAATAATGATACAGACATGAATCAAGTTTTATTTTGAAAAGCAGACATGGGAGATTTGTTTGATATATGCCCGGCTGCTTAAATGGTGTATTTTTCTTTTTTTCATTGCGGCAAAGTTGCACGTATCACTGCTTTTCGATAGATTCTGCAATAATAATGATTGTATTGTTATCCAATCGAGTGATGCGAGTGATGTTCTTCATTGATCAACGCCTGAAATATCTATGGCAATTTCTATCACACAACATTTGAAAGTTGTTTTCTACTTATTATTATGCAGAGATTAAATGAGTGAGAAATTTAATTTTCAGTCTCAATCCAGCCATTTCATGTATTTGGACTTTTGCTTTCAACACATGTAAAGGCAGTCGACATTTGCTGATCATGTACTACGGGTTCTACGTAAGGAGATTAAGCAATGTGTTGTGTAATTCTCATGACAAATTCCATTAGGAAATCCTGGCATACTGATTTACAAACCAACCAAGAACGGAAGACTTTTCGGCACACTTACATGCACACTCCAGTACTCATTCACACTGGAGTAGTGATTCCGCACAAACCCGTAGCCTATCAAAATAATTGTGCTAATATGAGCATCTCATTACTTTTGCTAAGTGTCCACTAAGCAATAAATCGTCGTTGTCCGTGCAAAACCTCACGTGTCTTAAAGTGCATTTGTCAAAACCTCACATGTGCATTTTATCAACTTTTCAGTAGACGAAAAAACTGTTCATTTTGTTGAGTACTTGTTGAATCGAAACAGGACTTTACATGGTGATATTACTGTTCATAGTTCAACTAATTATATGATTTTCAGAAATGATATCATGTTATTCTATAAAAGCTATACCGTATCATTGGTCAAATTATGCACATGTGAGGTTTTTCTTGTCCACTACACATGTGAGGTTTTTACCATTTGTCACATGTGAGGTTCTGCTTGTCCATTACATACGAGGTGTTTGCCATTTTAGGATTCATGATTTAGGATTTACTTGTACATCAATTTTGCAAGTTCTAATCTAAGTCAATTTTCTGATTTCACCTAACAATTACTATATTTGCTAAAATTAACTCTTAACAATATTACAAAACTAAGTTACAACGCTGGCTTACTTACAACCTAATTTCAGAAGAATTGAACTGACTATCATAGCAACGTTTATTTGATAAAAATAATAACAGAAAGCGCTAGAAGATTATATTGTCAGCAAATTGCTTAATTTAACTAAAATAAGCTTAGGATATGATGAAAAATGATCATAAATAGAACAAGAAGAAACATATATTTCCATCCAAAATTACAAAAATTGAAAGTAAGAGCTAGATAGTAAACTCCATGAATCATGGGCTTCATCATACAGAAGAAGCCTCTCTTGCCAAATAGGCCTGTACCATGCAATGAAGTTTAGTGCGGCAAGCTGTCATAAAACAAATGACAATCAAGAGGCACGAATTTCTTTAGTTCTTGTAGGTTCTTGTACTTTTTGTATCCACCATTTTGTATCCTCTATTTGTAGTATCCATTTACAGACTGAATCAGCAATGCTTTTAGAATAAATCCAAGACGTTTGTAAAAGACACGTATTCACAGACTCACAAACACAAATCAACTGACGGCTATGTGCTTCGATATCCATCAAAGCATCACTGACCTGAATTTAGGTACAGCTTTCTATTCATGCCTGTGTTGGCTGAATTTTGAACTTATTGATCGATGTGAAGTACGCAGTCTATAATTCTGACAATAGAAATCGAAGGACATTATTAGTTTTTATTACTCATCATGGCGTGACGACAAAATGATTGCTACCGAATAACTTGACTCATAAGAATAGAAGGAAAAGATCGAAGGTTAAAGTCGCGCTATATTATCTGCATGCCGATTGTTTATATTCTGCTAGAAATTAATAAAACGTATAATTTCAACATTGCATATTCGAATAGAAATACACAATACAGTTCAATTAGATTCAATTAGATATTTTTTGTTTCATTCCAAGGCCATATTCAGTACACTTATGAGCGACACATGTGACGTTTACACATTGAACTGCACATGTGAGGTTTTGACATTAACTGCACATGTGAGGTTTTGACATTAAGTGCACATGTGAGGTTTTGATTGTCCATGTTATATTTTTGAATTGCAAAAAACACGTTTCCCAGTAGACTTCGGCAAAAATATTTTGCATCACGATGGCATAGGGTCTCTTCATTTGATTTATCAAAAAAAATCATTATTGTCCAAAATGCACATGTGAGGTTTTAGCATCTGCACTTTAAGACATGTGAGGTTTTGCACGGACAACGACGAAATCCTCTTTTTACTGCTTTTCGTCCATTAAAAATGTTATTCTTAGAATTAATCAAAATAGAATTATTGATTAATAGAAATTAGTTAAATTAATTAATGGAATTATTACAAAATATGTTCTTAGATTTAAAGCACCTTCTAGCAGGAACCTAATGCATGTACAAGATCATGTCGACCAGATAATGTGCTTGATTCACTATTCAGGTTGATGAATATTTCGTTGTATTGAAACATTCAGCATCAGAAAACATAATTGAAGGAACCAGTTGATTAGATGGGATGACATTAATTATCTTAATAAGCACATCCAAAGACAATACAAATGAGCAATACGATAAAAGATACATGGGGAGGAGACTAAACTCGCAAAACATCGACAAGTGAACTTTAAGCTTGTCTTCTGTTGTGGATCAAATTCTGTGTGTGGTTTTAGCTAGCGCGGCTCTACATGCAACTCATAGTTTACATTTTTCTGCCTTATGTAAAGAAAGTGATAATAATCCGAACTGTTGAGAATAACTTAATTCTCAATATTTCGCAAACCAGCCTTCTTTAGAGATAAAGCGCTTATAAGCCTGGGTTGCCGTGGAAATAATTACTTCCATTCCACATCCATGGACATGAAATGGAATTGAATTGAAGAGGATAGAAATTTCAACCAAAACTTGTTTCGTGTTTTGAGAAGGTATACTTCTTATCCGTCGCTCCACTTAATTAAGTGAAAATACAAATTATAATACATACATAGACGGAAGATATCACTGTGCGACTTTTTTGCATAATGTGTGGAACATTCATTCATCCAAAAAATGATATATTTAGTTTCTGCGTGGTTTTTTTGTTAACAAACTCATATATGCACAGAGGTACGAATATTTTTTGAAATTACATTTTTGAAAATACTTTCATTTGTGGCACAATTATGGAATACACTTTAATTCGTAAATATTCTGCAAGCAAATTGAATTTCATTCAGATACTTTTAATGACAACATGGCGGAATAAAACGCGCGTAACTCCTTACTTTTTCGGTCAACATTTACTGCATGACTTGTACTGACAGCTGCAACAGTGTTCATGATAAGAGCTTAAACGAAAAATTTGCTAAAGTAGATGATAGAATTATTCATTCAAATGCAGAGATAGATATAATGCTCTAATACAATGAAATTGCTCTGGCAAATGTGGTGAAAATTCAAATGAAACTGTTCTTTGATCATAAAGTCCATGGAATTTCCATACATTTTTCGTGGAGATTGAATGGAAATGAGAATCATCGAGTTTCTTCCACGACAACCGTGTTAGAGGGACTCAATGATACTGCATTTTACAGATTATATCTCAGAAAAATTTAGGATGTATATACTGTAAATAGCAGGTTAAATATCCGTTGTTCATTAGATCAGATAATATAAGAAATTCAAAATATTATCTCAATGAATCTTTTTTTGAATGAAGTATTAATTTTTCCAAAACACAAAGCAGTAAATAGGCATAACTCTCCGCTTATTATCTAGGGACGATTAGCTTCACTTTCATTGAAGTATAATTTAATGTTTAATTAAAAACAGCTCTCAAAGATTTGTCATTTGAAGTAGGCTATGTGAGAGCAGCTCAGAAGCTGCTTTTGAAAACTCTAAAAAGAAACTAGACAAAAAGTTTCGTCAAAATGGTTACAAAACCTATCGCACTTTTAGAAATAGAAAAAATAAGTCTGTTCCTAAAAAAACGCAACCCAAATATTCTTAAAATGAAATACATAAATGATAAAACTAGCTGTAAAATACGCACCCTTATTAAGAAATACGACTTACCTGTCAACCTAGTAGACATTCCAAACTCTAATCTTTATAGTAGCCTTCAAAACAAGCCTAAACATAATAAACATGAGAACTGCACGGCCTGTAACTGGTTACCTAGCAAATATACTTGCAAAGACAAATTCTTTGTTTACAAATTTACCTGTAAATTTTGTGCCAATTTTTATATTGGGCAGTCTAGTCGACCTTTTAAATTACGTTTCATGGAACACGTGCGTTCTTTTAACAATAAGACCAGCAGTGCACTGGCAGACCACAGATCTCAATGCAAGCATGTTGTGTCTATTGACAACTTCACTTTAGATATCTTGGACAAATGTAAGAATTCTGTCGACACTCGTTTAAGTGAAGCTCGCTGTATCAAGAGCATGAAGCCCAACATTAACCGCAAACATGAACTGATTGATTTTTAGTCTGATTCTCACATCCTGCACACCACTATATAAGATTGCAGAGCTTTGTCTCCTTACGCTGTCGGTCTTACTTGTGTTTTTAGTTTGTGTTGGCCCTGAGGAAGCGCGAAGGCGTGAAACGTCGGGCCTGTAAATAGTTTTTAACGTCATCTCTTAGCCATAAATTTTAGAAGAAGACAGAACTGGTTTTTGCCTACTCCGATATGAAACGTAGTCTTCTGTTCGCGGCCATCCTATTCATATGTGAGAGCAGTTTTTGAAGATGTGCAGAGCGTGATTTTGCACTTTAAGACAATCAATGACATTTTGTGAACTTTTGTAGTCTTGATCTTTGGACATTGCAACTTCAGCTTTGTGCTTTAAACAAATTGTATTCAAATGTTTGCTACAATTGTATCTACTAAATTGTAACTGATAATAACAAACCGTGCAACATAATAATATTTGTGAATAAATTGCATTCAAGTGTTCTCTTGTTCAGTTATATGTTGTCGCTTATTCCAGGTTTCAAAGTCACGTCAGCTTTGAGAGGTTCATTATATTATTGCAAAGAAGAAGAGAGAGTGGTGAAGATGTCGTTGTATTCAATGGAAAGATATGTGCCCGAGATTCCATGAAGGGTTTTCAAAATTGATTTTATGCGAGAAACGATATCCCTCAATTTTGCTGATGAATGCCAGATCCTTACTCGGTAAATTCGATGAGCTCCGTGGAATGGTATCAAATTTTGAGCCTTGTTGTGTCGCTGTAACAGAGTCCTGGCTATCTCTTGATCATCCTGACAATTTATTTACAATTGATGGTTATGCGCTATTCCGGGCTGATCGGGAGAATCGTAAAGGTGGGGGTGTCTGTGTTTGGATGCATCAATCATTCAATCCTGTGCAGCTTACCGCATCATGTCACGAAATGATCGAGTATTTGGTCATCAGAGTTTCAACATTGAATTTGCTGATTTTTTGTCTTTACATCCCACCTGGTCTTTCAAGGGCTGCTCATCAAGATTTTATGAATCATCTAACTTTAATTGTTGATAAATTTCATGATGATAATACGAATTTAATATTCTGTGGTGATTTTAATGATTTTCCGATTGTATTCTTCAATGAAGCGTTTCTATGTCAAAGTAAGGTTACATATCCGACTCGTGGTAACGCAATTCTAGATCATATATTTGTGAGTGAAAGTATTGATGAGTTTTATCCAATCGAAGCTACAATTGGCCTCCTCTGAGTACATCGGACCACAATTGCGTCTTGCTTTCATCCTCTGGCGTAGCAGAAACAAATGGAAACTACAAGAAAGTCATTTATGATTTTCGGCCGCATCACATCTGAGTTTCTGAGAAGTATGAGCTCAGCTGACTTCAGTTCTGTTTTCAACGCTGTGTCTGTGAATGATAAATGCGAGGCCTTCTACAATGTGTTCTTTGCAGCTCTGGCACATATTCCCCGAAGAGAAGTAGTAATGCGATCCACCGACAAGCCATGGATTACTCAATATTTGAAAATGTTAATCGATGACCGATGGATGGCCTACAGAACGCTAAACTGGTGCAAATTCAAGGAACTCAGTGCAAAGGTGAAGCAGGAAATTATGAAAGTTAAGCAGTTCTCGGCAGACCGATTCATAAACTCGCGCAAAAATGCATGGGGGTCATCAGAGAAATTCAGGGGAAGAATGTCGAGAAGGCCTCAGACGCATTGTTCACACAAGAGTTTATCGAAGATCTCTCATTAATATTCAAGCAGAACTTCAATGCTAGCCCTGACGAAGACTTGCAGACATTTAAGAGCTCTAATGATCGAGGATGGAACTTGCAGCTACATTGGCACGATGTGCTTAAATCGTTGCAAAGCCTTCCCCAGAAACAAGCAGCTGGTCCCGATGAAATTCCTGCAAGAATATTGAGCATATCTTCTGAGTTTATCTGCTTGCCAATCTGTGACATTTTTCAAGCATCTATAGACTCCATGACTTTTCCTGATCTTTGGAAAGGTGCCTACGTCCGCCCAATAGAAAAGAAAGCCAATCCTGCTATTACAGACTTCCGTCCAATATCTCTGACACCGATTATCTCTAAAGTTTTTGATCGACTGATTTTGTCCAAAATTAAGTGTGAACTCATTCAGAGCTTTGATTGTGAGCAGCATGCTTATCGTCCACACGGTTCCCCTACAAACGCTTTAATTGACGTGCATCAAAGTATAATGGAATTCATGGAAAAGGAAAACGTAACTGGTCTGAGAATCACCTGTCTGGATTTTGAAAAGGCCTTTGACAGGGTGCCTCACAATTGCTTGATCAATGGACTGCAGTTGGTTGGGTTTGATGAGGGCTTTCTGGTTTGGCTGCAATCCCACCTGAATGATCGTGTTCAAAGGGTACATGTCAACGGACCTTTAGGCCCACCAGTGAAAGTCATCTCAGGTGTACCTCAGGGCAGTGTACTTGGGCCTTACCTATTCTGTCTGTATATATATGGCCACGCTCAAAATTCAAAACGTCAACGCGCGTATAGTCAAATACGCGGACGACGTCATCTTAATCGAAACAATTACCGAAGAGCAGGTTTCAAATCATTTGCCCCTCATTCAAGAATGGGTGAAGGCCAACAAAATGACGCTGAATCTTTCAAAATGTGAGCAGATCATCATCCGGAAAAGGAAGCACGTGAAGATCCCTCTATAAGATGATATCCTTCTTTCAGATTCTTTGCATATATTGGGTGTGACGCTGAATGATCGCTTGACATGGAACGATCATTTCAGCAATGTCATACGCACATGTTCTCGTCGGTTACACATTTTAAGAGTTTGAGACCTTTTATTACAAAAGAAAAACTTCTAACAGTTTTTGATAGCATGATTGTTTCGATTTTATTGTATGCTACACCTTTGTTTGGTTGTATCTCAAACCCACTCATGATGAAACTGCAACGAGTGGTAAAGCGCGCTCACCGCATTATTTGTGATGACGATTGTGATTGTTCAATAATGCCTCAGTTGGAATCCCGTCGTGAGAATCTTATGATCAAGCATTTATTAAATGTGATAGCACGGATCACCCCCTGCATCGATTTCTACCTGACAAACTTTCTTTATGTGGACATTTTCGTCAGCCTTTGTGCAAAACTGTGAAGCGTACAAAATCTTACTTTCCGTGTGTTTGTAAATTATACAACTCAACATTATGATACTGATCGTGCATGTTTTAACTTCAGATTTTCATTTCTACAATAAAGTGACTATTATTATCATTATTATTATATCAAATCACTGCATACAGTACTGAATTTATTGTCGAAACTGATCCTCCCAGAACTTTGTTTGCATAATCGAGATGGAATGAAATCCATGTTGCGTCATCTTGCATACTTGATCATTTTGACTCTTGCTGTCCATTTTATCTCAAACTTCTCACCAAATATTATGACGCAATGGTAGCTTCCTGATGGCGCTTTGTGTCATAATTCGCGCAGCACACCAAGGGGATTTTTACCAAGTGGAGCACTTTGATTGTAGATGAAATAGAGCGAAAATGTCAAGCAAATGATTGAACAGTCAATTTCTGCTTAACCGCTGTTCACAGCCATGGCGGTGCCAAAATTGTAATGCAAAATATAGACCGGACTTCATTGGATTCGAATCAATCGTTCAAATTATAATTTCAATTACAAAATGGACCACGCAATTCCAATCACGACTGCAGTGATGGACAGTTATATGAAATCAATGACACCTTCTGGGTAATTGACACGAATCAGATATAGACCTACTTGCAATCTCTAATCTCGAGATCTCGGTATGTGGAGAAATTTGAAATCGAGATCTCGAGATTGTGAAGTGAGATCAAGATTGAATTCAATGACAGGACTGAAGGATACTCTTGCGAGCAATCCCTACACTGGTCAGGATGATGCGTCGTATTGCAACAATAATCTTTGTATTGCAGAGACTTCGATCACTTGAGCAAACAGTTGTTCGAACAACTTGTCTTCCTATTCTCATTTTGAAATTTATATTATCGTTGATTGGCGGCAGATCGATTGGATTGAAGAAGACTTCATTGGCCATCTCCACGATCTGTGATATCACGCCATCTGATCCAGCACATCAATCCCTGCTTCAGTTTGGCGGGTAGTCGCTCTGGATATTTTTCTTTCACCTACGTCGGATGCATGGAAAAGCGCATAAACAACTCTTTATTTCTTTGTTTTGCAGGCCGTGTTTCAGTTACCAAATTCTAGATGAATTTCTCAATGGAAAGAACGGTTGGGCTTTGAATTGTCCCACACAGTCAGAAACTTTTCTCCTTGGCTTTCGAATGTCATGACCATCGACTTATAAGCGCCAGGAAAAGAGCAGAAAAGTTCTCTATTCATGCTCTCTTTTGATAATCCTCAACGTTAGAGAATGTCCGTCAATAAGCCCGCAGCCAGCACGAAGTCGAGTTTGTGCAGGGAACGAGGCCGAAAATGTGACTTTCGCAGAGTGATGAACATCTCATAGAGCAAGCATATAATGAAGATAGCATTTATTAAATCCCCAACTTCTTCGATTCCATTAAATGAACTTGAGTTGAGACCCAGTACCACATGTGAGATATGCACATTTTTTCACTTTTGGAGAAATGTATGCGAATTTGACTGATTATGATGGCAATATACAGAAGAAAGAAGACAAATATAAATCCTTCATGTCATGAAAACCTTGGAGAGGTAACATGGTCTGCAAAATTGGCAATTTGATGGGTTGCCATTACTTTAAAGCTCAGCGTTATTATAATATTATTTTCTTACGCGTAATCATATCAGAAACTACCTGCCACTGAAAGAGGAAAATATTGTAATCAAAGACAATGATCATAAATAACTTTAATAGGTGTAAATGGGTCCACATGACTTTTCAGATTCAAGAAATGACGCCTTGTGAATCATAAAATCATGCCGCTGAAAATTGAATTAAAAACATGACATCTCAGCTAAGAAGCACAATGAGATCTCAACTTTTCCTTGAAGACTTGCAGTGACCTGCATTATATAATGCGGTTCATGAAATTTCCTTGATCATCATCTTAATTTCCGCTTGATTAAGATGCTTGTTAGCGAATATTCATTCCTTTTGATATCCAACTTGCTTCATGCTACTTATAAATTGGCTTCATCTCAGTAGTATATAAACACAGGAACAATTTGCAAAAATTTAGATTTTTAAAACCTGCTTAAATATTTTTTTGCACTGCAGAAACGCAATCTCCGCAAAAAACTGAATATTTTCTTGCAAAATGTTCACTATACAGACGCTTGCTCGACACTTCGCTTAATTCGACACTCTACCTACTATACTTACTCTACGGAACAACCTATGGCTGCATTCTTCTGCGTGTCTGGGAGTTCTACCCGATTCATCCTCTTGCCAGCCAGGATCAGATAATATCATGGGAAATCCAATAGGAAGGAGATAAAAGTTTTCGATATGTATGGGCTATTCTATGTACTTTCTGATTGTGTGAACAGTGCTAAGTCTAGTTTCAATTTTTGGAATGGAATGTCTGATGTTCATTTCCCATCATGTGTATGTGTTCTGATCATGCGTCTCATCTGTGTGCGCGAATGTGGTTGAATGTGGCTGAGATTGGTCGAGTTGTCTTGCTTACTGATATAAGTAGGCTTTCTAAATCTGAATGCATTTTTGCTTTGTAAGCAAAGTACAGGAACACACAAGTCAATACAGATTTCATGATCAGAGAAATTTCACCGAGCAAGTCAGAGAAAGCATAAAAGGATTATCTATAAAAATGAAAAGAATGAAAAAAATAATAATAGTCATGAAAATTGAAAATCTTATCTTTTGCAGACAACTTCAGTTTCTTTCTTATGGACTTACATGTGTCTTTATTTGATGCTATCGGAAAGGATGAGGTGCCAGGAGGAACTCGGTTGATGCGCAGATTTGTAGTACATGTAACTCGCCACAGGGTACATGCGTCATTCTGTGAAGTTTCATTTTCGGCATTGCTCCCTGCAGACATTCATTATGGCGGCTGTACTATAAGTGCGTTGTGATTTAAAAGAGCACTCATGTCTGTCTACCCACTACTTGGAGTATGAGTGGCGTTTATTTTTGACCACTTGATATTTTTAGGTAAAAGTTTCCACACATAAAATCCAAGTTAAAAAGATCACCAACTCTCTCTACCCAAAGAAGTGCGACCAAGAAATAGCTCGAATTGATTTTAAAGATGGACATTTTTGACCGCTTGGTATTTTAAGTGTTAACTGATTTCAACTATGACCTCGTCAAAGACATCAGACATTGAATTTTCGCATTTTTAGCTGTCTGACAACTTAGTCATTTGCCAAGATCATTCGAACCTTGGGCTTGAATTGTGCGAGCAAATGTAAAAAAGTGAGCGCAGTTTTGTTCTTACTTCACTGGGGGTGAAGCAGCTGAAAATATCCACACGAAATAGCTAGAATGCCGGTTTCTGATGAAATATCTAAATATCTAGGTATTCAATGACTGTCGCCACTGGATCGACAATCTGGTGCATTTCACATTCAAGCTAACGAAAAGAATCACTCCTTTTCACACTTTTTAAAAATTTATCATTATATAATACTTCTATAAATATGTTGTAAAAAGTTGTAATGTAGAAATGTTGCAATTGCATTCATGTAAAATCAGGAAGCAAGTTATCAGAGAGATGCCATACTTATTCACCGCTATCAAAAAGTATCAGAGCATTTAGATTACTGCAAAATTAAAACATGGGTTGCCAAAACACACATGGACAAATTGTCCATGATCATTATTGATGATATTATCTGGTTGTCAAAAATATCAGATTTTTTTAAAATCAAGTCTCTAGCAGAAAAAGTTGCATTCCTTTCTTTGCTGTTGGCTCTCTCGAAAAGTGCAATGAAAAAGTAGGATGAATGACAGAATAGCGGACGGTATTAGTCATATGTGGTTTTACGTAAGATACCAAAATTAAAGCAATGTAAACTGCATGAGAGTCATCGATGAGCAACGTTGAACTGATCGACACACATTACAAATGACATGTGTAAAGCAAGTGCGGCAATATTGCTGTTGGAGCGTCACCCACGCTGCCTCCCATATTAGTTGGTAGAGAGTTTACGAGTTTATAAAATTGATTAGCATGACAATTGATTCAAACACATCGACATAGAAAATGTTATTCAGCTTTCCCTGAAATGTTGGCGAAAACTTTTGCACTTCAGTATCTCCAACAGCAGACTCTTTCATGATCAAAGGCGATCGTAATGATGATGGACAGGACACGCGCGCACATACATTCTTTTTAACAAAATAATGTTACGTGGCTTATTACATGAAACTTTGGTTGTTTCTTTTTCATTCGTTGAATAATGGTCACTTTTAGTCTAGCAACAGCGAAAAAGTCATTTGCAAAGGTAGTAATTTTTGGTACATGATAAACATAGAATTTGAGTGCGTTTCATATTCGGCATACTACAAAACAGGGATGCGGAGACCTATCATTTTAATAGGACTCCGACTCCGAGGGTTGATAGGACTCCGACTCCCGGTGACAAGTATATCATAAAGCCAAGTTTTTTAAATAAACTGACAACCTACATCATAGATCACTATAGGCTTACCTGAACTTATTTTTAGTAATCATTGCTGCATCAATTATCAATCATTTTCGATGAAAGTTTATCAAATTTCGCTTTAAGTTGGATGCATACGACTCGGCTCCTCCCTTCTTGTTGGTGTGTGTTTCACATGGTTTTTCTTCAGTCTCTACCAGGCAGGAAAATCCCCATCTTTCTCCAAAAAATGTGAGTTCACTTTCGATTTTAATATGCGCTTTAGAGGAGCCGTCACAACAAACGATTGACGTGAGGGTAAGAAGTAATGTTCTCAAACAAACTAGCATTTCATTTTTGTCTCTGATGTGACCATTGGTGCGTAGGTGTGATCGAGGCTAGGAAGGCTTGTCTTCTCTACTAAATCACCGAGTGAAATCACAATCCTTTTTCACTACTACGGTTAATTCTCTCAACTATTACAAGCTTTGCATTCAGCAGTGTCTCTGTACTTTTGTTTGACGGAGAAAGCTGACATCAAGACAGTGACAGCTATATGCACGAGAATAAGTAATTTGTTTGTATTATATTTCGGGTCTAGTTATAGGCCGGAGTCCGAGTCCTATCATTTGTTAGGACTCCGACTCCAGCAAAAATGATAGGACTCCGAGAATCCGACTCCGCATCCCTGCTACAAAACCGGAGAAAATCCTTCACATTGAAGATTAAGAGGCCTATAAGTCATTACTGTTAACGTTTGTACACAGCCAACGAACTTTTTTACTACCAGCTCCCTGCACTCCATTCTAAATTTTATTCGTGTAGTCATGGAGCTAACAATATTATCGAAATATTCCGCCACAAACTAATGCAACATTTAAGGATTCGTCTCCTCAATAGATTCACACGAATCCCAAGATATAACTAGTAATTAACAACAATGAAATTAAATAAACGATAGATCAAATTGCCATGCAAAAGATGTGCGACTGGTAGGATTCGAACCCACGACCAAGGTTAACTAGACCTGTGCCCTAACCAACTGAGCTGCGAGCCAATTACGCGGCTATGTCAATTGGCAGGATCAAACCCTCACCACCACACATCAGTTGTCAAGGCAATAATAATCAATGGATAAATAACGCGTCACAATTGTGACCGCCGACATAAAGGCAAGTAGCGGGGATCGATTGTCCACCAAAGCATCTTAAACCATGTCGTGAATGCAATAAACAATAATGAAATTAAATAAACGATAGATCAAATATAAATTCATGAATGCTACTCTTCTGATCGCATGATCCATCCATCAGGTTTTCATGATGCATTCTGAATTTTGAAAAAGACGCAGTAGGAATATGGTTTACCAAAAAAGTGTTGCTCGAAAACATCTAACATTTTATTAATTAATTAGGATGCTCAATTCCAATTATATGATAAACTTGAGATCGTCTGAAGCTTATATTTAATATGTTAAATTCATTAAATTGATAAGTCGTTGATATTCTGTCTGGTCAGTTGCCTATTACCTGGTAATTGTATATAATTACTATCATATTGACAGAAATTAATAAGGCACTACATTTAATATCGAAGCAGCTTTCTCGAACACGATGGACCAGGTACATCATATAATTTGTGAGACTTATCATATTCAGTGTTCTATTTCTTACCATTAACATGATTTTGCCATGTACGCAAGCTATTTCAACAAATAGTTAGCGATCCCTAGAGTTAAAAATGTTCGCATGGTTATTTGTCACCTGAAGTGAATCAGATTAGTACTATTCACAATGCAGCTCCAAGATGAGACGCAATTCTTTCCTGGAATCAGTGATTCATTTGGTCAACCGGGGTGTACACATAGTGTGATACTTTGAGTTTATATCTTTGTTAATGACTTTTTTAACAATAGCAACCGCTTCCAGGCGACCTCGGACAATCGATCTAATGATTCAATTATTTCAAGTACTTGTTCTTGACACGACCATGGAGGGTGTGCTTCGCTGGTCTTGGTGATCTTCATGCCGTGCTAGCAGTTCGAAGACTGGGTTCGATTGTAAGGCTCATTGAAATATCTTTCGACCTCGTGAAAGTCGGAGGCATTGATCATTAGACTTTTTCTTTTTTTTGCAGTCTCATTGGCCTCTTATCTATTATCCTCAAAAACTTGAACGTGTGAATATACAGTATATTCACCACATCGAGTTAGCCTATAGGGCAGAAATAGAAGAAATAAAACATCGATTTACTTACACCCTAGTTTTCTTTTAGCAAACGCATTTTAATAAGACCTAATCAAAACATCTGTCAAACCTGATCTAACGTTGATTACTGAAAACCAACAACATTTTTACTGTTAACGCCAGGGTTGGAACCGGCCGGCGTGATCAAGATCGGCCGGAACTAAGCCGCCGTCTTGCCAACTTACTAATTAAGACTGGCAGCTGCTCAGCCTAGACCGCTAGGTATACGGTAGGCTTACCGGTACTCTGGATAAGCAAGAGTTCCCGATGAAGCGCGCAACTGATTTTTATCAATTTCTGGCCTAATTGATTTTCTATCAAGTAATTAGACAACTATTCATACTTTGATAATATACTTTGTGCGTGCACGAAAAAGATTGAGCATCAATACGCGTAATCACTTATTCAAGACATGGAATAATTTTACGATAGGCTATCAGACACGTAAATGATTCTTACAAAATTCATTGATGCTAGAGTATGCAATTCCGGAAACTCTATTTGAGATCGAGTGTGGCATAAAGCTAGATGCAAATCTGTGGATTATTACTTAATCAGCATCGACGTGCCCTCAATGTCGTCAAGCCAACTATGAAAACTTCGCACCACTCATTGCGAAGGACTAAACTCAAGCTACAGTCAGAATCCTCGAACAAAAACAGCCGTGAATTCACTAACAAATAGACGTGTTACCTACACTCATTAATTTACTTCTAAGTAATTGTGTCTTTGAACATTATTCCCTACAAAACGGGAAAACGGATAAACAGCAAGGAGTTCAAGACACAGGAGCAACAGGAGCAACAGGCAACAGGAGTTCAACAACAGTTCATAGTTAACCATAGCATGTAGTTCAGTCTCATTCATGTTGTATACGTTATGATAGGAGATTTCAGTCACTGAAATATTCTAAAAACAAAAAAATTGTATTGATTAATAACAGCAAAAGTTAATGAATCTTCCTTATGCGTTGTAACGGTTGTTATTCTAAGCATGCCTAAACTTCACTATCATTGCCAAGTTTCAGTAATATTGTCTGTCAGCCACTTTGAATGATGATTTGAAGAATATTTTTCAAGCAGCGGTTCGCAATGCTTGCGTCATAAAAACGACCTTATTATACTCCTCCAATGTTTCAGTTCTATTTCAACTGACAAGACAATGAATCCTAGAATGAATGACGTCAGCCGTCGACATGAACCTAACTAGAACAACCGGCTGGCATGTTTTAAACATTTTTTGGCTGGAGCCGGCAACCGGTTCCAACCCTGCTTCACGCTAATAATCATGTATTTAAATCTCAATTGAAAGTAAATACAGGGTCTCCGCGCAAATTTGAGTGAAAATTTCCAGGTGTTTTTCAGGATTTCCAGGGTAAAATTCATTTTCCATTTTTTCCAGGGAAATTTACCAAAAATCAGGGGTCAAATTTGAACGAAAATTTCCAGACTTTCTGCAAGGAAATTTTACTCAAATGCACGCGTCAAATTTAAAAGAAAAATTCCAGGAAAAATCTACCCAAAGTTCTGTGGCTAAGGAGCCTACACACCACAAAATTAATATTATTGAAGAAAAAATTGAAATGTGGCGTGAAATTGGTTGAATTTTTTAAGGCGCAGGTGATTCCAAATAAAAGATATCAATACATGCATCAGACGGCTACATTATATTTATAATCAAAATGAAAATGTAATCGATCGCAACAAGTTTAAAGATTGCGGATTGAGGAGAGCAAAATAGAGAAAGAGTATAACAATCAATAGAGAAAATTATAAGACTTAACAATTAAAAGTAGCAATTAATGGAATATCTGTAAAGTCCACTCTATAATAAAATGCAACAAGGTCAACGTCAGAGCGTTGTCATTCAGATAAGATCATTTGAACTGAAGCATTGCAGCGTGAATCCGTGATAGACCAAGAGCCAAAGAGAGGAACATAATGATTGATGTGCTCCATATGCATGAGGAGAACAATCACAATCAGCTTAACAGAATGACACAGAGAAGAATTGACCGAGGAAAGCTCACTGGCACACGACGTGTCGGGAATAATATATCGACATATTGAAAACCTACTTGAAATGTGTTTGAAAATATTCGATCTTAGCCTCGGATCATTCGGATCAAGCCTGGTGCCTAAATGAAGTTTATAGGTTCAGCACTATTTTGCGTCAGTAGATTCTGCCACACGGCTATCAAGTGTGTAATAGCATTAATCCTAGATTACGGCTCCTAGTTCCCCATACCACATCACACGACGTTATTGGGGGAGTCTACAGCTCATAGTCCACCATTCCACGCGACGTTAATGAAGGAGTCTACAGCTCATAGTTCCCCATACCACACGACGTTATTGAAGGAATTTACATTTTCTAGTTCACCATACCGCGCAGTGTTTATGAGGGAATTCGCAGATACTAATTCACCATGCGGTACTGTACAACGATTAGGAGTTCAACAACAGTTCATAGTTATCCATAGCATGTAGTTCAGTCTCATTCATGTTGTATACGTTATGATAGGAGATTTCAGTCACTGAAATATTCTAAAAACAAAAAAATTGTATGAGAATGAAGGCTATAATTCCAACAAATAAGTAGAGATATGAAGAATAAAATCTGGAAAAATAGAAAACACTTCAACCATAGAGCAAGTATGACTTCAACAAGTCGCAACTAGTGTTTTAATTAGTTTCAAAATTTCCAGGAGTTTTCCAGGATTTCCAGGTTTTCAAGGTTTTCCAGGGAGCGCGGACACCCTGTAAATACATAATGATTAAGTTGAAATTAATATCAAATACAATTATTTCGCATGCTGCAAACTATAGGGTTAAAGCTTATGGAACCCCGGTGGAATAAATTATGACACAAGAAGGATAGCAGACAAACATATCAGCAAATCAACTTTCATCTGTAAATTGCAGAAAGAAGGGCTTCTGAGTTGGATGTGATAACTGCTTGCCTCTCTGATATGAAGAAGAATTTGCAAATATTTTTATTGAACGCGCAATATTCAGCAGTTGAATGTGTGTTTCTTGACGGAGTCGCGTCGGTAGGAATTGCTGACGTGATGGAAAATTTAACAATATTTTCGTAATTCTAGCAAGTAGTGCTAGTGCGCTGGGGTGATCATAATTTATTGATAAAGAGCTGTGTTGTTCATGACTGCATAATATTTACACAGCATTCAGACAATTTGTTGGAACTTCAACCTTAGCGGCAACAACTGCTGGTACGGAATATTCTTTTCTGTCATTTCAATGTGAGAGCAGAGAATTGTGATGCGAAGTATTCAAAGCATTGTGATAAATGGATACTTTTATCAAGGGGCAAAGCATTTCACCAAAACCTTAGTTTTCTTGTATTCATCAACAATCTTCTAAATTTCACATGTTCTAGGAATGTCATCCGGCAAGAACATATCCTATCACATGAATTAAATGTTAGTTGCAGACTTTCATGATGTTTATGTGCATCATTGTATTGTGTCAGAGCTTTCTGTGTCAACTAATATTAGAAATGACAGCTTGACTCTCGCAAAATTCAAATCTGATCCCACTTTCACCGTCAAAATTCAAATTAGAATAAAAAGTTAGACAAAAAAGCTAGACTTCTGGCTGAGGAAGATAAAGATTAATAGTTGCATCTCTTATTTCACCGCGAGTGTCCTTAATAACGCACTCCCGAAATATGAGCTGATCATCACGGAAATTTCATGAACCACATCATAATGCGAGTCTTCATGGACAAGTTGACATCTTATTGCGTCTCCTTGCTGAGATTTCAAGTATTTGATTGAATTTTGATCGCCATGGTGTTATGATTCACTAAATTTATGTTTCATTTCTTGAATCTGAATAACATTGCGGACCCATTTACCCATTTAATGATCATTGTCCTTGATTGTGATATTTTGCTCTTTCAGTGGCAGGTAGTTTGTGATATGATCACGCTTAAGAAAATACTCTTAGTTCTATGGCTGAGCATTAAAGTACATGTAATAGCAACCTCATATAAACAGCGCCTCCACAAGGTTGTCATGACACGGAGGGTTTGCAAAATACTATTACTCCTTATGTATTGATGTCATGATCAGTCAGTTCTGTGCAGATTTCTCCAAAAGTGTAACAATTCATTGGGTACTGGGTCTTAGCTCGAGTTCATTTGATAAAACCGAAACTGTATATACACATTGAGGATTTAATTAATGCTGAGTTGCTGCTCTACCTAATATCCTTGCTCTATGGCTATATCCCTGATTTCACATTCAACCTTGTCGCCGACTACTCTCTCTGTGCCCATTTCCGAGAAAAATTTCAAGGCAGGGCTCGACCTAGCCCACCCAACACTCGTGTCCACTTGAAACTCTGGTCATATGCTTGTATTATTGCTTGTATTATTGCCAGGGGACATGCAGCTGTCCGAATATTCACTCATGATAACAACTCTTCAATCTGAGATCAAATAGCTGCCTTTAGCTGATTAAAACGGACAAAACTCGGTTTCATCCAGCCTGCCGTAGATGAAATTTTCATCAACCGAGTCTTGAACAACCTGATGTACGTGCATAAATTGAATACATGTAATAAAGCCAATTATGCATTGCGGATGTATTAGGAATTCCATGCGAAATAATGCGAAAATAGTATATATTAGGCCTATACACAGCGTAGGTGCGATTAATCATAAAGCATAATTTGTAGCATCCCCTCGCGAAAAAGTGTTCCGCGGGCCCTGGATATCATCAGCAGTGCACGTAATTAGTGAGGAACTTACTCTATTTCGAGGTGAATACAAATCGCAGTTTTGAACTTCATTGAGTCGATGTAAGCAGTAACATAGTCATAATATATCATAATTAACAATATAATATAATTACATATAATTATATTATATAAGTATATAATTATATATAATTATGTTATATAAGTATACAATTATATGCAATTATATTATATAAGTATATATTTATAAGTTCACCATACAGCATGAAGTTGCACTGTAATGATAATCGTCACAAGTAAGCTTCTGTGATGAGTTCAATTTTGTTACAGAAATCATAAGTTTTGCGATGTTCCTAATATGGAAACAATCAAACAGTAATCAGATCTTTACATCGTGGATGGCTTTACATTAGGGCTACCGACTGGTCTTTTATGTTCTGAATGCATCATAATCAAAGAGCAGCAACAATTGAAGAAGCTGAAGTGCATTTGTCAGTTATAAAAGCTGATGACAATTAATGTCCGTTGATGTCTTAAAACTTGTTAACAATTACAGGCATCTAAATGTCTGCAACACAAGCGAAGAGGGGAAATAGATCGCGGCATTTCACAAGAGAGTAAAATAAATTTCCCAACTTGTCGCAGCGTGTTTGCATTTTATAATTGGGACAAAAAGCCACCGATGATGCCAGTGATGTCATCTTTATCAATAGTCTGTAACACATTTCAACTTAGTTTTCACAGCAGAATTTCTATTATTACACAGGGACCAGCATTGTAGTCTACGTGGATGCTCGATGAGAAATCAGAGATGAAACTTTTCTTTTTTGATCTCCCTTAGTCAGCAGTCAAACGAAAATATGGTGAATTTTGATGAAATTCGTCACATTCTGAGCTTTGATGACTTCCTGCCACTGTAACCCGTTGACTGACAATTGACAGACTACAAAATCTATTTTGTCGGTCATTGTTAGTTCTTGTAGGATGATTGCCACTGAACACCTACAATATCTGACAAAAGAGCGACAAAATGAATAGCAATGAATTAAAGCCTAAATTTTATCAAAAATGTAGGTAATTAATTAAATTATGTCAGAATAAATCATGGTTTTGTCACACAATAGTACAGATTGCCCAAAAGTCAAGCAATCACTAATCGGAAAAATCAATCAATATTCAACAGTTTTTGTTTAGTTAATTTGCATACAAAGCATCTGTTTCGATGTCGGTGGAGAACCTACAAATTCGTCGGATATCGCAGAATATTTGAGGCGACAATCGTCGGTTGAGTCTGTCAGTAATTTTGTAGGATAATTGTCGGTCTACGGTTTACAGTGATGACCACCTGGATACAGGGTCAAAAATCGATACTTATTTTTCGGGAAGGTGTCAAAGGAGATTCGAGGTGAAATTGGAGATATAGACATTCTTTCTCTATATCCCTCATCCACCAGTCAAGTAACTGCTGACGGTGAACTGCACACTAAGTACAATAATGCAATCATTGTCAGTCTACATATTGTGTATATAATCCTGATAATAGTATCTATCAAAGAACTATCAAGTAGTTCTATTCGTGGCAATTGAAGCGTTTCCATGGGTAGGAACAAAAGGGAAAGCAGTTGTCCGTGGAACATTATGTTTCCTCTGTCCATCAAAAAAGTTGTTAAAGTCTGATTTGGTAGTAATTGTAAAACTCACGTCTAAATACATAAAATTAAAGATTTACATAATTCACATACAAAACGGTGAGAGGTTAGCAATGTTCCAAACATGTTCAAAGGCAGAACAGATGACACAGTCTCTCTTATGAACTTCCTATTGATCTAAAACCGTTTCGCGCTGCTATAAAAAGGGATGACCTTTGAACGGTCGCTGTAAAGCGATGCTTGATAGATTCATAAATGCAGGAATCCCAAAACGAAGTTCTTCACGTAATATTTTTGATTGAAGGCGAAGCTCCTAGCCCTCAATTGTCTGAGATATTGGGCAGTTGTATGTCCCCCAAGTAATTTTATGCTACCGTATCGTAGAAACGATATAATGAAAACCTATGGCTAGAGTTGGAAGCGGGCACGATCCTTGGACAGAACAGGCCAGGTCCTGCCTTGAAATGCTGCCCGGAGAGAGTTAATGAGTAGGTTAAATGTGAAATCAGAGACATAGCGATTATTTTTCTATCTCTGTCAGTCGGCAATCAAACTGAAAATTGACGCTTTTTTATGAAATACCATTTCATCGGACGTCCGATGACCTCCTGACCTCTAATTGTGAAGGTCAACATCATTAAACGGCCAATTAATCATGAAATGCCATTGCTAATATATGACGTCTCTCAAAACGAATAAAATTGATGATTTCGAGATCTTAGATGAATATTTTCTGATTTTTTTGGAAAATTCCATTTGTGCTCGACTCTAAAATGAAAAAATAGCCTAAGTAAGACAGTTTTATATCAGTTTCATTTTGTCGGGAAGTCTGTACATTTTCCCATTGAGATCCGTGGCATATATAATGCTTGCACGGTCGCAGTGACATCTAATGATTAAATACTTACATAAAAGCATAAAAGCGTAAATACGAATTGAACGATGCGCTTGCACGTATAGAGTAGCTGAAAACACAAAAAGGTGCAGAATAAGATACACGAGCAGCAAATATATGTCCATAATTATAGACAAATTCAGACGTATCTGGAAGAAAATCGTGTTCTATTTTTCTCTTTTATAAGATGTTTAGTGATTGTGATGTCGAAAGATGGAACAAAGAAAAATACTTCACAGAATCATTGAATCCGTTCCTCAATCCTTACTCAACCATCCCATCCTTAATCACTGCTGTACAACAGTTTTCATGTTTTTTTAGTGAGTGTCACCTGAATTTCACTACTTATAAAGCATCTGACGAAAGGAAAGGGCTTGTGAGAGTCGTGTTTTCAACTCAAATGCTATTAAATATAGTATTGTTGCGGCAACAACTCGCACGAACTTCAGTGCTTTTGGGAGTTTGCAATTGATGACTTTCATACGAAACTTGAGATTTAAGAAGATATTTTCAGTGAACGGAATAGAGTATACTGTGTCCTTCCTATTGGGACTACGTGCAAAAGTGCTTGGCGAGCATTTGTCTTCCACACCTTCACAAGAAACCCTTTAATAACATCATCAGTGAAACCATTATTCTTGAAAGGACAGGGACAGCTGTGACATCTTATTGAAATTTCTTCCACTGGAGCACATTTTTCGAGATCTTTGTACTGAAAAGAAACATGCACCGACATCAGCATACAAACTCCACTGTTGACTTGTAAAAAGACATCAAAGTCACGATCTGTCACCTTTGTGACCGTGCAAAGAAAACAGTGCTGCCCAATTTGTCTTTTGTATGTACACTGTACATTGTAATACACTTTTCTAAGGTAATTGCGATCTATTATTATCTAATGGACGGGCCCCAATTTTGCACACCATCCACCTGAGTGAAAAATTGATTACTTGAAGTAAAAAGAAAATTGGTTCAAGTGAGCTCTAACACACTCTATAAAGTCACCGGCTTGGTGCTGATGTCTTCTTCAGAATAATATTCGTGCAAGGCCAACCACTTCCAAGTTATTAAGTTGGAGGTCTTGAGTCTCCGATTGGAAAAGGCTTGCAATGTTTCAAGAAAGTTGAACACTTTTGTCATTCGCACTGCAACGATTTGGAATACATGCATGTTTGCAAATCAATCATCAAGAAACCAGACAGCTTGAGCAAGCAAGAATTAGGGACAGTCATGATTAATCGATGAGGAGGAATTTTTGCTCATTTTGTTTTCTCAGTTATAGAGGGCCTCAATCTCGCTGACAATTTGGTCATCGATCAGCATTTCCATCATCAAATGTTTCATATCTTTTGTTCGGTTTATGGAGCTTTAGCTGATCATTTAGTATTTCGGACCTTTAATTTTTAGCCGACCCTCAGTATTTGCGCCTTCAATAATATTCCGTTTAGTTACCCAATCTTATAAGAAAACATGCTTCCTTGCAATACTGTGTTTTACGTAGCCCTCTCTCGCTATAATGTGCAACAGATGAATAAAACTCGCTTTATTCTCTTTTGATTTACGAAATTTTGCAATACTTTTACGAAACATATACTGCTAGTTTCTTGAACAGACACTAGCATTATATGTTTCGCAAAAGTTGAAATTTGGTTGAAGTTGGAATTGCCCGATTGACTTGAATTGCAGAAGTTGATTATTTCGGTTTATTTCCATTGCCTTCAAAAATTAAAATGCTGAGTGACTACGAATACGATTGATGAATGTAAACCAATTATATGAAATTATTGGAAGCATGCGCTCGTACTACTGTGGAAGGAATAATAAGTACCAATAAGTAAAGGAAGAACTGAAATGGAATCTAAAGTTAATGAAACTAAGAGAATCTATTAGCCAAGTGTGTTTGATGTCATAAGAGATTTCAACTTTCTTCCTCCAGTTACTCTTCTTATCCATCACCTTCATTCCACAAATCTCATCGAATGCGACAAATCGTCAACGTTTTGAATCACTTCAGAACGCATTATGCCCAGCTCTCGAATAAACTTGAAGTGTTATCGTTTCCGTTCACCCTGCACTTCCAGCCACCCGATTTAAGTCAATTTGGGATGGAGCAGTTTGACTCGTGAACAAGCTTTAACCCTGAGGATATATGTTGTATAAAAACTTTGAGTCGATGCTGAGGAATAATTGAATGAACATTTCTTCGAATCATCACGTCGTCAGCTCTCTTCGAAATGAAACGAGATATTCTATATCTTTTCAGCTTATATGAAATTATTTCACTCAGTTCCTGGACATGCAAGACAATTGTGACCAGCTCAGACGCGGTGTGCAATGAAAAAATAAATGTGTAATAATCAAGTCGATTTTCGTCTGCTACATCTAGCTATCATATAGGAATTAGAAAATCTGGGAATAGGGCAAGTGTTTACTTTGATAAAAAACATAAAAAATGTACGAATTAGACAAATTATGGTAATCTCCGCCACGTATTTCTTTGACCACCGGTCAATGTCATCAGGGAGTATAAAAGGATGATGACTTCATAGTCTTGACTTAGCAAAAATTTCAAAATGATATTGATAAGGGCCTACAGATTGCATTTAGTAAAATAAGAAATCTCTGCAGTCTTCCATCTCAGCCCGGCTGTTTAACCTAGGCCTTATATAAACAGCTTCACGGAGTCTGAGATTTGCACTATCATTGGCAATGATATCAACTTAATGTCTTCCAGGAAAATCTTGCTTTCAGAGAATCTACGTAAGGGGATGAGTTCTTGACCCGATGATTTATTAAGTGGCCAACTTTGCCTTTTTTCTTCTTTTAAAAATCTCTGTTCTTCAAACCTGACGTTGCTGTACGTGTTTATAAAAATAAAAGATTGAGCAAGTTTTTTTCAATCGGGCAATAGAGCAATTCAAGTCAATCGGGCAATTCCAACTTCAACCAAATTTCAACTTTTGCGAAACATATAATGCTAGTGTCTGTTCAAGAAACTAGCAGTATATGTTTCGTAAAAGTATTGCAAAATTTCGTAAATCAAAAGAGAATAAAGCGAGTTTTATTCATCTGTTGCACATTATAGCGAGAGAGGGCTACGTAAAACACAGTATTGCAAGGAAGCATGTTTTCTTTTAAGATTGGGTAACTAAACGGAATATTATTGAAGGCGCAAATACTGAGGGTCTGCTAAAAATTAAAGGTCCGAAATACTAAATGATCAGCTAAAGCTCCATAAACCGAACAAAAGATATGAAACATTTGATGATGGAAATGCTGATCGATGACCAAATTGTCAGCGAGATTAAGGTCCTCTATAACTGAGAAAACAAAATGAGCAAAAATTCCTCCTCATCGATTAATCATGACTGTGCCTAATTCTTGCTTGCTCAAGCTGTCTGGTTTCTTGATGATTGATTTGCAAACATGCATGTATTCCAAATCGTTGCAGTGCGAATGACAAAAGTGTTCAACTTTCTTGAAACATTGCAAGCCTTTTCCAATCGGAGACTTAAGACCTCCAACTTAATAACTTGGAAGTGGTTGGCCTTGCACGAATATTATTTTGAAGAAGACATCAGTACCAAGCCGGTGACTTTATAGAGTGTGTTAGAGCTCACTTGAACCAATTTTCTTTTTACTTCAAGTAATCAATTTTTCACTCAGGTGGATGGTGTGCAAAATTGGGGCCCGCCCATTAGATAATAATAGATCGCAATTACCTTAGAAAAGTGTATTACAATGTACAGTGTACATACCAAAGACAAATTGGGCAGCACTGTTTTCTTTGCACGGTCACAAAGGTGACAGATCGTGACTTTGATGTCTTTTTACAAGTCAACAGTGGAGTTTGTATGCTGATGTCGGTGCATGTTCCTTTTCAGTACAAAGATCTCGAAAAATGTGCTCCAGTGGAAGAAATTTCAATAAGATGTCACAGTTGTCCCTGTCCTTTCAAGAATAATGGTTTCACTGATGATGTTATTAAAGGGTTTCTTGTGAAGGTGTGGAAGACAAATGCTCGCCAAGCACTTTTGCACGTAGTCCCAATAGGAAGGACACAGTATACTCTATTCCGTTCACTGAAAATATCCTCTTAAATCTCAAGTTTCGTATGAAAGTCATCAATTGTAAACTCCCAAAAACACTGAAGTTGGTGCGAGTTATTGCCGCAACAATATTATATTTAATAGCATTTGAGTTGAAAACACGACTCTCACAAGCCCTTTCCTTTCGTCAGATGCTTTATAAGTAGTGAAATTCATAGGTGACACTCATTAACAAAACATGAAAATTATTGTACAGCAGTGATTAAGGATGGGATGGTTGAGTAAGGATTGAGGAACAGATTCAATGATTCTGTGAAGTATTTTTCTTTGTTCCATCTTTCGACATCACAATCACTAAACATCTTATAAAAGAGAAAAATAGAACACGATTTTCTTCCAGATACGTCTGAATTTGTCTATAATTATGGACATATATTTGCTGCTCGTGTATCTTATTCTGCACCTTTTTGTGTTTTCAGCTACTCTATACGTGCAAGCGCATCGTTCAATTCGTATTTACGCTTTTATGCTTTTATGTAAGTATTTAATCATTAGATGTCACTGCGACCGTGCAAGCATTATATATGCCATGGATCTCAATGGGAAAATGTACAGACTTCCCGACAAAATGAAACTGATATAAAACTGTCTTTCTTAGGCTATTTTTTCATTTTAGAGTCGAGTACAAATGGAATTTTCCAAAAAAATCAGAAAATATTCATCAAAGATCTCGAAATCATCAATTTTATTCGTTTTGAGAGACGTCATATATTAGCAATGGCATTTCATGATCAATTGTCTGTTTAATGATGTTGACCTTCACTTTACTGGAATGAACGTGATTACTACATTAATGCATGCCAAATATATACTTAGGCCAATGAGCATGGATGCTTAATCAAGGGACACACTATGCTAGCAGCGGATATATTATGGAATTGAATATGATTTATACTACTAGAATGCTCTAGTTTGGTATTGTTCTAGACAATGGAAGAACACAGACATGGTGTCGAGTTTCATGAAGCCTTGTGCTGACAGCGTATGCTAACTACATGTATATGTGTGAATGCGTACCCACGACAAATCTGAAAGAAGGATAGAATTCTTTGAATAAAGATTCTAACATAAACATGACAAAATTAAAACATAAATAAAACACCAAAGCTGTAGGTGCCTTGAAGAGTAGCTGAAAATGCTCAAGTGTTTTTGCTTATACGATGGAACGTGATAATTAAGGAACATACATTACATAAAATATGGAAGAAGAGACGAACAATAAACAAAAAACGACTATCAATTGATATGTAATGTAGACAGCATCTCAACTGCAATGAATCAACTGATTGAAAGACAAGAGCACAAACACAAGCCCTCTGGATTGAAAGATAAAGTAGCAAGGTCATGGCTTCACCATGGAGCACTAATAGTCTACGAGCACAGTGAGGGTCCCGCGCAGTTCTTCAGCCGCAAGACAATTCATTAATTTTATTATCTTGTGAGAGATATTAACTATTAGCAATGGCATTTCATGATTAATTGGCCGTATAATGACGTTGACCCTCACTTAACTGGACTGAGCGTGATTACTACACTTTATGGTGAAACTCAAGAGCGTGAAGAAAAACTGCATTATTCTCTTCTAGAAATGCGGTTTTGACAACAATCGCATCGAAATAATGATTATGGTACCGAACTGAATTTTCATACAGTTTGTTGGAAACAATTTACATATGATAGACAACAGGAAGGAAAATCGCCCATATTCTTTACATCATGGGTTCCCAATCTTTTATTGCCGAGGTCCGGATTGAAATTTTGATGAACACTGAGGTCCGTCTAATTTTACACCTAATAAGCATGTAAATTGCTTAGGTATTAAATGTAATAGGGAATATAATCAAGCTACATGTACAATAACAAACAGTTGAATTTACTCGTTGTGATATGAAGCTCGTTTCAAGAAACGCCGTCCAATCAGCTGTCAAATCTTTTAATCAATAGTTGTATCGTCGATTCTTCAGGAAATCATAATAAACACCAGAAATGTCTCTCGTAAAATTCAAATCTGATGCCACTTTCCCCTTCAAGATTCAAATTAAAGCAAAAAGTTTCAAGAGAACTAGACTTTTGATTTCACTTCGAATGTCCTTTGCTTTGTGACACCTTCCTAAAATACACGCACAATTATCGCATTGCGACCTATTGTGAACTGTCTGGGGGTCAGGAGTTTATTGTAATTTTCAAAAAAGCTTTGAATTTCTTCAATACTTGTCATTTTTCAGGGTTACTGCTGAGTGGGAGCGATAGAGAATAATGGCTATATCTCTCATTTCACCTTCAACCTTGTGAAAGACTCCTTCGTGAAAGTAGAACTATTGATTTACGATTTCATGCTCACTTTCCAGAGGTCAGGAGGTCATCGAATGTCTGATGATGTGGAGTTTCATAAAAAATCGTCAGTTTTCAGTTTGATTACCGACTGAGAGAGATAAAGAAATAATATAAGATATAGTCGTTTCTACGATTCAGTGGCACAAAAATTGCCAGGGGGACATACAACTGCCCAAAAACTGCATGCACTATAGCAAGCATCTCAGACAATTGAGGTCTAGGAGCTTCGCTTTCAATCAAAGATATTACGTGAAGAACTTCGTTTTGGGATTCCTGCATTTATGAAGCTATCAAGCATCGCTTTCCAGCGACCGCTCAAAGGTCAGTTAGGAAGTCATCAAAGCTCAGAATGTGCCGAATTTCATCAAAATTCACCATATTTTCGTTTGACTGCTGGCTAAGAGAGATCAAAAAAGAAAAGATTCATCTCTGATTTCTCATCGAGCATCTACGTAGTCTACAATGCTGGTACCTGTGCAATTTAATAGAACTTACGCTGTGAAAACTAAGTTGAAATGTGTTACAGACTATTGATAAAGATGACATCACTGGCATCATCGGTGGCTCCTTTGTCCCATTTGTAAAATGCTAACACGTTGCGACAAGTTGGGAAATTTATTTCAATCTCTTGTGAAATGACAGACATTTAGATGCCTGTAATTGTTAACAAGTTTTAAGACATCAACAGACATTAATTGTCATCAGCTTTTATAACTGACAAATGCACTTCAGCTTCTTCAATTGTTGCTGCTCTTTGATTATGATGCATTCAGAACATAAAAGACCAATCGGTAGCCCTAATGTAAAGCCATCCACGATGTAAAGATCTGATTACTGTTTGATTGTTTCTATACTAGGAACATCGTAAAACTCACAATTTTTGTAACAAAATTGAACTCATCACAGAAGCTTACTTGTGACGATTATCATTACAGTGCAACTTCATGCTGTCTGGTGGATTTATAATTACTTTATTATTGTCTACATCGACTTAATGAAGTTCAAAACTGTGATTTGTATTCACCTCGAAATAGAGTAAGTTCCTCACTAATTACGTGCACTGCTGATGATATCCAGCACCCGCGGAACACTTTTTCGCGAGGGGATGCTACAAATTATGTTTTGTGATTAATCGCACCTACGCTGTGTATAGGCCTAATATATACTTTTTTTCGCATTATTTCGCATGGAATTCCTAATACATCCGCAATGCATAATTGGCTTTATTACATGTATTCAATTTATGCACGTACATCAGGTTGTTCAAGACTCGGTTGATGAAAATTTCATCTACGGTAAGCTTGATGAAACCGAGTTTTACCCGCTCTAATCAGCTAAAAGCAGCTATTTGATCTCAGATTGAAGAGTTGTTATCATGAGTGAATATTCGGACAGCTGCATGTCCCCTGGCAATAATACAAGCAATAATACAAGCATATGACCAGAGTTTGCAAGTGGACACGAGTGTTGGGTGGGCTAGGTTGAGCCCTGCCTTGAAATGTTTCTCGGAAATGGGCACAGAGAGAGTCGGCGACAAGGTTGAATGTGAAATCAGGGATATAGCCATAGATCAAGGATATTAGGTAGAGCAGCAACTCAGCATTAATTATATCCTCAATGTGTATATACAGTTTCGGTTTTATCAAATGAACTCGAGTTAAGACCCAGTACCCAATGAATTGCTACACTTTTGGAGAAATCTGCACAGAACTGACTGATCATGACATCAATACATAAGGAATAATAGTATTTTGCAAACCCTCCGTGTCATGACAACCTTGTGGAGGCGCTGTTTATATGAGGTTGCTATTACATGTACTTTAATGCTCAGCCATAGAACTAAGAGTATTTTCTTAAGCGTGATCATATCACAAACTACCTGCCACTGAAAGAGCAAAATATCACAATCAAGGACAATGATCATTAAAGGGGTAAATGGGTCCGCAATGTTATTCAGATTCAAGAAATGAAACATAAATTTGGTGAATCATAACACCATGGCGATCAAAATTCAATCAAATACTTGAAATCTCAGCAAGGAGACGCAATAAGATGTCAACTTGTCCATGAAGACTTGCATTATGATGTGGTTCATGAAATTTCTCTGATGATCAGCTCAATTTTCGCTAAATTAAGATACCTGTTAGCAAATGTTCATTCCTTTTGATATCTAGTAAGTTTCATACTACCTACACATTGGTTTTTTGTCGCTGGTATATAAACACAGGAATAATTTGCAAAAATCTAGCTTCTCAAAAATTGATCAAATATGTTTTAGACCACAGGAGAATCATCTCCGCAAAAAACTGAATATTTTGATACAAATATGTTTACGGTATGCTGACTTTTTTGAGTCGACATTTTTCCATGCCATACTTACCTATGCTATGGATGTAGCTGTTATTTTCTATCTCTCTTAGTCGCTAATGAAGCTGAAAATTGACGAAAATTTCTGAAGCTCCACATCATCAGACATTCGATGACCTCCTGACCTCTGGAAAGTGAATATGAAATCGTAAATCAATAGTTGTACTTTAACGAAAGAATCAGTGAACAATACGAAGCTAAGATTTGACTGCTCCATTTCTATCCCTCTCGCTTGACAGTCAAAATCAAGCACTGGGAAGTTTGATGAAGTTGCCTTTTTTCTGACATTCGATGACTTCCTGACCTCTGGAAAGTGAACATGAAATCGTACATCAATAGCTCTACCTTTCAGAAGGTTGTAAGTGAAATCGATATGATATAAATCGAAAGTGAGAGATATAGCTATTATTCTCTATTGCTACACTCAGCAGTCGACATAAAAATGACAAATATTGAAGAAATTTGAATCTTCTTGAAAGTTTTAATAAACTCCTGATTTCCAGACAGTCCATGTTAGGTCGCAATTCGATAGTTATACATGTATTTTAGGAAGGTGTCATTTAGGACAATCGAAGTGAAGTCAGAGATACGAGTATAAGTATTCTCTTTCAATCACCCTAGTCAGCAGACAAGCGAAAAAATGGTGACTTCTGATGAAATTCTTTTCTGACTGTTGATGACTTTCTGATCTCTTGTGCATTGATTGTATTTCGGGAGTGCGTTATTAAGGACACTCGAGGTGAAATAAGAGATGTAGCTATTAACCTTTATCTTCCTCAGTCAGAAATCTAGTTTTTTGTTTTATATAGATATAACTTTTTGTTTTAATTTTAATTTTGACGGTGAAAGTGGGATCAAATTTGTATTTTACGAGAGGCAGCTGTCGTTTCTAACGTAAATTATGTGTTCATGAGGAATCGGCCGTATAACTATTGATTAAAAGATTTGACTAGACAGCGTTTCTTTAAGCATCATTTTGTCTCAAATCTTTTTTGATACCTTACCTTTAGCAAAGTATGTACTCCTCATTTGCACTGATCTTTCTACCCACACTTCGCACTGACTTTTGTTTGCATGCGATAATATTTCAAAAGAAATTTTTTATGAAAGCAGCGGCATAATCTAGAAAGCTAAGAATGCTAGACTATTTTATTGGTCTATCAAGCAAAATCGAGTTGCGGTTTCCGATATTTCGAGTAGGAAAAGCACTGGAATGAGAGAGGCTATGAAATATTCTCATGAAAAGATCCCTCAAGAAAAAAGTGATGCTAGACATGAAACTGGTGGTCTTTAGCAGAAATTGAACTCAAGTCTGGTTCAAATGTGGTCTGTGACTGACATTATAAAGGACAGGTTAAGTCTGATTGATTACAAGATAGCCGCACGGAAATCATACATATAGCGTGCTCATCACGAGATTATTGCAGTGCTTGGAAATGATGCAGTGGTCCGGATCCGGAGTTTTTGGGAACCTCTCTCTGGTTTGCATCAGATCAGCACATTTTGAATGACTGAAACATATTTTTGAAAGTGTCGTCACAAAGTTCCGCCATTCATGAAACAATCTGCCTTGCCTATGTGGAGGATATGCTCACTTTGGCATCGAATGCTTTCTCTCTTGATCAACATCACATGAATGAAAAACTGTTAATTTCAATCAGACTTTCCCATATATTCCACCAACTCAGTGATATGCTCGGTCAGAAATACCGATTTGCTTATTTATTTATTTAGTACACCAATAAGTGCAATGAACACCAAGGCAACACAGGAAATACATTCAGGAGAGAACAATTAGAAGTTACAATAAAACATAAAAAGCTTTCGTTTAAACTGTTTCACCGTTTCACTGTTCACAATATCGTCGGATCTATGATGCGGTGGGAAAAGGAGGATAGGCGACAATTCATATTTGTTGGGTGGCGGAAAATTTTGCAGTTATGTCCACGGGCTCGGGAAACACTATATGTCCACGGGTTCGATTCTTGAACAAGTATCAGGGAAATTCCTCTTCCGGCATCAATAAGCCGCAAATGCCAAATCATGCCAATGTCATCGATACGACTGTTTATCATCAATTTCCTTAAAATCTGTTATTTCTTTCTTAAAGACGGAAGAGGCCAATATCTATCAATATTTCTGCAGTCTTGGTATGTTCACCATGTCTTTTTGCTCTTGTAAGGATGTTGACCATCTAACTATACCAGCTTTCTATCAGATCAGAATTTTTGAGAAACGATCCTTCTACTTAGATCTTTGTGCTGCTTTCTTGTTTTTTCAGCCGATCTAGACCGAGGGCCTTATTGTAAGTCACAAATGTGTATTCTGAAGTAAAACAGAAAACGCACAGCAATGGCCGCAAGGGCACTTGCAAGCAAGCGTTGATTACACATAACACAAAGTTTACCATCATGTGCAAAATACATGTGATATGGGTGTATATTTACATATTTTCAGAGTGATCATGATGTACCCTTGTAGAATGTATAGAAAGTACATGAGATACAATTTTACAGAGGTATCACACGACTATTATATATTTAATTTATGGGATGGAGTCTTCATTATGGAACAAAGAATTGGGTGGCCATTGTATTTTAAATAAAAAAAAAAAAAAACAATAAAACATGCTCAAAGTTTTCAACAAACTAAAAACTTTACAGACACAGACACCTCAGTCACACAGGAACACTCTTTTTTTAGTCTCTATTTCTATGTGAGTCTTCATCATGGAACAAAGGTATGTTTGTAAATAAATATTTGTCGTCAAGTATATGACATTCATGTCACACAATTTTATACGAAACTACATATTGACGGTCACAGTATGAGCAAAATTCACTGAGATCAACAGATTCGAGTTTGTTCTTGAATTTCGCGAAGGTTGGAGCTTTCACAATTGAATTGTTCACTAAGACAATTCAAACTAAAGACTGGTACAATCTGACAGCTGTTACGTGATTGACCGCGAGTGATGTGAGATGAAAGGGACATGGTGAAGAAAGAGTTGAGCAACAAGACGAAGTGATTATAGTACAGTTTATACAAGGAATACAAGGAATAAAACAAAATCGTCTATTCTGGTGATTTTAATTTCAAGAGTTGCAATCAATGAGAGAAGTTGTTATATACTTAATAAGAGAGCGTTTAGTGAAGTGTCACGTTTAAGATAGAGTGAAAAGATGACACTTCCATACTCTAAAAGAGGACGAACAAAGAATACAAAGGCTTTCATTAACCCTCGCCCCATTGGAGGGGGGCGTTTTTTCGCCCCTCCCCTGCGGAATTTTTCCAGCAGATTTCTAGCAGGTCACTTTATACGTAATATGCAACTTTTGACACAAGGATAATAAATTTGGCACAATATCTTTGTCGCGAGAGCTATTCTAAAATTTTAATGTTTGGAATATTCTAGCTGATTTCGGTATACATTCACTTCTAATTTATATTGCGGCATCAATTCTTGATGAAATAAAGAGAGATTGCATAAAAGATTATTCCTATTAATATTGAGATATTCACAGATGCAAAATCTTTGAATATGAAATTATCTGCTTATTATGTATGCATGTTTGAAATTTCAAATTCAAATTTCAAATATGATTTTTTATTATTTTTGTACTTTTCAGTTCTGTATCTGATCAGCAATTATTGAAATTTTTCAGAATCATATTGCTTTTAGCCTTAGTGTCAATATAAAGGCTACCGAATTGGGATACTTTTTCACCTGCAGAAGCTAAATACTAAAATGTGCGATTTTATTGATGTTTGAGTTGAACTAAAAGTTTGATTTATTTGACCTTTGATCTCATCATACACAATGATGTAATCTCAGAGCGATTAATAGTCATCATTTTATTAACCTACGGGACCAGATCTTTCGACTAGTGTATGGTTTATTAGTTTTTGTTGTCATTTTTCATTTCAAATAGTGATCTAATGGAAATTTGCTAAAATTGGCGTTTCTTTGACATTCAACCTTCATCCCAGCCAAGGGATGACCTTAGAAATAAAATTGGTGCTGTTTTTCTGAATCCCTTTTCAATGCCTGTTCGATTGATCTGTAGTTTGGCAAAATTGGTGCAATAGTTTGGGTGGGAGATCAGCAGGGAGGCGAAATTCGTCCCCCCAGTGCGGTGCGTTCGGAAAAAGACCGCAGTGGGGGGAGGGTTGAGATACGGGAGTCATGGCAACCGAAAGAATTTAGGATGCAATATGCTCTGGCATAAGCGGTTGAGCTGATACGCGCGCAATGATCACTAAATCTGAGATCTGATGAAATCAAAGCCTACGTCCTTCACACTAAGTGAATTGTTCAAGGATACACTGTCAAGGTGACAGTTGACGGAGGGTGCATATCGATCTGCAACAGTAAACATCAAGTTTTTTGCAAAGAAACCTTCGGTTGTCACATTTTGAACCAATTATCAAATTCGCGAAGAGTATGTTGCATGTTTGAAGATGCATTGCTTGAGATTGATCTGATCATTCTGCCGTAGAATTTCCCATGAGGGCTATAACTTCTTAGAAACAATGCCTGATGTAATTCCTGAAGATGTGGTCGCATATAAACTTCATCAAAGCTACGATATTTGCTATATCTCACTCTATATTTTAGTAATAATTACATAATTCATTTTCTTTCTACGGTGTTGCGCCATATTCAATTATGGATAGATAATGATAGAACCTAAAAATGATAAAAAGGCTATAATCCCAGTTGCGTTGTTAAAGTTTCGAAATGAAATCGAAGGGTATACAAATGAGCCTGTTCGGGTGCAACTAATGAACCAATTCGAGAGAATATTTACTTATTTATATTAGCACGAATAAAAGACAAATAACCACCTTTCGAAACCAAGTTTCGAAATGAAGTTGAAATGCATACAAATGAGCCTGTTCAGGTGTAAGTAATCAAACAATTCAAGAGAATATTTGCTTATTTATAATAGTACGAGTAAAATAGAAATAACCATCTTTTAATAAATTCTAAACAACTGGCAAGCAATCATAATTCGATGAAATGAAATGAATATATATAATACGAAAGCAAGCAAAAGATTCATCATAAAAAACAGGGACGTGCTCAGTACATCTCTGTCGGTTGAGGAAATGTAGATATATTTCAACTTGTCCATAGAGTAAGCATATTAGGTAGAGTGGCAACTTTGCATTTATTGAATCCCCAATGTGTATACACTTTCGATTTTATTAAATGAACTCAAGGGTGATGCAGTCGGAATTGTTTCCAACTGTGGGATATGCAAATTTTTGAGGTTTTGAAGGAATTACCACGGAAATTACTGATCATGATTGTAATGCAGAAGGAATGATAGCATTTTACAGATCCTCCGTGATATGACAGCCTTGGAGAGGTAATGTTTGTGAAATGAGCAATTCGACAGGTTGCAATTATACTTTCATACTCAACAGTGTTTCTTCTTAAGCGTGATCATCACATGCAACCTGCCACGGGCAGAGCAAAATCACATAATCAAAGACAATGATTTCAGTTAGCTTTGAAAGATGTAAATGGGTCCACATCAAACTTCAGATTCAAGAGATGAAACGTAAATCTAGTGAATCATAAAATCATGCTGGTGAAAATTGAATTAAAAATTTGAAATTTCAACCAAGAAAGCACGAATAATATCGCGACTTTTTCATGAAAACCTCCATTGTAATACGGATCATGAAATTCCCCTGCAAATTAGCTTCATTTCCGCTTAGTTAGGATGCTTATTTGCAAATATTCATTCATCTTGATATCTAACTTGTTTCATGCTACTTATATAGGGCAGTCATCTCGGTAGTATATAAAGTTGCAAATTTTGACTTTTTTGAAACTGCTCAAATAATTTTTTGGACCACGGGAAGTAATCTCAGCAAAAAACTGAATCTTTCCATGTAAAAATTTTCACTGTATACAGATACTTTTTTGAGTCGACACTCTACGTATATATCCCTTCTCTATGAACTTATTGTCAGTTATGAGAAAAATAATTAGGACGAACGTCTTTGTAAGTTGAAGTCATTATCAATTTTGTTAATCGATGAATTGAATACTCAAGGAAAGAAAGGCGGACTTATGATTAACACAGAAAAAACTTGTGCAATAACGAACGGCCAACGAAGAAGAATATCAGTAGAGGGGAAGGAAATACAATATGAAGATCATACGAAACACCTCGGACAGACAATCTGATTTGAAGATCGCCTGCAGAAAGAGATTTCAATAAGAATTCAGACCTCTTGGAGAGCGTTTTGGAAACTAAGACCATTCCTCATCAGTAAGAAGATCCAATTAAGTGCAAGAAGATGCTTATTCAACATGTGCATTCTACCAGGTCTAGCGTATGGCTGTCAAACATGGTCACTGACTAATAATACAGCATCAAGACTAGAAGTCAATCAGCGAGGTATGGAGAGGAGAATGCTGGGAACAGCACTCAGAGACAGAATAACAAATAATGAAGTAAGAAGACGGACCGGTGTAAAACATGTAATAACAGTAGCGAGGCATTTGAAATTGAAGTGGGCCGGTCATGTTATAAGGAGGGATGACGATCGTTGGAGTACCAGATTGACAAACTGGATTCCGAGAGATGGGATAATGTACAGAAGCAGGCAGAAGAAAAGATGGAAAGTCGAATTCCGGGACGACGGGCGCACATTGGTCAACATCGATAAGAGTGGATCCGAACAACGAGGGAGGCCATTTTCCAAGTTGGATGACAACGGCTTCAGTAAGAAAGTAAGCAAGTATTCTTTCTTCTGTATTGCTATCATGATTATTCAATTGTACGGCAATTTCTTCAAAACTGTAACAATTTGCACATCTCACATTTACTTCTGAGTTACAACTCGAGTTCACTTAGTAAAATCGAAACTGTATGCACATTGGATATTTGATTAATACTATGTGAGTTGACATTCGGTGTAAGTGTGAGTGTTAAGTTTACTCCGGAGTTAACTCCGGGGTAAGTGTAAACGTAGCACTGTACATGAACTCGGATTGAGTTAATACTTACACTGGGGTTAACTCCAGGCTTGCCGTTGGTATTGGGATCCTAATTGGGATCCCAATAGCCATTGGGATTGGGTTGGGATTGGTCTACCAAAAATCATCCCCAATCCCAATAGATCCCAATAAGCCCTCTCCCAACAAAATATACATGTAATCGTTGACATTAGTCAGTACGTTGCAAATGTTTTCGGGTTGTACTGAGCAGTTCATCTTGCTGTGTCGTCAATCTGACCTTATCTCTCTCGAATTCGAGCATTGAGAGCTTTTAGTGTGATTCACACAAATTGACACAGTCAGCCTCAACCCTACTCTATGGCTCTAACTTTCCTTAAGCCACTAAAAATATTCGGAGGCCTTCTTGTGCCTCGACTCATGCTTTGCGCGTGCGTATGAGGCATTGATTGAAGCGGGTAATAGTATGACACTGTGACAGTGTTACACAGCGGAGGAACAATGGCTTCAAAAAGAGCCCGTTTGGCGACCTGTTTATTAACACCGCATTATCCGATATATACCCGGTAGGCTTAATTGATACCAAGTGTGTTTGTAGCTCGTACATACATATCAGCTATACACGTAGGCCCCTAAAAGCTCTTATGTGAAGACAGTCTCGGTGCAAATTTTAGCCATACAGTAGGCCTATTATGAATAATTGTGGAAAATCAATTAAATCCCCTATTACTATCAAGGCCAATATAGTCCTAGGCCTACGTGGCACTACGTGACGTACGTCCGTGGCCTTCGTCAATTCAAAAAGTATCACACATAGTAGGCCGAAGCGGTAAGCCCCGAACCAGCTTGGGGTCAACTTGCTTACGTTTTTAACTCTAAAGCTGGCTATTGGGATTTCTATTAGGATTGGGATCTATTGGGATTCCAATAGAAATTCTCATTGGGATTGGGCTGGAAATTCATCCCAACGACAAGCCTGGTTAACTCTGAGTTCGGGTAAACGGAGTAAACACTAACACTTGCACTTACACCGCACATGGACTCTACTACTGTTGCTAATATGCTTGCTCTATGCTTCCATGTATGCATGTATACTCTAGCTTCAGTGATAATAAAAGTGGCTGACACACGGAGGAATCTGCAAAATTATAATATACGAAGATCCTATGTCTCCCGACTAATGGCTTATCCTAAAAAAACATGAACCCCTAGATTTTGGCGACCAATATAGCGACATCCATGTATAGAATCTTTACATTTCTATAACGCGTAGTTTAGTGCAGATATCTCTGGTCTTCCAATGATCTCAGTGTATTATATGAAAAAATATCACACGAAAATTTTCATGAATTCCTAGATGACTAAACATCACATATACATAGTTTGAAGAACTGGGGTTCAACGGAAAAGGTCTTTTAGTGTGTCGCTACAAGCACATAAAAGAATTGCTTCTTAGTTTTGCGAAATAGAAGCTTGGATTGAAGGCTTGTTTGTTTCTTATAATAGGGTCCATCGACGAATTCCATCTTAATTGAGCGCATACTGTAATCTGCCACTGTCCATTGATGTTGATACCCCGCTTGGTGGTATGTTATGCTCCATAACCTGCAACAGCAAGATTTCACGACTTCGATCTTGTGTATTGATTAAATTGCGCAGAATTTTCTTTAATCATCGAGCAGCCCCGAAGGCCAAGTTTGATTCTTGATGCTACAATAAGTTCACTCATTCTTAGAGGAAGTCATAGAATGCACAATTTTTAGCTGACAAACTTTGAATACCATGAGAATTAGAAGGACCATTGAACCATATATGCATTATATCAAGCTTGAGTAATGCCATCTTGAATATGATATGTCATGCTATATTTCAAGAATGTCGAGATTCAAAATTTTCTTGCTTTCTATGCCCGTCATTGGGAAAGCAACAATTTAGTCAATGTTAGAAAGCAACAATTTGACACCATTGATGCACATGTATGTGGTAGGCTATTAACAGAATTGATGAAAATTCACTTTCATGCGCTAAATGACTCGAATGGAAATGAATGGATTTGGATATTTCCATGGACTTCTGCATGGATTTCCATAGCATTTAGAAATCCATGGTTACTGCCTGGTATATTCCGTGTAGTACGTACATAGCAAATGGAAACTCTCAGAAATCACACTCTGAATTACAGGTAAAACTATGCGTTATGATAGATATCATACGATATTTTCAAGCATTATCCTATAAAAAACTTCGGCCTGCGGCCGTCGTTTGTTATGTCGATAATGCTTTCAAATATCGTTTGATATCCTATACATAATGCATGATTTTGTGAGACTTTCTATGCCCACAGGTTAATAAGTTCCACGAAGCAGGAGGAGATTATTAACCTGTTGACGACTTCTGTGGAAGAAGTCATGCATTATACATGGACTTCTATAATATAGGCCTAAGTCCATGCATTATAACAGATAATGCATAGATTTCTTCGGTCATTATCTATTACATAGAGAGAGCATCCTAACATAGTGTGCGGGAATGCATAAAGATCTAATTCCATGGCTTTATCTCAGATTTCTATCACTTTTCAAAATTCTGATTTCTATCTAAAAATGATTTGAAATAACCACTTATCAATTTATTCGCTTTGCTAAAAATAGTAATGCGGTGAAAAGTTGAGCATCGACGTGTGAAAGAAGTGCAAGCAATATGTGGTTGGTATTAGCTGCATTGATTATAGAAGCGGTAACTGCTGAAAAAAAAGTAAAGATATGTGATACAATCTCTGACTCAGGTGAAAATAACATGAAGGTCAGGCACTCGGAATTACACGGCTGTACTCACATACGTGGAGATCTTATCTTGCTTGATATTGAGGAGGAATTTGATTTTTCTCCCTTATCTCACGTACGAGAGGTGAGTGGAAAAGTTAAATTACTTACTCTTAGTAGGAGCACGGGCATTTCTCTTTCGAAATTGGCAATTATACGTGGCGAATCTTATGATACGAGTTTGAACATTTATTCTTTATATTTGGCACCTTCCAGCTATGATGCGTACAGCGGCCCGCTTCCATTTGTTAATTTGAATAGTTTAACAAGCATAGTAAGAGGGAATGTATATATTGGCTATCAATTAAAAGTTCCTGCATTACCATACCTTCATTCAATTATGTGGCAGAATATTTTCGAGGAACCAAATATTCAATATGTGTACATGATGCATGTTCACTACGCTAAGAACATCTCTAAATTAAGTGATAGAGAAAATGCTCGTCTAAATGTAAAGCAAGAAAAAGTGGAGAGCGACATTGTTGGGGACCGTCTTCAATTATGTGTCAACGAGGCTTAACTTGTGACAGAAAATTATGTCATGGGTTTAACAGACGCTGCTACAAAGGAGGATGTTGTCATCACGAATGTGCTGGTGGTTGCTTCAACAATTCAGCATATGGATGCTTTACTTGTAAAAATTATGTAATGGATGGAAAATGTGTTAGAAGTTGTGGAAATGTTATTCTATACAGAAGTAGCAGAAGTAGATACGGAAAAAAATCAAGAGTAGTAAAATATCACAAAGACTACAAAATTGAATTTAATAATCTCTGTCTGAAGGATTGTAGCAGCTATCCTAACTCTCTGCCACTACGTAGAAGTAATCAGGACAATGTATTTTCGTGTGTGAAGACGAAACGGTGTTCAGATTCACATTATCTAAGCATAAAGTTTTCAATGTTTAACTACATATGTGAATGGAATAAAGCTACATCATACAGTCATAACTCATGGAGAAAAGAAAAGAGGCAAAGCTACAGTCAGGTAGTGAAAAACTTGATGGAAGTCATGTCAAAGGAAATTCGTGCCAGAAAAGATAGGAGACCGAAGTTTCTGGCTACACCCGTGAAAAGCCATATAAGCAGAAAACCGGAAAGAAAATCCGCGGGTATTGTCGAATGTCGTGGAGATTTCGAATTGTACGCATACGATCCGCATGATAGCAAGATGATTTTACATGCTATGAAAACACGATACAAGTTATGCACTCATGTTCTTGGAAATGTTCACCTCATTAATATAAAAATAGGTTCAGGTGAAAGTCAGAAGCTGACTTTCCTCAGACATATTATTGAAATTGATGGTTCTCTGATAATTTACAACAGTACACTGCCAAAAGTGTCATTGCTGAATCTACGAATCATTCGTGGGAAACATTATCCAGTGCTAAAATCTGACATCTATCGAAAATTGAAAATTCCGTTTTATTCGCTTTACATTGGCGAAAATAAGCGTGAAGGAGAAGGAGATACTGAATTTCAATTTGAAAATCTGACATCAATTCTTAATGGCAATGTATACTACGATGACTGTTATCTCGATACAATAAATTGGAATTACATATTCGAAAATCCTCACGCACAAAATGCAACAAAGGGATTGAAAAATAAGAATCAAAAGTGCAGTATCAAATGTGATAAAAGTTGCTCTTCAAAGAGCTGTTGGCATGGTAAGGATCTCGGCTGCCAAAAACTAGACTTTTGTCCCCGAGAAAGATGTCCATCTAAGCGCTGTTTTACTGTAACTTCTGCAGATTTGCCCAATGAGCACTATTACGAATGCTGTGATCCCATTTGTGCTGGGGGATGCAATGGGCCTACAACTGAGGACTGTTATGCGTGTAAATATGGGTCAGAGCATGGCAAATGCAAGCTGTTTGACGGATATTTGAGCAATTTGAGAAGAGTCACCGAAAAATCGATTTTGAAGATAACTAACTTTGGAAATCTTTCGTGTTCCGCGTATCTATCCAGTGAAAATTTTAGATGTTTGCTGCCTATTTCTAAAGGATGTGAAATTAACTCCAGAATAGTCTCTTATATCTACAATCCATATCAGAAAGCATGTGAAAGGAGCACATGCAAAAACCGTGAGAACTGTTTCAAGACGCTCTCTGTATGTAAAGAAGTTTGCAGGCATCATATTAAGACATCAAATTTGCTTTCGAATGACTCGAGATGCTTTTCAAGTCATAAAGAAGACTGCGAACGAAAAATGAATAAAAATGGGTATGTTTATGATCGAAGAGCAAAAGTATGTCGAAAATCGAATCCTGGCTGTTTCGGAGGAAACTGTTTCACCAATCACAGACTATGTCTACATCACTGCAAAAGACCGTCACAGTTTTACGTTCAACTGGGATCGTATTGTCTACGATCATGCGATAACTTCTATTACAGGGATAAAATAGGTGGAAAATGCAAAGACTGTAAGAGAAAAAAATGCGGAAACGTTTGCAAGGGTGACAAATTTGATAAGTTTGTGACTTATGAAAAGAATCCTGCTGTCAAATTGCGATGTAGATATCAGAATTGCAAATATGTTCAAGGTGATCTTATAATAGCTGGATTGAGTGGAGAACCTGATTTATCTTTTCTTTCGAGTATCGAATGGGTCTCAGGAAAAGTCTTTATTTTGAACAACAAAGTGAGATTAATTCCACTATCAAAATTACAAAGCATAGCCACTGAAGAAAAGCCATATGGAAAATCCCGACCAGTCCAGTACAGTTTCAACGTCTCAGGTTTCGCTAAAATAGAGTATTCAGAGAGACGCTATTACTCTCTGTTTATTGGTAATAATTATGCCCCGGATAATCAGCGAGCCGCGATTGATTTGAGAAGTCTTTCGAACGATATTGGTGCATTCTATCTAATGGGAAATGAAGGTGAATATATACGATTACCCGAGGGTTTCCAAACAGACAATTTTCATTATTATCATGACTTTCATTTTCCAGGCAGTGAAAATAGTAGTAACTTGCTAACATCTCCAATTATCACCGAAGAAGCAGTTCCTCCAAAGCTTGATAAAGATGTTTGCGAAGACATCAAGTACTTAGATAATCAAAAACATAGCGTGAAGAAAAGATTTTGTGATGGTAGCAGTCTTCCTGAATCACTCAAATTATTGGAACTGATGGACACGATTTCAACAGTATTCTTTCTGAAGAATCACTACAAGGAGTGTGAACACGTTCTTGGAAATTTGGTTTTATATAACATAACAGGATTAAAGATGGAGTATCTGAAAGATATTCAAGAAGTAGATGGTGCTGTGATGATCGTTATGCCAGACAGGGGGAAGAGCAAGGCGATGAAGATAAAATTACCTAGTCTGACCGTAATACGTGGAAATCAATATTTTCTCAAAGATAATATTCCATATGCCTTGTATGTGAGCCTTGCGGGTGGGAGCACCGTGGAATTGAAGAGTCTGAAATCTATAGTTCGGCATAACATACATTTGAAGATGAAGAACCCATGCAAGCCAATTCCACTGTTATATAAAGCACTTGAAAATCCAAAGTTGCAATTCATTCTACCCCGGCACGGCTGTAGAGTGAATGACAAGTGCTCACAGAAGTGCCCTAGAGACCAAGAATGTACACGAATTGGGACTCACAAATGCTGTCACAAATATTGCGCAGGAGGATGTAGGCGCAAGGTTAACAGTGTTGGACATTCAAATTGTAATTACTGCAAATTCAAAACGATTATTTGGAAAAATAGGAAAAATTGCACAAAAATCTGTAGCATTCATGGTCAAAGTGCAATGGGGTCTCAGTGTGTGCCAAAATGCCCATATCCTTATTTTCCTAAATATAAAGATGATGTAACTTGTGAGAGGCGATCGTATTTACATACAGGAGTCAGTTTAAACAAAGTAAACGTTTGTCCGGGGATTGAAGACATGTCTGAGTACCGGCTTCACCATCTGCCAAGAAGCAGAATAGAAGATATACAAAATGTTTATTATAATTGCACTCATATCACAGGGAATCTCATAATTACAAATTATACCGACAATGCAGACATTCATCTTGAGAACATCGTGGAGGTGATGGGCTCAGTTATGATACGAGGAAGTGACAACTTATCAAAAATTCATTTGGATCACTTGGCAGTTATTCGTGGCAATTCTCCAGTCAATGTTAAAAGTCGTAAGTACGCATTAGTTCTATTATGGAACAACATGCGGCGGAGAAACGGTAATTCATTTATAAATCTCGGCAATCTAAAATTTATAGGAAAACATGATGTCCTGATTTCCCACAATAGAAAAATTTGCAATCTTAGAACAATAAGATTTAATAAATTATTCGAAAACAGTGAACAGTCTGTAAGATTTGGTGAAGTTGATAATTGCAATTTACCTTGTTCTAAGCGTTGTATAACCAATTTTGGTGATTTCTATTCTTCTTTACGCTGCTGGGGACCACAGGATGGTATGTGTCACAAAATTGATAATTGTCACAGAGCAAGATGTCCTTATCATCAATGTTATACAAGTTTTCCTTCACTCAAAGTTGGGTGTTGTAGTCTGGAATGCATTGGGGGATGCACAGGCCCAACAAGAAAAGATTGTAGGGCATGTAGATTTGTAACTGATGGCACCCAATGTCTTCAATCATGCCCACCTAGATTTAGATACGATGCAGCTTCAGGAGGAATTGTTTCAAACCCGAATTTCAGATACACATTGGGATCTTTATGCTTGAAAAAATGTCCTGATGCATATGTGGAATCAGGTGATAAATGTATCTTGAGGAAGTTGGAAACGGCAGTGAAACCAGATAGAAACCAAAGACGAAGGAGAAGAAATTGCAGGGACCGACTGTCAATATGCCAGGATGTAACTTTTACAATATGTTTATCCTATCATTCAGAGATGTCATTGAAATGTCCTAAGCGTTGTGGATTTTGCAAAAAGAGGCGAGAGCCACTGAAAATAAACAGCCATCACAAGTGCCAAAACAAATACGTAAATTGCGAACTTTTCTCTGATTATGTATGCATAGCCTATCGTTCGTGGATGTCAAAAAAGTGCGCCAAGTATTGCGGATTTTGTGGAAAGACTGCTTTGAAGTGCAGAGACGAACTTAAACAATGTGGGCAGTATTCATATCAAATGTGTCTTCGCTATCACACTTGGATGAAGAAAAATTGTGCAAGACATTGCGGATTCTGTGGAGAATGCCAAGATAAGAAGTCATATCTTCAATTATGCACTAGTAAAAAGAGTTGTAACCCTTCAGACTATTTAGATCTCACATATTGTAGAAGGACATGTGGATTTTGCAACATAAGAGATAAAGTGAATCGAATAAAGGTTTGCCCTGGACAATTTATCTCACTCGACTTTATAGACAAAAAGCTTCGGGTGAGTGATTCGAATTATGATCAACGTTGGTACATGGAACTTCAACGTAGATACACCGGCTGTACTCATATCGATGGTAGTGTTCTAATTTCAAATATTCGAAATACTTCAAGTGAAGCGTTTGCGTTCCTATCAACCATCGTTTGGATAAAATGTTCACTGGTCATCTATGGCAATAAAATAAAAACGATTCATCTGCCAAATTTAGCAGCGATTCAAGGAAACTGCCCAAAATATGAATATTCTCTTTTTATTGAGGCAAATGAATTCCATGTAAGTGGGAGCATTGATTTGAGTTCATTATTGGTAATTCAAGCAGGAAAAGTCAGAATATTTTCTTTAAGTGAAAAAAACCATCCTAGAATTAGAGACTTAACGGTACAAAGCAAGCGATTTCATCATGGATCCCATTGGAGGAAATTATTTGGAACTAACAAAGTTGCGTTGGAAACTCTAAGTGAAAAGGCTTCACGGCAACAATGTTCTCCTAAATGTCATAAAATATTCTATCTCTTCAAATTTCGCATTTTTTGTTGGGTATCTGAGGAAAAACGAAGAAAATTTCAATGTAAAAACGCTTGTCACCCGAGAAAAAAACATAGAAAAGAAGAAAATCATTGTATCGAAAGGTCACACTGCCATCTTGGCGCGAAGGGTGGAGGATTTTGCTGCAAAAAGAAATGCATACAGGATTGCATCACGCCACAAAAAGGACAAAAAGCTATTTCCGTGTGCTCATACTGCAGACGTTATCAATCCGGAGACAAATGTGTAAATGAATGTGATAAAGATGAATACATTTACGGAAATCAATGTGTGAAAAATTGTCCAGGCATTACCCTGAAGGATTCAAGATGTAAGTCGAAAATAGTCTACGAATTTGAAGCATATAATCAAGTGACACGGAGAAACAGGAAAAAAGCAATAACTAAAGTGTGTCATATGAATTGGCTGATCGAGGTGATAAGAAGACATTATTCTCCTGAGAAATTTAACTTCTCAAGAAGTGTGGAGCTTGGATATGGATATTTGCGATCGGACGGATATAGCTACGGGTTTTCGCATACCCCACGCATCATATTCACTTTACTTCGTCACTATCGCTGTCGAGGTCTTGTAGGAGACATAGTTATTTCTGGAAAACATTACCTGGATAAGTCAATGAAGATGGACATGAGATATTATCATATACCATTAAATGATCTGCGGAAGCCATTCCAAGATTTACAATGGATAGATGGCATTATTCATTTGGACCTTGAGAGTTACCCAAACTTGAGAGATCTCGGCTTCCTTAGAAATGTCGAATTTCTGTATTCCAATGAACCTGGTTCTGGATTTGTTATCAAAAATGGGAGAGGGCTTCGGAAATTGGGTTTGAATAAGCTAACAAACGTGACGGTAAATACAATTTCAATTACTGATAACCCAAAGCTGTGTTACATGGAAAATTTTCCAAATAGATATGGAACCAGTGTCGAAACGTACGATATCCGAAACAACAGCAGAGCGTGCCACAATCCATTTAATCCTAAACAATGCCCCATGGAATGTTCAAGGAAAGGTTGTTGGGATTCATATAAGTGTGTGTCACACATCAACTATGAACATAAAATTCCGCAGTAGATTTAAGTAGGCCTATGCATGAATGGATGTAAATTAGAATTCGTTGAATTCAGGTGTGCTATATTTATGGGAAATTTTATTCACAAATTGACTTAATCTCATTTAGCTTGAAGTCATTTTGTTTACCCTATTGGTCTTTTCTTTTATTTGATCTCGAGATGCATTTCTAACATCGGTAAGTTATTCTAGTGTTCCATCTGTTAATTTTCTATTTGTGCAAATCAAACGTTAAGTAAAAGCGTTCAGGATATACATGTACAGTGGTTAAACGTATTTTCTGTTTGTCAAAGTCACACCCGTATATGTCAAACTTTATTTTTATCAAGAAAAAAACTTATTTTTAAAAAAACCTTTTTAGTAAAGAAAGAGAACCTTATCCATCACCGTTGCATTTTGCGTTTTAGTTTGAAGCGCTTCTTTTAACAAAAAACAAAATTCGTAAATGAAGATATGATCAAGGAAATTATTTAGATAGCATTCCATATGTGACAAATGTGGTTTAAATTACTTGAAAAAGTTTCTGATTTTAATGCATGTTACCTGGTTGGCCATGAGTATGTGATGAAATAATCTCACGTCTTTCGGCGACTTGTTGATTGGATTGGTGCACACAGAATTCCACTCACCTAGGCTAGCTTTGGTGAAAAGGTTGCCTATTCAAACCAGGTATTGTAAAAACTTGATTGCAATCGAATAGCTCTTTTCAATTAATTTAATTGAAATTGGTGCTCGTGAGCAATCAATTATGTGAAATTTTCCACCATTAATTAATTGAAGTAGCCTTTACCGAGCAATCAATTGATTCTTGATATTCCCTGTTTCGAGGACATCCTAATTTCTTGCTACTATTTAGTTGAAGATGTTGGACATCTGCAATGAATTATTGTGTGAAGAATCCTTCCTTGATAATATCGCTGAGCAGATATTGGAGACCGTATGAATGATGCGTCCTGTTTCCTAAGGCAGATAATACAGGCGTTCGCTGGAGTAGTGAAATGGTATATTAGAAATTCACATCACAGAATTCTCATTTCGAGCTTCTGGATGATCAAATGATTTGTCGGATGTCATTCAATCGACATTGCAGAGCCGTAGAAATCCTATTCCACACCTTTTCAAGATTAATTTCAGACAAGGTAGGATTAATTTTAGATATCTCAATTTTGATTTCAGTCAATGTTAATCATATTTCAGATTGCATGATTTATATTTCACTTGAACAATCAATTAAGTATAATTGGAGTTTGAGTCAATCACTTGATTGATATAGGAAATTAATGCAATCAATTATCACTTGAAAGCCGAATTAGTGCACTATAAATTAATTGAAATTGGAATTACTGACCAATCAATTTAGAAACGCTACTCACAGATTAAAAGAGACTCCAGAGCTTTTGCAACACAGCAATTGATGCAATGCTATTCTCAAATGGAAATTTGTCGACTTTATAGACGGGGCTGGCTCGAGAAGGTAGTAAGAAAATATAAAGTGATGAAACTTGAGTAAGCTCGTGCAAGATGAACATTTTTAATGATTTTGATGTTAACGTACGAGTGTTTCTTGTGCTGATCTCATATTGCCTGAGAAGTCACCGCACCATTGATTATTTCTAACAAAGACATCTGAATTATTAAAAGGTACGTATAATTCAATCTTGGAATGTATTGTACATGCAATATCTCGATCCAGATGCTCGCTTTTAAACTTGCCATTTCTTCTTTCTAATAATATATACTTCTCGGAAACCCTGAATGACATGAACAGCAAAAGTTTGAAGGGTTGAATCCTAGAATTCATTGCGAATTGTGCACCGTTAAAAATAGCCAAAACTTTCAATAAAGATTCACATTCAAAAAAGATCCGCAGATATCTGTCAAAAATCTGAAGTTTCATGACATCACAGAATCCATTAATAACATGACAACAGCGTCAGGTTTTACAGAATTCTTTCTCTTTAGACTGTAGCAAATCTGTTGCAAAACTCAGCCTGCCAAACCCGTGGACGAGCAGTTAACGGCTGATAAAAGAAAATATTTGAGAATTGCAAAAAATTGAGTGACTCATTACATAAGAGAAAAATGCATGTCTGCAGCAAAAGAGAGTAATTCTGGCCTGAATTATTTAGAATTATGTGGTTTCGAGAATACTATGGAATCACATCTGAATTTTGATATTGAATACAATGACCAATATATCATTAAAATTTCGAACAAAAAAATCACAAATTGGACTTTGTAGCTGGCAGTTACGGAAATCGATTGCTATGTGAAGAGCATTTATGTGAGTTATGTGATAATTCAGCAGTGGAGACTCTGTATCATTTCATGATAGAATATTCACTATATCAAAATTTACTACGAGAAACACCGTCTTTGTTATGCAACTGTAAGAATAGAACAGAATTCAATAAATTGATGAATATCTTAACTCCAAAACTGGTAAAATCCATCGCATAAGTTTTTCAAAAAAGAAAACGATTTGCAAACGATGACTAAAGAAATTAATCAATAAGTATGAAATCTGGATATTTATTTTTGTCAATTCTCCTCTCCTTCCTGTTCAGAATATGTTTTTCTCAACAGCACCGACCGCACGCTGTTTTCTACCATCAAGTTATGTTTTTGTGCATATTATTTGAGCATACATGCTCCTGTTTTCCGATGTTCTTGTAAATGAACATTTTTGACTTTGACTCTTGTCTATTGACTCTTGACTCTTGACTAAAAAAACAGTGAAATATATTTTAGTTTCCTATTGTAACGGATATTCAATGCGCACAATTTACAGTGTGCGCTTTCATGTTGAAGAACACTACCCGATAAAGCCAAGGATTTTCCGGATCATCACCTTTCGCAACTTTGTAAATCTCTAGGCACGTTAACCCGTTTGATAATCCAGTGGTTGAGTAGCACATGGAACCACAGAGTCAAATATTTTGTTTATCTGCTTTGGTTTGCTAGAAGTGTGATTAATACGAAATTGACGGCACATCGAGGAACCTAGTAAGTGGGCAAAAAGGAATTCCTTATACCCTACAGAGATAGTAAAAAAGTCGTGCGTCGCTTGCGGATTAATGTGAGTTCCAGCAAAGTGCTTCGATTGCCAAAATTCCTTCAGATTCGAAGAATTCAGATCATTGCGCACAAGTTTTCTCCATAATGTCGGCCCTTCCGATCATTATTAAAGAAGGTAGCAGGCGTACGAAAATTAGTTCACTTGATGTTTTCACATCCTCTCCTCGGCATTGCTCACTGTATAGTGCATACACTGAATCGAATGTTAGCCAGGCGATGTGTGTTTTGGTATGTGTGAAGTGATATCACAGCACGCACGCATCTCTCACTGGCTCTGGTGTCCTCTGCTGACAGCTTGTCGTTTGCCATTTCCAATAGCAAGCGATACACGAATTATCCATTCGAGAATGAGCAAGTTGTCTAATTCTGTGATGTGCCATTTCGATATTAAGGTTAGATATTACCCTTCCTTTCTAGGAAACCGAAGCGCGCACAGATGAATCTATTTCTGTGCATGGACCAGTAGTTCTCAACCGGGGGCCCGCAGGACAATTTGCTGGGGACCACGAGAGGACCTTGGAATATAGAATGTAAGGCCTACATAGCAAGTATGTTTTGCTTTGTACTTAATCAGTTGATCAATCAACTGATTTCACACTCGTGAAACACATATGTAGCCACGCCGCCGTAAATTAAGTGAGGAAATTGTGTGAATATCATTGGGCAAGAAAACAATAAGAGCTATAATTCACAGATGTGTGCGTTAGGAAAAGAGAATTTAGTCTTAATCAAAACTAAATATAGAAATCGCCTTGATGTTCGGAATGACATCCGCATATCTACTTCAAACAGAAAAAAACAAATATCAAAAAGCTTGTGCTTCAGAGACAAGAATAGAAATCGCATTGAATCTTTCGGTGTTACTTTTTCTGTGTAATTGTTCTATCATATTTAACTCAGATTATTGTTCATAATGACTTGTTTTTATTAAAAGCGGATATTTGATTTGTTTAGCCTGCCACTTACAAATCTAGAGAAAAACGAACTCAAATAGCAGCTCGAAAAAAAACAAAAAATATTTTCTTAATAATAATTCAATTTTTTGTGATATATATTTTAAGAAAAATAACTCGAATAGTCCCTTGGTTTACATTATTGTTTCAAAATTCAAGTATCTTTAAAATATAGTACTTACATGTATACTGACGCAAATCAACTTAGAAATGAAAAGAGAGCATCTATTGTAGAATAAAAATCGAACATTGACATGAGTTGTGTCAAGGAAATGATGAAGACATACAATTTGGTAGTACCGTAACAAAATAATTAAAAGTAGAAATAATTAACTACCAAATCAAGTAGCCTATAGAACAAGGGGGCCACAATAAAATGATTAACTTGGAAGGGGGCATGGAACATAAAAGGTTGAGAACCACTGACGTAGACAGTAAGATCAGTAGCAGATGCGGTAAGATATTCCTGCATGATTCTTCAGTGCAGGAGCGACGAATCGCAATTGCATTTTAAAGCAGATTGCACCAACAAGAACCACCTCTGAAATTTTTAATTGATTTTCCAAATTTATTGGTCGTGCAGCATATTTCGTTAAGAAGGCAAGATATTTCGACCAAAAATATTTGTAAAAATAATAAAGATACTTCACCTTAGGCTTGAACACAAAACTGAAACACCTTGAAATTTAGCAGTTTTATCAGGACATCGAAAACTGAATTTCATACTGCTCCATATTGCGTCTTCCCCGATACAAACGAATATTTCTATGTGAAATTGTCGAACCAGTTTTGCTCTGATGTGGACCCATCTTGTTGTGTGATAAAAAGAACAACAAACGTAGAATGAAACCCCTACGAATTTCCTACATTTTTACACAATGATAAAAAATGAGCTATTATTCAGAGTAAGTTTATATCATAATGTTCAAAAAAGCTCAGTATTACTTCAGGATCATCAAAAATCATTTCAAACTGTCAACATTCAGTTTGACCACCATTTTGATTTAAGACATGTTCAATATCACTAGGCATGGAAATGCAATGGCGCAAATTCCATTGCTATCAGGATACCAATCATCGAGCTGCTGCAAAACTCTATTCTTGATAATTTTATCGATGCACATGGCCGTATTCCCGGTGGCAATGGTATTTATCAACAGGATAATACACCCTGCCACTCTCAATGCTCTGTCTGAATTGAACATTACTGGACTGTCCTCCCGCTTATCCGGATCTAAACCCTATGAAAAACCTATGGGCCATAGTAAAATGTCTGAGAATCAGAAATGCTCATAAAAAAGAACTGATTTCAAACTTTTTGAAAGCTTGGAATAACGATGGCGAACTCACTGAAATATGCCAGAATTTGATTCTTTCCATGGCTAGGTGCATTGCGCAGGTTATTAATCGAAATGATGGTCAAACTGAATATTGACAGTTTCAAATGATTTTTGATGACCCTGAAATAATACTGAGCTTTTCTGAACATTGCAATATAAACTTACTCTGAATAATAGCATATTTTTCATTTATATATAAAATATAGGAAATTCGTAGGGGTTTCCATTATTATGTTTATTTCTCAAATGCTCTACGAGCTTATCGTCCTTCTCGTATCACCGATGTGAAATGATGCACACAGCTTGTGGCTATGGCTTGTGGTTTGTGGGTGAATACCCCTTTGATTCCACAATCCATCCTGTTACTTTCCTGGCAGAATTTACGACCTTAGCTTTTGACAAATTCTTTTATTGATTGACTTGAAACTATAAATTGCTTGATTTCATGCTGACACGCAGATGCACATTGACCTTACATTTTTGTGATTTGGACTATTGCGAACTTCCGTCTAATCAAGCCTGCAGGCTGGTGTTGTACCAGATTAAACTTTCAGATACATTCGAAATTACCCGTCGGGACTCATTAGTCACTATTATTACATGAGCATGGTGATGGGAAATCCACGCGATGGAGGGGTCGTGATCCGCATGACTGGGAGTCAAATATCGCCCGAACCATTCGATTTTTCTATGAACAGTTTCAAATGCGGGTAGCAGTGTTGGAACCGGCCAGGTTTTTGGCGGTGGCAGACTTATTAAAAACCGGCCGGTTGGGGATGGGACGGTGGCTGGCGTCTCTGTGCGGGTTTGCTAAGGCTTTGATCGTCAGACATTATTTGGTCATTATTATGCAATTATTCGCGTACGATAAACAGCAATACGCGCAATGACTAATTTACAGTGCTGATCTAATGAGTTGTAGGTCTTCTTCAAAATTTATGATAATGTTAATTACATTTCAAAATCAACACAAGCAAGTTGAAAACAGATAATCAAAATAATGACCCAAGCGAGCATTGATATATTAATAACATTGATGCAATAACAATATATACGTATATCTATATCCCGCCTCCACAAGAAAGCTTTGGACGGTCCACAATCCTGTAATCCAAAACAAAAAGTTTTTCTTAAGATAAAAGTTTTGCGATGAACAATTTGATCACTGACTGTGCTGATGTTGCGAAATGTCCTGTATGTGCGACGTGCAAGTTTGATTTAAAGTGATTCACTGAAAAGATATTTACTTCTTCACTTGTGAGGGAATTCCAGTGATTTCCGACGTCAATTAATAACTCTCTCCACTACGGTTTAAATTCAGATCCTTTGATTTTACATGATGACCGCGAGCTGACGTATAGGAAGGAGTCTGGAACAATAGGCTTGCCAAAATTGTCATCAATCTTTCATTCCAGTAAGTGTCTGTACAATGGCAATCAAAATTAATGGCGTGCCGCTAACTTATCAAACAATCATTCACGATCCACTGTTAGATGTTCAGGCAGTATGCCCTCGGTTGCATTTAAATCCATTATTCATTGCATCTCTAAGCTCCACGTGTTATATAAACTATCCCAAGTAGTGAAATTATTCAAGATCTGGAATAATTTTTCAATAGATAGGCTGATGAACAGCACATAATGATCCCAAAATTCATACAGGCTAGAATATAGGATTCTGGAACCTTCATCATAGATGAAGTAGGGGTTGAATACATCTATAAGTTGCCAGTAATAATTTTTTTACTGTTTAAGCAACAACTCGCATAAATTATGTTACAAAGCATGCGTGTAGATACTCTCAAATTATGGTACATTTATATTCTCTTAATGGTGCAATGAGTGACTAACCAATTTATTCTCGACTGAATGTCGTCAACGGTCGACATGGGTCTAATTAACCGGCCTGCCCGCCAGGGCCCGGTCTTCTTAATTTTGCGACCGGGTCGGCGTTGCTAAAAACGGCCGACAAGCGGGTAATTTGCCATCCACGGCCATTATATCGCAAAAGCAATATATGTGTGCATATCATTGCATTTGGACAAAAGGCTCAGTTGATGTAATTCTTCCGCATATCATAGATATATCGTCCCCTGGTGATATAGACGTTGTTCGTGCTCCGGCCGATCCCGTCGTGGTTACCGCATTGCAGCTGGACGTGCCCGGGACGCGGCCGCACTGGAGGCCTAATGAGCCCTGGAGGGACACCATCAATGACGATTTATGTCGAACTCAACAGAAGGAGGACGCCAGTGACCGGTCACAATGGAGGCGTGCCTACGGTCACGCCGACCGGAGAAAGCGAAGAAGAATGATCATAAATATGCCGCCGATGCATCGCTTCCATAAAACTGCAGTAATCTGCTTTTCCAAATAGTCCAAAACGATAGTAACACAACCAACAGATGTTTTACTTCTCATTTGAATGACATTTTCTGCACATATGCTTATCCTCTTATCAGGATGGCCTGCCAAGTTGTGTCCAGTTTTAATTCTAAAAGAATACGACTCGAGAAATTCCGTTTGAAAGTGGTTCCTCCACGAATTCCATTAAAACGTTCGTCACGGTAAATTATCCCTGGAAATGTACCTTCGATGGGTATAGATATGTACAGATTAACTGTATCTTAAGATAGACATTATTATGAGAAGCCTTCAAGTTCCAAAGAAGCTGAAAAATTCCAAGGAAGATGAAAGATAAGCTGCCACATGCACATGAGCCATGATAAGAGGCTGCAAATATTAGCGAGAAAAACATTTGGTGAGAGAATCTGTCGAGGTTTCTGCAGGTCGGCCTTTCAAGTTTACTTCCTGGTGATCTTTCGACAAACATTACTTGAAAGACTTGCTGACCTTTTAATGGACTGATGAGAAAGTGCTTGCAATATCATGCTGGAAATGAGACTTCCATTCCAGATTACTTCTATTTTTGTGTGCAAAGCTCAATGGTTCAAAATTTTAGTGTAATCTTCCGAATGCGACTTTCCGTCATCTTTACTATCAATTTTCACCAAAGTCCGCAATCGTTGAGTGTGCAGAGAAAGGGATTATAATTTCCTTAATCAAACATTGTCACTTCCGTCAATGTGAAATTGCATCAGAGAAAACGTCAAGAGATTATGATTGATGATTCACTTGGAATAATCTCACACGTTTCTGACGTCCAGTTCTTCGTCATGCGACCGTCTACTCGAAAGACTTTTCTGACTGTAACTTTAGTCTTTATATTATGCTGCTTTGTATTTTGGATCACAACTCGTCCTAACAGACATGTCACACCACTCATGCAAAAGAACTTGGACGCACCAGGGTGGACTTATAATGACTTGCGTGAACTCTTTTATGAAGAGGTGACACGAATTCATCATATATGTTCTAGGATGGTCCGCGTTGGCCGACAAGAAGATGGAGGCTGGGATGTCTGCATGGATAAGTGGTATTCACTTTCTCCAGGATGTCTTGTTTACTCGTTTGGAGTCGGTAGTATCTGGGAATTCGACGAGGAGATGTCTGAACGATATCAATGCACAGTGCGGGCTTTTGACCCGACCATGCGATTACCAGCACACATTCATCGGCCGGGATATGTTCGATTTTATCCTGTAGGACTCGGTGGAGTGCCTCATGGACTTGGTAAGACTATTGACGATCCTGGAAATCCGAATGCCACAAAAGATGAGTTCCTCAGTCATAACCTTTTAACATTTATGAAAATATTTGGAGAAGAAAAGAAAATGTTGGATGTGCTTAAGATTGACGTGGAATATGCTGAATGGGAAGCCTTGGAGAGTATAATAAGTGACGGAGTACTGAGTCGCATAAAGCAGATTTTTATGGAAATCCATACAAGAGAAGTGAAAAGAAATCAATCAACATTCGATGATTACAAGCGCTACTTGCGAATCTTTCAAGGGCTTGAGAAGGCAGGATTTCGGAGGACAAAAGTTTCGAGAAATCACGGTGCTGTTGGTTTGTATCATCGAATACTGAGTCCGGCTGAGTTCGCTCAGCCGAAACATCAAGTTCGTTCATGTTGCTATGAAATCTATTATGTGAACTCCGCTTTCGATTTGTCTTAAAAAATTCCAAAAATCAACTAATTTGATAAGTTTATATCAAGCTTATATATACTGTTTTAAGTTATAGCTATACTGCTATACGACATCCGCACAACATTCCTGAATGTACTGTATTACGAGACAAAGTCGGGTGTTTCACCTTTGAACGGAGGACGGATGGTTGGCCAAATTTTACCGAACGCGCTGTGGTCTTGCACATAAAATATCCAGCTGGAGTTTGTAATGACATTCAATGACATGCTCTTCAAGAAATTGATCTATATCCGTGTATCCCCATTCGCAAAATAGAGCACTTACATGTACTGTATAAATAATAGATGACAAACTTTTTTGATATCCAAATAACAAACTGGCCGTGCCTAAACAACGAACAACTTATTGTAGATAACTAATTCAAGATTAGACGCATAATTCGGTCAACAGCACGAGTTTCTGTAGGGAACTAGGCCGAAAATGAGAATTTCATAGAATGATATGCACCCTAGACGGCTGCTATGAAACTGTGCGTCTGCCGAGTTCTACCCGGTTCCTCTTCTTGTCATGCATGATCAAAGAAAAGCTCATGTAAGTCCAATGGGACTCAGCAGACAGAGGTATTCGATAAAAATGAGATTTTCTGTTCTTAATATTGATTAAATGAAGAGTCTGGAGATATAAGTTCTGACATGTGATGTCTTCAGATCATTTCCTGTCATTTTTATGTATCTATGTCTATGAAGCTAGCCAGATTCAAGCATCCTAATGATGGCACGAACAATACTTTTGCAAATTTAACCACATTTAATCGCATCCTCATGTATGCTTGGTTAATCAACATATATACATCTGTCCACAGATGTCTGCATCTGCAAGAACAGTTATCAGTATCGCATTCACCGCAAACAGACAGCATCATGAGTTTCTAGTGAATGTGTGCCACATTGTTACTGAGCAAGTACGCTTCTCAGTCAATATCTCAACTGTCATTTCTCTATGAATGTCGTTTGTATATTTCCAATTCCAAATTAAACGGCCTTTTTTGCAGACTTCAGAGCGTCTAATTTGTTATGTAATACCATTGAGGTAGGAGCATTTCACCGTCCATCTTCGCATTCCCATTGAAAATGGCTTGAGGCAACACCTATGGCTGACAATTTGAAGAGATTTTCATAAAAGTATTTTGTCATTCTTATTTCTTAATTTCTGTTGACTCTATTTTAAAAAAAAATTCTTGATTAAATCACATTTCAGACGCAAATACACCAAGATCATTACAAGTCATCATTAGTCTTCATTTTTTGGTTATTTTTGATGAGAAAGGTTACCTCAGAACATTTATATGTGCTGCGGATTAGCGATGAAGATGCGCAATTGGACAATTTGATCTTTTTTGTTAATCCTTGTCATTCATCTGGCTTTCATGAGTGCCAGAAACCAGTAGAGAATGTATGAATCAATGGACATTCAAAGTTTTGACATTGTTGAATTATTTGGCGAAGGTGCAGTGATTTGAGAAAAACGTCGATCTGCAAGAGCAAAGTAAACATTAATCAGTTGCTCTAAGATACAAGTAACAATAAGTCGGTGGCTGAAGTTAGTTAGACTTATTAGACTATAATTAGGCAAGACTTCATACGAAGCATCAGAAAAAATTGAACATTATCCTCCATTAGCAGTGATAGGCACGATGCGTTAAAAATGAGAGCGAGATACAACACCGACGAAGGCATCACATTTTCGTTAACTTCAACAAAGAATGATTACCGAAATTATTAATAATTCCATTAATACTTTATTAATAATTCTCTTAAGTGGGAGAATAATCAAGAAGCATCTTCAACACATGTAAAACGTTCCGGTTAAGATTGAGAATTTTCGGAGGTCACTCCGCTTAAGCGGGAGATACATTTTTGATAATTTAGCCATTTTTTGGATAACTGGATTTGTGCTTCTGCATAAAATGATATTCGTTCATGCTTCAACCAATACCGCATTTGTTTTCCGACCACTTGTTGTTCTTATGCACTGCGGCAGTGCAGCGCTGAAGAAAATCATTCCCTACTTCCCTATGTGCGTATTTGATGAGAGGGAAAGTTTTTCTTTTGGCTACTAAGAAGCAGTCTAATGCAAATTTTTTTGCAGGCAATTGCAGTTCATCTATTTATACAGAATTCCTAAAATCTATTTATACACCGGTTTAAGTTAATGAGAAGGTTAAGCTCATCAGGGCTTCTGAATCCCCCCTCCAGTAGAGAAGGACAAATACAGTTGACATTAGATTCCTTTCTTCTTTAGATAGATGCTTGATTTCCCCCAACCAATGAGTTTCATCTATTGTTCCGAGTTTTTACAACTCATTTTGACAAATACGAGTACATGTAATAGATTAATTTTTATGGTCAGAATATATACACAGATGCTTTTCTATCTTAAGCCCTAAAACGGGATGGTACTAGGAACCAGTAGGCATGTGCGCAAATTTAGCGCTCATAGTAATAATTTGGCTAAAACGTGCTCGAAACTTGTCACTCCGGATAAGCGGGAGAGAAATCTCGGTCCCAAAACGTCCCGCTTATCTGAATGTGCTGCATTAATCAATTGGCATTTCAAGTTTTGAATTCCTGAAACTATTCAGAGAAGGGTCAAGGAATCAATAGCTGGAGAAGAATTGGCCCCAGCAATATTGAAATATCAAAATATAGCGATGAATTGTAGGTCAAGGTATTTAGATTATTTGTAAACGAAGCTTATAACGAGTGTTAGAAAATGAAATGAACCAGACGCTCTATCATCAGTGGTAGGCCCATGAAAGGATATGTAATTAAAATGAAAGCGGGACATGGCAGCAACGAAAGTCTCAGTGAAGACGTCGCAAGCATGAAAAGAATTTGCCGATCCATTTTATTCACTTGCAGGAAACAATAAATACGAAAACTTGTTGCCAAAGATTGATTGTGCTTTCTGATTTCTTATCTAATTACGAGTAGGCCTACCTCTTGTGTACAACGATGCCAGTCATTAAGTCATCACAATGCGAGGGCGTAGAAGATTCCAAGCCATGACATTTTGCGAATTTTTGAGCACGGTATCTTATGAATGAATGTATGACTGCAATCATTTTTCATTTATGAATTTTTCATTCACTTTTGCGTAAAGTGAGATGCAATTTCATGATTTCTAATTTCTCAACAAGCGCCTTACTTATTAGACTTATTAGACTTATTTGCTTACTTGCTTGCTTACATGCTTACTTACTTACATGTGTTTACCAGACAGACTGATTTCTTCCGTGTTTTGTCACTTTTACCTCTAGGAGTTGATATAGTGAGTATATCACGAAACCGGTCCCCCAAAATCTGACATTCTTTTCTTGTCTCTCTCTCAATTAGTGCGAGCGGCATCTCTGTAGCCTATTGGTGAGTGCGTTCTCTTCCCGTCTACTTGCTTGCTTATTTACCAGGCATTCGGAACGATTTTGTGGTATGGGAGGGGGACAAAACTTTGGCTGCTACAAAAAAATTTATATGCAAGTAGCCGAGGCATACTACTCATATTCTGATTGAAATTACTGTTCGCTTTAAATGAAATTCTGATATATATTCTAGCAAACACATAATGAAAGACGCATTCAGTACTGTACACACCAAAGATGGCCTTCAACTGACAATGAAAGATGAAATGGTAGAATGAAGGGAAGAGAAAAATAATGATAGAAAAAAGGACAAATGAGACAAAAGGTGCATCGCGACAGAAATTAAGAAAAGAAATGTACCTGAATTGGAATAACTGACATGATCAACAAAGCTAAAAAAATGACAATACTGAATATCAGTCAACTAAAGGACATACAAAATAATCAATGTTGTTAACGATGATGTGCACTACCAGAGTCATTGGTCATTGCTCTATCTATCACGCTGTTCTTTGCTTCACTTAAGCATGAATAGGTAGACATTGCTCGAAAGCATGGACGCTGACAGATGTAATTGTGAAAATTTCTATCTACGGAATTGTTATTTTCTATGTTCGGATGCACATAAGGTGAGCACCTGCCTTCCATGTCTCCAAGTTTTATTTACTTAAGCATATGGATTTAATGCACTGAAGCTGAATTATAATTCTACGTAATTGTCCGAAACAATGGAAAGTACATGGATCATACACCATTTCAAGTAGCTGGTATACATTTCGGAGTGAAGTCATGACGATGACAAATGTTTTCATTAAAATGGGCATCCAAGGGCAATGATGAGAAAATATGATAAGTACATTCCTACTGAAGAAAGGTATGGTGAAGCAAAATAGTTCTGATTGAGATGACAGTATACTGACAGCAATAAATAACTAATACTGTGATGCAGCCGTCTATATTAGCACAATTTCGCAACAACTTAGACATATATACTATATGTCTCATCATCAGTCATGCTAACATTTATAACAAATACAAGATTAACGAAAAAGTCGTATTCAATACTGCAACAATAAGTGACATCACATTTTCCCTTAGTAGGTACAATAAGTTGAGTCCTCTGGTAAAGCTTATTTCTGGTACTTCATTGTCTTGAATGATCTTTATTGATATTGCATGCCTTATGACAGTATTACAGTGCATTTGCGCGTGAATCCAGAATCGTTGTTAAGTCGATTTTTAGCATACTATTTTAAAATACGAGTAAGCATCTCTCTTACTTTACCTTCGTGAAGGTTTTGCAACGTCAATGAATTTTCTTGCCGGGGTGATCCAGGTAGACAAATTTACGTTGACAATAGCAAATGGAAGACTTCAACTGAGAACGATGAAAATGTCATGTTTAATATCTGCTACATCGTTCTTTGCCTGAGAGAACAAAAAATTCAAAAAATGGAATTGACTTTGATAATCAAACGCTATTTAGATGAGAGCAGCACATTGTCTGCGATGGCGAAGTCGTGGAATTAATTGAATATTTAATAGCTGATTTCATAGGTCTATGCTACACAAACTTAGCAAATTCAAGTCACATTAAGTATAACCTACATGACATATGTACATGATCATTGGATTATAACAAGGTTAGAAGGCCAGTTATAAGTAGAAGATAGATTATAACAATGTAAATAACTTGATGAATGAATTTCCTGTGTGAATTAATAAACGCCGGATCTCTATCGATCGCTGAGTTAACATCAATTTGGAAAATCCGTGGCGATCATTGAAACTCTCTCGGAATAACTTAAGATAAGTGACAATATGACAATCAATATGACAATAGCCTATTGACATCAATAAAAGAGATTTTAAATGAAATTTGGGTATACATTTCTTGAATTCCAAAGTGTTGATGGGCTCTGTACGCTTTTTGATTAAAATTTGAGGGTAATAATCATGGCTATAACTATCTTGGGTTGCCACATCTGTCCTACTGCATGAATAACTACAATTGTCATCTTTTATCATTTTGTATCTCTAAAATTTTGCTTAAGCTCATGCTTCTTAAGTTCTTTAAAAGCGAGATCACATGCAATTAACTAACACGTGCAGATTTTTTCGGAGAATTTTTCCTTCTTTGAGCATTTTGTGCATCTTCAACAATGCATTTATGAACACTTTTTCTAGTAGTATGTCATTAATCATTACAATATTTGCATTTTGCTGGTGTACATAAATCAATTCTGCCTCGTTTAGTAACAGAATGTAACTACGTGATTGTGGCTATTGTTTCTGAGAAGAGAGAGAGAAACTTAGAACTCTGGAATTGCTATCAGTTGCTTCATCAATTGTCAATACAGCACGAATTACTTACATCATATGCCTTCTTTCGATTGCTTAGTTGCGTGAAATAGCCTATGTGGGTGTTGGCTTTTTTATTGTGCGCTCTTGTAGACTCATTATCTCAATAAGTCATGAGATTGCAGGGTGTGATTTTTCCATCACATTTGATGTGCTATTAAAATGATCAGCTACTTATTGCTACGGATTTTACAGCTATAAAAATCTATCCGATTATCACTTTCATGTTTCTTAAGAGTCAGACACTGCATTTCAATTCCTAAATCTTTGAAAATGCCCCTTTCATTGAAGAATGACATTCTACTATTATAGCGGCCGTGTGGCATCGCCGCATTCTATTATGTCACCCTTTGCATTGACTAAAACTGTTGTCTGTGCACACCACAGAATTAGATTCATCTGCGCGCCGAAGCTGATAAACAAAACATTTAATTCTGTGGTGCACACGGTATTTCTTGGAGTTTCTACAAATAAAGGGCTTCGAGATCAGACGGAGGGTGCATTCGGCTAGGAAACCGCATCTCGCGACTTCGAGAAACTAATGCTAAAAACCAACAGATACTGAAATTGAATCGATAAAGCAGATGCCTATGGGATAAAGCCTTTCATTATGGAGCTGTGCGCATGTATGCGATGTATGTGCCGGAATCTAATGATTGTCTTCAACTTGTCGAGAGTGAGGTCAATCTTCTTCAATTTAGTCTGATGAAAAAAGTGCATGTGCAATTAATCCACACCACCAAATTAAATATAGGTTTATATACATTAACTTTGCATTTGCTTTTTCGTTATTTTAATATAAAGTGCTCCATTCGACTTGAACCTCAAATGAAATTGCATATGTTGTACGCCTATCGATTGAAAACCTCGCACGCCACCATGTAATGATAACAATTTAATAATAGAAATTTATAACATAGCAATGAATTCAACAAAAAATTAATATTTTGATCGAAAATCATAAATTTGAGTGTAGGCCTAATTGTGCAATGTGTTTGATAGATTAGGCAGCATTCTTGCTTTTCATCGAGAATATAAGCATAAAATTCATTTCCTAAAAGACAATGTACTATGTTGGGACTACTTTCGACTTTTGTTATCTCACATCTTAGATGGCCTTTGCTAAGTTGCTAGATTTTTAAAGATAAGGAAACTTCAAGAAGTTATACAACCAATAGCAAATGAACCGGAACCAGGAGCGAACATGCTTAGAAATGACTGACAAATGAGGACTCAAATGATCAATCCCGTGCAAATTTCAAATCTTCAAGTATTGTGAAATTTTGAAATGAAAGCTGATCCACATATATTCGCACCACCGTGCAGTAACATAGCCAAGCCATTTGTTGCAGCACCCATAAATCATTCTAGCTCAGCATGGAAGTATTTTGAATTCCTGCATTTGCGAGAAAACTGTAAATGCTTACGATTAAAAGCTATTTAAAAAAACAAAAAATTGCAAAAATAACTTCGATTGATTTTTACGAAAAAATACACTTTCCACCGCATATTTAAATTAATGAAAATCGCTGATCATCAAGTCAACATGAATATTCATAGATGTACCTGATTCAACCGGTAAGCCTACAGAATTGCGCAACCATCCGTGAATATGTAAAGTTCCAACATAGCATGCAGGGTAACTGCTATTTGCATTTGAAACTATGAAGCTTTCTGTAACTGACATTTGCAGAAACAGGTTTTTGTACCTACAAATAAAAATCAATCCCATGAACATGAGTAAATCCTTCAGTGAAAGAGGAGCAACTTTTATTGAGCTAGCACAATCGCTTGCTTCCGCACGAAATAACATCCAATCCTCTAATGCATCGGTCATTCAATTCCTGAGACAAGTGAAACCGCCGCCACGCTCGCAGGCAACACTGCGGTTGAACGGACCACACAGTGATTTCAGTAGGCGAGCTGAAGGTACGAATGCAAACGAAATAGCTGCATTTCATCACTCTAAGTGACAGTATAACAGTGAACAGGCTACGACTGAATCACAGACGGCGGAGCCGGATAGGGAACAAGCATGTGCATAAATATTTACAAATATCATATGCACAGTTGCTTGATTATTGCATTGAAAAGCCATCTTTCCAAAGTTTTGACATCACCATTATGAAGGATCTTCTCCTGAGAGAGCTCATGTACTGTGGAAGCAGATATTTCCGAGATTGAAGAAGTTGCGGAAGCAATAGTCCATGCAAAGGATGATTGTCATCGAAATAACTTGCTGAAACAGCCTCCATCCAATCCGGAGTTGATCGATCTAGGCCAGGGCAAAACAAGCGCAGAGCAGCCTGTAATTTAGAGGAACTAAATACTGAGTTGCATCCTCAGTTGAAAAATGGGAACAGACCTGAGTAGCTGCCACTTTATCTAATATCAGGAATCATCAGCAGGCTTAGTTCACAATTCACATCTTTCAACATCGACACATCTCCCTATTTAAAGTTTCAGCCATGTCCAGGGTTAATTTTAGATTTGCATTTAGCAAGATGATCAAATTTCGACGGGCATTCATCAAATATCACTTTAAACACACTACTAGCAAATCGCCTAAGTTAGTGCTCCTGCAATAATAAATAAAGGGTGCTTCTACAAGCACAATGTAAATAGGAGAATTGAATACTGAGTTGCAACCTCAGTTGAGAAATGGAAGAGCAGCCTGTTGTGCAGTCCCTCAGCCTGTTCAGCCATTCTAGATCTTTTAAATTAGTTTGGGCCATTCCGAGCCACTGAAGAACCCTGTAGGGCGAAACGCAGCGTCTACGGCTGCCAAGTAATTTTCGTGCTTAATTTGTTCAAGTCTGAGGACATCATTCTAATCCAGAGCTGGAAATGGATCAACGGAATGTGACTCGTGACCCACGAGAATCAGCAACTTTTTATGAAACCTTGGGCGGTATGTAAACCTTGGCACAGAAACACTGTTAAGCTAACAAATCTGAAACATTATCACTCACCCATTGAAATTTGCTTGTCACTAATAACTCACTATCTAACACTGTTTCTGTTCGGCCGCACCTGATAGTGCGATAAGTAAACATTGAAATATTTTGAAAGAAGAACCTTTTTAAAAAATTTCTCAAATATTTTTTGACCTCTGATACATAATTTCCGCAAAAACTGAATCTTTTGGCGCAAAATATTTCACCAACATTTTTTAAGTTGACACTCTACCTGCTATATATCTAATCTATGGTAATACCCAAGCAAAATCCAGAAGGAATCTGAATTTTTGGTCCTTAAGAACTAGGTCTACTAGTTTTAGTTTTACTACTAGGGATTAATTAGCGAAGCTTTGCGATTTTATTCGTTTTGCGAATCGGCTGCGGATTCGAGATATAATTCGATTCGAAATTGCGATTCGAGAAAAATTCGAATCGATTCGCGTCGACTGAACAAAAATTATTTCAACTGCTTTCTTTTGATTTAGGGATCGTTCACAATTGACGTCAACCAATTTTTCGATGTTTTCGATTTCATCTCTCGGGGTAGCCTGTTACAGTGCCAAATCTATGGCCAAATCTGACGCATACAACGTGAGATTCACGCAGACTTCTTAGGGTCTCTCGCTGAGAGTGGAAACAAAGACATTGACAGAGAGATTCATAGTCTTTGAATGGAAACGTCACACATGTTGCGATTTTCTCAGGCGTTTACAATTTACATTCAAATTTCATCATGTGATTATTTCCTGAAACCATTACGATGGGGGCAGTATAGTCAGAATTCACCTAACGAGTCATATTGATCGACTGCCTTCAAGATGGAAGGTTGGATAGCTCTGTGGCTCTGCAATCTGTGCTAGCAGCTCGTAAGCTTTTTACCATCTTGAATATCTATGAGTCTCTCTGTCTATCCAAGTCACGAATAACATGCACACCGGAAATGCATGTTAGTTTGCAAATAATTATGCACACCGGAAATAATTAATTTGATTTCTTGGATATTTTGGACTTGAAAGCACCGATTTTTATTCTTAAGATCAATGATGGTACTTTGAATGATTTAATGATCTGACTGACTAGATGTGTGATGTGTGTTAATGTCCTCTTTTGTATGCTTTTATCTTCTCGAATTTTTTATGATCAGCCACAGCTGTTTTTATTTGAATAAGTGCATATTATTTTTTTATTATTATATAATTCAGCATCGACCACCTAATTTATTTAGTGTACATGTGAGCTGGTGCTGTATGCTGTACCATACAAAGTGTAGCATTTTTCAACCAGTGTATGAAGAGTCATTGCGAATTACGACTAAATCACTCATTACCTGATTTCGGGAATTTTATTTGCATGTAGGTAGACGTATATAAAACTCTCGACAGGGCAAATTATGCAGAAGTCAATGTGCATGTAGTATGTTAGGTATTTTTGCATTTTTGACAGAGAAATTGACGTCAACTTTTCATTAAGCCACAACCCGAGGATCGTAATTTTTCGCTTTTTCCGTTTTTTTGCGAAATTAGTGTAATGTAAATATTTCAAATTTATGCATTCAAACTCCGGTTTTTGCCGATTTTCCGTTTCTTTTTCTTGGATGGATTGCGATCCCTGCCCCAACCCTCTCCTTAACTTTTGGTCAACTTTCGGGCATCACCTGCCTGCGGTCATGGTTGACGTCAATTGTGAACGATCCCTTGTAGCATTTCCCTGTTCGTTGCTGCTTGAATGTGACATTGCAATGTGCGTGAGATGCTGGATTCTCACTGAAAGTGATTTACAGAGTAATCAGCTACAGTTTGCTACATCATTAATAATCGCTCTATGTACCGGCACTCCATGTTGCTCAGATCAGGGCTTCGGACTCGGTCCACCTATCTATCCTTCACAATAATTGATTTAAACCTCTAGCGTCAGTATTCAACTGAAATAGGCTATACGTATATGTTTACAAAGAGCAGTAGATTTCAAATACCTCAGAAAATAAAGACACTTCAATTTGACCGCTTATTTCTTCATGAGTATCAAGATGTAACTACGCATTTCAATTGCCATGTAAATTTCATGACTAATTGGTAGGCATATTTTCTTCATGGCTAGCGGCCCCTTACAGAAAAGTCTCATGTAATTACATGAGAAATTGCTCCTGTAAATTATTTGAGAATTTGGAACGTCGTAATCGCCAATATTACAGGAGCACTTGCTCATTTATTATTGGAAATCGCCAATATTACAGGAACATTTGCTCATTTATTGTTGGAAATCGCCAATATTACAGGAGCATTTGCTCATTTATTATTGGAGATCGCCAATATTACAGGATCATTTGCTCATTTATTATTGGAAATCGCCAATATTACAGGAGCACTTGCTCATTTATTATTGGAAATCGCCAATATTACAGGAGCACTTGCTCATTTATTATTGGAAATCGCCAATATTACAGGAGCATTTGCTCATTTATTATTGGAGATCGCCAATATTACAGGAGCACTTGCTCATTTATTATTGGAAATCGCCAATATTACAGGAGCATTTGCTCATTTATTATTGGAGATCGCCAATATTACAGGAGCATTTGCTCATTTATTATTGGAAATCGCCAATATTACAGGAGCATTTGCTCATTTATTATTGGAGATCGCCAATATTACAGGAGCATTTGCTCATTTATTATTGGAAATCGCCAATATTACAGGAGCATTCGCTCATTTATTATTGGAGATCGCCAATATTACAGGAGCATTTGCTCATTTATTATTGGAGATCGCCAATATTACAGGAGCAGTTGCTCATTTATTGTTGGAAATCGCCAATATTACAGGAGCATTTGCTCATTCATTATTGGAGATCGCCAATATTACAGGATCATTTGCTCATTTATTATTGGAAATCGCCAATATTACAGGAGCATTTGCTCATTTATTATTGGAAATCGCCAATATTACAGGAGCACTTGCTCATTTATTATTGGAAATCGCCAATATTACAGGAGCATTTGCTCATTTATTATTGGAAATCGCCAATATTACAGGAGCATTCGCTCATTTATTATTGGAGATCGCCAATATTACAGGAGCATTTGCTCATTCATTATTGGAAATCGCCAATATTACAGGAGCACTTGCTCATTTATTATTGGAAATCGCCAATATTACAGGAGCATTTGCTCATTTATTATTGGAGATCGCCAATATTACAGGAGCATTTGCTCATTTATTATTGGAAATCGCCAATATTACAGGAGCATCTGCTCATTCATTATTGGAAATCGCCAATATTACAGGAGCATCTGCTCATTCATTATTGGAAATCGCCAATATTACAGGAGCATTTGCTCATTCATTATTGGAAATCGCCAATATTACAGGAGCATTTGCTCATTTATTATTGGAAATCGCCAATATTACAGGAGCATTTGCTCATTTATTATTGGAAATCGCCAATATTACAGGAGCATTTGCTCATTTATTATTGGAGATCGCCAATATTACAGGAGCACTTGCTCATTCATTATTGGACATCGCCAATATTACAGGAGCACTTGCTCATTCATTATTGGAAATCGCCAATATTACAGGAGCATTTGCTCATTCATTATTGGAAATCGCCAATATTACAGGAGCATTTGCTCATTTATTATTGGAAATCGCCAATATTACAGGAACACTTGCTCATTTATTATTGGAAATCGCCAATATTATAGGAGCATTATTGAGGATTGTAGGACATTGATGATTGATTAAAACTTGATCATAGAAAAGGTTCAAATGAAGTTGCTGATTTTATAGGGTCGTTGCTTTCTTTCCACAATTTTATAAATCAGTACACTTCAATCCATCATCTTAAGCATCAATTTGAAATTACACTATTACTTGAAAAACAATCTGTTTTTCTAAACACTTATATTGACTTTCTTGATCGCTTAGAGTCACGAAATTTGTGGCTGATCTTTTGAATGACCTCTGCCTCGCTTATAGTTGGAGCGACGCGTCTCACTTCACCTGAAAAGAGAGAAAGAGAGATTGAGATCAATAGAGCACAGACAAATTTGAAAAAGAAAGTCTGTCAAATATCGTAGTGATAATTTTTTAAAGCAGAGTTGTTAAATAGCAATGCAGAATAGACGCTAAATTAGCGATGAAAATTCCAACAGTTGGCGGCATGATTATTCTTTTTTATTGGAATACTGTATACTGTATACTTACCAAAAATCCAATTCTTGACGTCAGGACTTATTATTTTCCTCCCATCATTCGGTGCACAGCGTTTTTTGTGGCTTTTAAGTCAGCCATCTCTGACTTGGTATACGTCAGATTCAACGTAGTGGAGATTAATTTCCTCCAGTCGTTGCTGCATGATTGTAGAATGCAGCTTTGTGCGGCATTGAGGGTTGGGATCTTCCCATGATACAATACCGAGGATTTAGTCTACGTTACTTGTACGTAGTCGCTTGGTGTGGGCGGAGGCTCAGATGTAGGGGTCGTCTCACTGAGAACGTCAGTGGATTGGGAAGGAGGCATTGCAATTTCACTCATTGCGACAGGTATTTTTATGTCTGGGAATTGGGTCGTGCTGGAACTCTCGCCACAGTTTTTGCGGGACAGCTGAAATGAAATATTACATTAACTCTTAATCATTGCGCTGTTAACAAAGTTTGTGATTTTACATGACTCTCAACGTTGCGGCAAAAGAGATAAGTCATAGGGCTCGCTCGAATATTACATCAAGCCTTATATTAATCACACAAATGTACACAAAATGAACAACCGATGCCATTAGGCAACCCCTGGTTAGATTAAGAATGTCCATAATATGGTTGAATAAGAGCTTCTCCATAGTACTTGAAGGAGCGGATCCATAAGATTGTCATAAATTTTGGGAGATATAATGTCATGAATGAATTGATGCATACATGACTCACAGTATTTATCAGTTATTGAAGGACGAATAAAAGTACATTGTAAACTGTCTATCAAGCTTGCAGAATATTCCGATGTGTAGGATCATTCGAAAGAATCGAAGCAAGAAATTTGAAGACATTCAGAACTTACAATCGACTTCAATGTCCGAGAAATTGATGCCGGCGCATCTTCGCATAAGATGACGTTAACTTGTTCTAATGTTGCAACTCGTATTTCCAGTCGTCGAATTTTCCTGATCAAGTCTGGTTTTGAGAGTTTATACAACTCATCCTGGTAAAAAATAACATGGATGCTTAAGCAATTATTTTAATGATGTGAATGATATTTTTCGCATACTTCATGGCTATACTTACTTTCATCAAAGATTCTTCAAGTTTTGCCTTTTGTCCTTGTAAAAACAATAATAAGGAATGTTCTGCTTTCTCTTTACTTCCTGAAAGTAGATTCATCTTTTACCAGCCAATTAAACAACAGCCGCGCTCATTTAAAGTTTTCAAAAATGAATTTTCTTAAGTATTTCCGATAGAATGCGATTTTTTAATTAGTTTAGATTAGTTTTTAGGACACTGAATTACACTGCATAACTATTTCTACATGCTTGAATACTGTCATAAGTTTTCATGCAAGCATTCATAAAGTACGCATCAGAATGTACTGGCTTACCATGAATCTGAACAACACGTCCATTGTGCTTTTCCCAACCGCAGGGAGGAGGTGTCTTCTCACATCGTGTCCACAATATTGGCCCCCATCTTTCAGTGTTACTGAATAGCCTTGGATCACGTACAGACGTCTCAGGCTCAACAGACATCTGAGGAATTTCATTTTCTGTCAATTCTTCCCATTCGATTACTATAAATTTCATTTTCTGAAAAATAGAAAGTATAAGTTTGATATATATACATGCGATAGAACAGAGTGATTATGTAATTATAATTAAATTCAGAAGTGGTCAAAATTTGCGACAGGGATGCGAAGTCGGAGTCCCGGAGTCCTATCATTTTAGCTGGAGTCGGAGTCCTATCAAATGATAGGACCAACGCACCAAAGGTCACATCAGAGACAAAAATGAAAATACTAGCTTGTTTGAGAATACCTCTTACCCTCAGTTTTATCGTGTGTGATGGGTCCTCTAAAGCGCATATTAAAATCGAAAGTGTACTCATTTTTTTGAGAAGGATGGGGATTTCCTGCCTGGTAGAGACTGGAAAAAACCGTGTGAAGCACACATCAAGAAGATGGGAGAAGCCAAGTCACATGCATCCAACTGAAAGCGACATTTGATCAACTTTCATCGAAAATGATTGATAATTGATACAGCAACGATCCCTAAAAATAGGTTCAGGTAAGCCTATAATTATCTATGATTTAGGTTACCAGTTAATTTTTCAAAAAACTAGGCTTTATATACTTGTCACCCGGAGTCGGAGTCGGAGTCCTATCAACCCCCGGAGTCGGAGTCTTATCAAAATGATAGGACTCCGCATCCCTAATTTGCAATGCGCATACCATGTAGATGTTTAGTACAAGTTAGACATTTTTCATCATACATTAATCAGCAATCAATAATCATGCACTTTCAAAATTCAAGTTGAATCTTGCTTGGTATTATTAAATACATGGAATCAGATTCATCGTCAAATGCAATCAATTGTCTCAATGATGATTCTCCTATCTTATAAGACTTCCAAATAGTGTGTTGAAGAATTTTGTAGGCATTATGGTTTACTTGTTCCACAATCAAAAGTTGACCAATGACGTAGCACGTTTCTTCGTGGTGGTAAAAAAATAATGCCTTGACGAAGGATTCATCATCTGCAAGAATATAACACGAACAACGCTTTCTGTGAGAACAAAATTTGGCTCCAGTGATCCTTGAACCATTAAAAATGTAGCTTTTAAAAACTTATTTAACGATTATTTCAGAATCAAAATTGAATCTCGATCTGAAGAATTGCCTTCCGGCATCATCAAGATGAAAGAAAGCAGTGACTCCCATACCAACAGTAGGAGAGCTACCTCTAATATGATTTATGAAAAAGTGTTCAAACTCAGTGTTCTCTATCAAATTCATACCAGAGCTGCTATACAATGAGGACAAATGAGAGAATAAATTACATCTCTGAATTATCTGCTTACATATATTTTGATTTCCGTTGAAAAACTTTGTCATTAGAGAATTGAATGATTCAAATTTGTACATGTAAAACAGGGCTTCATTTGATCCTGAATATTGGTGTAATAAAAGCACTTAAGATTGGTTTCAGTATCATGAGCATTGGATGACAAACACGTAGGGCATATCAAGTCTTGATTGAGTATGGACTGACAATGTGGACAAAGATACAGCTCTTCAAAATCTATGTATATCTCACGAAAGTACTTCTTAAAGAAATATTTCGTCCGCATGACATTGTTCGGTCGTGGCAAAATAAAATTGATGAACTGTAGAAGAGTTTCAATGTCTGAATAACTCAAATTAACCGTCAAGATAAAAGATAACAATGTTATCATACACTGATGGACTGTTATATGACTTGACTCATATAACATGTCCGACCCAGAAATTTCAGTTTCTGCAGCGACCGTGCAATCTTGTGACATTTCTTGATCAATTTGGTCACACTCGTGATCATCAGATTCAAGATCCTCAAATGTCACATCAAAGTCATTGATATCACAATGAAAATGAGTCGCTTCAACCACTGTTCTCTCTCACACAATATTGCCTTCATCTAAAATTGATGACTCACTCTTTGCCATTGAAGTACTAGGCCTACCCAAGCTCTTTTTTAGTCTCCACATTGTGGTCTTAGGAATCGGACTCTTACCGTGTATTGGTCTTATCCATTGAAGATAATCTTTCCTTCTAGGCATTCTGGGAAGTCAACCGATCGTATGTCAATTAAGCTTAAATAGAAATCTAAAATACTACTTATACAATAAACTTATACAATGGAAGCCTTACAGTGAGAAATTCTATATCAATTGAAGCCTAAGTAGAAAAAGTTAAATGAACTTGCTCAATGGAAGTCTGATATTGAAAAATTCTATATCAAGTAAACCTCAACAGAAAAAGCTAAATTAAATGACAGTTTAGATGAAATAGGTCTATCATAAGTTAATGTAGAATTACTACAATCAAATTTAGGAGGGCTCAGAAGCTTAATGTTTATAAGAATCGATCAAGTTCGGTATGATAATGTGTGATGAATCAAATCGAAACGACAGTTTTAAAGTTATAGTTCAGTTAAACAAACGTATTATTACTAAACAAATGTATTAATAATATGCTGTTACAAAATAATGAATAGAAATAGAAATAATGAAATGATGGCATTAAACAGAAATTCAGGATTTTACTTACCGGAATTGAGTTGATGCAGTTTTCAGCGAAACAGTAAGAACGTGCGGTTTCTGGACGCAACAAAGTGAATGAATGATTCACTTGTGGTCATGGGCGGCGGAACAGGATGGTCCGAGGGGTCGCGACCCCCCCCCCCCAATATTTTTCAAGGGGTTCCAATCAATATCAGGACCCCCCGCAATAATTTTAACTGCAAATGATTGTTTAGGTGTGATTGTAGCACTATTCAATTACCGCTAGCTTCAAATGTTGCATATGCATAAATCTGAGTCTTCGGATCTTCTCATGTCTCACACTTAGCTGAGTAACAACTTGGTAATTCGTTCGAAATAACTCCACAGACGTTCTTACTGCAAGATAGCGGTGTACTTTCAATCCATAGCTTCAATCAACATCTGTCATTCTTGAAAACTCCACGTGGATAAATCCACTTCTCAAGCTACTAAAACTGGAATGTTTATTGGACCGTCAAATATAGCGCCATGGAGCCATCGCTTGCACCATTACCATCAGTTCGGTATTGGAAAAATATAAAATCAAGAAGTGGACGAGAATTCTGTATGTAGCTGTTCATAATATCTCAGTATCCAAAGATTCGGAGACCGGATTCCCTCACCGGCTGCTAGCCTCATCAACCAAGGTGTCAACTCATCGAAATTCAGTTGACCATGTGGACGCGAGCGATGTGAGTTCCAACCAACAATAAAGTTTAACACATGTGCTTGTAATTCTATTTGTTTTCAGGTTACCTTATCATTGCTTGTATCCTCGGTCTTCACACATTGCCACAACAGTCTTGAACAGTTGAACTTTCATAACTTTCGTGTTCGTAGCTTTCGCTCTACACGTTTATTTCCTGATTACTAATTTCACACGACAGGTTCCATTACAAATGGAAATGATGCATTCTCATTCAAGGCCTGTGGTACAATATGCGGTGCAGAAATACATGTATATCTCTTCAGCGGCACTAGAGCCTTGTCGCCTGGTCAAATCCGGCGTGACAACCCTCGGCGCTGGGATTCACTCCTGGGTGGTTGTCTTCAGCGAAAACGTGGAAGAGCTCCGCTAGCGAAGCCGCCGATGGAAGAATAATTCAAAGACTTAGCGCACCACTGACTCGGCTGTGAGATATAGGATGACCCCATAATTAGCAACTGGTCACCACTTTAATGTATGTATAAATATCAAACTTGGTATTCCTCCCATACTTTGTTCGGGTGACCTGTGTGGGGGTAGTGTCGAGAGCAACAACCTTGACAGTCTACGAAGCTAGCAGGCATCATGATCAGACAGACTCTGAGACGGACCGGCCTGAGAGTGGAGGCAGATGTTTAAAGTTGCAGCAATCGAATATTCAGCAGCTCCGATCGAGAGATGGTTGTTCGTCTCATCTTGGGAAGTAGCTAACTTAGATGAGTTGTTTTGAATGTAGTTGGAAAGAACCAATATTGAAGGATGGTGGTTTTATTTTCTTTTTGTTATTTCTTACAATAAATTTCAGTTAACATCCGTTAACTATCTTCAGGTAAAAAGGAAGGAAATATGGTCTAGTATAAAATTTAAAATTCACACCGACGTCTATGTCACAATAACATAATACTGAATACAAAAGGGGGGAAGGGCTATGGAACAGGTAGTATTGGGTTACATATACAACACATAAACTAAGTAACAGAAAGGAGAAAGAAATACACCATTTTTACTTCAACCTTCCATTTGTTTCTGAGAAAGTGGATAAACAACTGCAAAATGCTTTTCGTCGAGAAAACTTGAACGTAAGGTTAACAAGAAGATCAAGAACTCTTAAAAGTTTATTGAAACATCCTAAAACAAACCAAGATTGTCATTGAAGAAATTGCACAATTAACAACAATAACATCTGCAATCAGAAATGTGCAATTTATCAGCTGAATTGTAATAATGTGATAACTTCTACATTGGAAGCACCATAACACCATTACATATCCGTTGCCGTGAGCATAAAACAAACAGAAAGTCTTCCATGTACAACCATCTTCAGAATTGTCACAGTTGCAACTTTTCCACAACCATTATTTCCCACGATAGTGATCCATCAAACCTAAGACTTCGTGAGGCATATTATATTAGAAAAATGAAACCAACAATCAACAACAAACTCGACCTCAACAATTATGCGGATTTTCTTTTTGATTATAAGTTTTTTCTGTTATATAAAAATAGTGAAATATGACAATGTATTACATTATAACAGTATCAAATTTCTAATATACACCTCTTGCCTTCTTCCAATCGCTAAATAGCTTTATTTTTTTATACTTGTATGATATGTGGATGTACATTGTACTGTACTTATAACTCAAGCCTTTGTATTAATAATCCATTTCTATGTCTTTTGTTTTCATATCTAGTCACGTCATCATTAAGATGCTATTGGTACTATGCAACCCAATGCTACCTGTTCCAAAGCCCTTCCCCCCTTTTGTATTCAGTATTATGTTATTGTGTGTGAATTTTAAATTTTTTGACGTCGGTGTGAATTTTAAATTTTATACTAGACCATATTTCCTTCCTTTTTACCTAAAGATAGTTAACGGATGTTAACTGAAATTAATTGTAAGAAATAACAAAAAGAAAATAAAACCACCATCCTTCAATATTGGTTCTTTCCAACTACATTCAAAACATGAAAAATAGCCAAGACAATATATTCAAAACTTTGGATTAGTTGAATTAAACAGAAGCTTCACAAATAATTAATCTTCATATTCGAAAAATATTGATGTTCTTCTTTTGATAACAACCTTATACTTTTTTACACTTAGAACTTCTCTCTTCATTGGATCTCATCTCAAGTGGTGTCAATAAATTCAGACGAATATAACTTGTTTTGAATTATTCAAGCAATTTAATTAAGACGAAAGGATCACTGACCGAAACTTTTTGATCATATTTTCTGATATCGAAGCATCTCAGAAAGATATATATGGATCAATGATCAATTATAGGATATTTTGATAACTGAGAAGAGATCTATTGGTGGTCCCAGCCAAAACTAAATTTTGAAGGTCAGACTTTCCTATTGTGTTTATTGTGTTTATATCTAACTGTCTACTTGTCTATCCATAACTCATATATTCTTTAACAACTTTTATATAAAGAAACGAATATGCATAGATGACCCAATGATCTAGCCTTTAACACTTTGTAAAGTATGATAATATTTGTTATGTAACTATATTATTATTGTTATAGTAATATGTAACTATACTACATACCTACATATTTGCATCCATAGAGTAGAACCTTTTTGGTTATACGTTTATCTTTTATCGTTTTTAGATAAAGATAAATTTTAGTTAGACAATAGTATCCTACATAGTGCGAAATTATATTATACAACAATGAAATAAAGAACGATTTGGGAAAGATATCATAAAATCAAAGAACGCTCAAAAGGTAAACTTGTTGAAGATACCATACAGTATGTTGCAACAGTTGCTTAGGCGAAAACGAAGGCACTGTGATAATTAAAAGATAAACTAGCGTCAAAGTAATTCATTCAATCCCACAATAACACATGCAGTAGGTTCACAGCAGAACACAACATTCTGGTGTACTTGTACATTGGACCCCCCCCCCCAATCAAGAATTCGTTCCACCGCCCTTACTTGTGGTGCATCATCATGTTTATCAGCCAGCGTGGGCAGTGGGCACTTGTCAAATCATTTCCTCTGCTTTCTCCCCTAAACGTCCGCTCTGGATGTCAATCGCATGTAAAAGAAAGCTTAAGTATGCCTATTTAAGTTTCCTATGATTCGATTCGACTCATAAATTGCCGATTCTCAGGTTCCTATAGATTAAATATAAATTTAATATTTTTATTAGAGAGTTCACTATAGGTATGTAGGTATATGAAAGCCGTTTATCACATCACTTAAGGATTAGAGAGAATTTGTCTTCAAAGAATCGTCGTACATCTTTCGTAAAGAAATAACATTATTTTTTTGAGATTTCCCTTTCCCCATTTATTCGATATTCTGATTTTCATATGGATTACCCGGTAACCGAATTCCCTTTAACTGTAGACCATCTTGTGTTAAGTTTTGCTTATCAGGAAAGGAAAGGAGTCAAGCATTCATAAGTAAAATAATATAATTTTGTTCGGAAGCTGTTCATTCAGAAGCGCTTTTGATTCATTTTGCAATGCTTTGCGCTCCGTGCGATGACGCTGTTCTAAGCATATGAAAGAGAGGGTTTTTTTAGCAATTCCTTTTTCGCAACTCATGTAGCTTTTCAAGGATATATTCAGAAGTCACACTAGACCCAATGTGTAAACCGATATCTTATTAGACAAACACGAAATCCCATTTTTCACGAAAATTTCATGAGATCTTGCACTTCATGAAATCGTACTAAAGTGTTACTTTTTTAGCAGACTGTCAGCAATGGCAGTGGCCCTGTTAAAAAAGCTTAGTTAATAAAATGAATGGCAAATGCAACAATCTCATCAGCAGAACCGGATGATATTTGTAAGCGAATTCTGTAGCTAACTGCAATAGTTCTTAAGTGATTGAAAGCCCAGACTAATTGCGAAAGTATTGGTGTAGGCCTACGCTCTATTAATCTTGAGAACTCATAGGTGGTCATAAGTACTCACCAGTACTATAGTATGACGGTGACCAATTACCATGTCTGAGAAACCTCAACATCATTTCTAATAAGGAAATGAACGTTAATCAGTTTTAGTCAACATCGCCGACGATGTCAGATTGTTTTCAAATTCTTGTTAATCTTTAATGCCCACGGGATAGTGTCCCACCAATGTAATGGCATCTCCTCGTCACTGTTTGATATAAATTTGGCTTATTGTTATACTTTTTACATCGGAGTATCTGATATTTATGATATGTGCAGTCACTTTCACTAGAGCATGTGGTTTAATGTGCATAAATACCAATAATAGTGATATGCAGGAAAATTACAGAAATGAATATCATCTCATAGATAATTAGATACAGATGCCGGAAAATACAACTGACACTAGACAGCGAATAATTGCCACGATAGCTCTATAGTATGATAAAAAATTGGAATCTTTAAAAATTCTTAGTTTTTCGCACGTTATATTCATTCATGTACGTTTATTGTGAGACATTTGTATTCCGGCCGGTAGGTGTAGTTCCAGATGATGCACTTCATTCAGCAAAGAATTGGCTATTAGCCTTATGAAGAGTAAATTTTTGTCAGTTTTATCATCTGCCTGCCACCCTACTCTCAGTATCAATGTGAAATGTAGTCCGGAACACGATAAGAAGCAGCAATTTCGAAAATTACTTCGATTAAAATACAAGCATCACTAAGCGCTTTCTGCAAAGATAGAGAGAATGTTATGTTTGGCTCTTAGTAGGCGTGAATTTTAAGAAAATATAAGCTAAAAATCCAATTAATTTAAATTACATGTACATCTAAATGCTTGTTACATTACAACCATTCATGACAATAGCAACCGCTTCCAGGCGACCTCGGAAGTAAACTAGACAACCATTCATTAGTAAACACGCTAGGATCCGAATAGCAAGTTATTATTTACGATATTTTCTCTGGTAAGAACATTTACTGAATGCCGATTCAAACTGTCGCGTTAAAATTTTATCTAATAATTTTACTTCGAAGTTTGATTTTTCTAATTTCACTATCTACTGTTTTAAATGTACTCCGCATAAATCATCGTGTCACGCGAGATCATGCTGATCCAATCTGGCTGATGATTGTGGAGTCTAATGACAAGCGCATTAAGATAATAGAGTGACAAACGTCTCAACAATTTACGTAGCAGGTATACAATAGATGGTATACCTGGGAGGGGGCATTACACTTCTTAATTGTTGGTTATATGGAATCTTGTGAATCCTAGCAGATGAACATAGTACAAGCATAAAACGTGTACATTAATTTAGATTTTAGTACAACATGTGTACTTAAAATTTTTGAAGTCGTTTTTAACTCAAAAATATGTCCTGATGCGCCCTTCTGTATTTTGTGTTTTTCACTATACGAAATATTAAGTTTGCTTGCATAAACTAATAAAATTGGCCTTCTTAGCGCTGTTTTTCGTGTCACATTTGATTCTGGATTAAGGAAATAGTAAATGCAACATTGAGTTGTAATTTCAGTTTAAGATGCAATTAGAAGAAAGTCACAAACAAACTAAAATTTCCACTGCCTTTTTTCAAGCACAATTTGCTGATAGCCAACCCCAGATGCTGAGAACCAGTCAAATTATAAAAAATCATGATCGGCCTACATTCTATCTGCATCGCATTTGACACCGCAATCATCTTGCATCCAACAAAATTATAATTTGAAAATTCGATGAAAGCTTCGTGTTTTCTAGCTTATACTAAGTAATTCTGGTACTTATGGGCTATCTCCCCCGACGTTTTCAAATTTCTCTGAATTCCGTAAAAATGAATCAATCTTCACAAAACTATAGGTCCACCTAAGTGAGGATATTTTCTACTCATATCCCAAAATTTGTGCAAATCGGACAATCACTTTTTGAATTAGGAGCGATAACTTGAAGTACAGCGATGTCTGCAGCTTGATCTGACTTCTTCTGACCTTATCGTCTGAGCAGTTGCACTTGAGGTCAACAAAGTCATTTCCCGACAACTCATGAAGCGATAATGACCAGGCCACATCCCTTACACAAACATGTTTAACTTATAAAAGGTGTGGCAAGGTAGTGGTCGTGGGAAGATTTCAAATACCAGTGGATGAGACGAAGAGGGAGAGAGAACAATACACACACGAGTAACAATGACGTGTCGAACATATACGAAGTCAAATCAAGCTGCTGGCATCGCTACACTTCACGTCATCGTCTCTAATGCAAAAAGTATTTGTTCGATCTGCACGATTGATTCATTCTTGCAGATTTTAGACAAATTTGAAAACCTAGGTGGGAGATAACCCATAATTACCGTAATTCTTACTGTGAACCTGTCCAAAGTAAGAACCATCCAAAGTAATAATCTACGCATAAAAGTACCCCATTTAGATTCTGAATAATAAGCTGATTGCATATCAATAAGAAGGAATGTAAAAATACAATGAAAACATGTAAACCATTCATACGCAGAATCTTGCTAAAATCCCGCCTAGTTCGAATTGGAAATTTCACCAGGTGGGCAAGATAGTCCATCGAGTATATTTATCATTTTCAATTTCAAGCCATTTCTGTTTCGTTTCATCAGTATTCGCACAGTTGCTATGACAGATTGCATTTGAGTTGAAGAAATCATCATTGTTAAAAAATGTCACCTTTCAAAAATAAGAGCAATAGGGAAAACCTGATGAACATGCTACGACAATAGCTAAATCTGTGAAGATTTCATCCTTAAGGTCGATCGCAGCAATGTTCATTGTAATTTGACAATCTCTATAATTTCCGTAGGAATTGACGAGACACTCAATTTAAATTGCAAAACATTAATACCAAAATTCAACTCCAGTAATGCTAATGGAAGAAGCAAAAATGCTGATGAGTACAGTGACAGAGAATGGATGGAAAGTTAGTTAAGTGCACTGAAGCAGCACTTAGATGATACTTTTTGCATGAAACTGAGGGATTATCCAAATTGAGTTTGACATAGTAATCGGTTCATGATCTTATGACAAAACTCAATATTTTGAGTACAAATTCACAAAGTGCATAGAGTTTATCATATTTAGTCATTCGTTTGGTGCGTAACTCATAATTTCTGAGATTTTACATTCACCTACAATTTTTGTGTTTGACATTGTGTGCACACAAGACGGAGAAAAACAAATGCCAGTATATTTCTTCATCTGTGTGAATTCCTTTGCGTGAAAGTTCATTGCATCAAAATACCTTTTTTGTTCCCATGGCTTCTAATTGTGGTTTTGTTTGAATCATTTTTCTCATTACTTCATAACCTTGTAACTTTATTCATTTTTGTACTGCATGTTTAGCCTCTCGATTTTCATTTGAGGTATTTGAAATAAACGTCATTTTATCTTCTCTTTCTGCAAACATTCGCAAATTATGAAATCAAATCTGAGGTATTCTTTTAATAGATCGGATAAAACAAAACAATCCATCTACCTGAATGATTGTCAAAAAATAAAGCGTTGTAATGATCTGAAAGTAGAACTATGCGGTTAAACCAGGGATTCCGAATGGAATCAGACCACTCCCTTCAAGGGTGTGCTGCCCAGTCCTGATCCGCAATAGGCGAAAATGAAATACTTCGGCATTCACCAAGTAAGCAAGCGTCCATTCAGGTTCTGGGCTATTTGAAATCATAGCATTACAAATTGACATTTTACAAGATGAAAATATGCATATACTGAGACATATCTTTGAATAATGTCGACAACACAATGCCTTAAGACAACAGTTTAATATGAAATTAAGAAATGTGAAATACACCATTATCCTGAATATGGGAAGAATTGGTGCGCTCTTCTTGAAGAAGAAATATGATCTACATACTGAAATGTCCACTACGCGGCGTGCAACTTGGCACAAAGTCTAAAAGAGAGTGATTTTTAAAACATTTTGAAAGAAAGTCTAAATCTTTAGGTTTGCGCAAATCAAATGCATTTAGAGGCTGAGAACGATGACATTCTTTATCATAAATAATAGAGGGGAAAGCATCCAGTAATGCTTCAATATTCAATATTGGCTGTTAAGTATGACGGGTAGAGCAGCAGAGAAGTAACCAGGCTATGATAGAAGCCAACTACGACATATCTTGGCTGCATTGAGCGATCTAATATGTTTACAGACAGGTCATTTGAGTATGTGAACATCATTTGAACTATCATATTCAAGCTGTACATAAGAGCACGCACTAACATGTTGGTGCGAGCGATTCGTATTGTCAGTATTTACTTGAGACAAAGATATCCACATAAAGCGACAACCTCGACAACACTATCGACATTTAGCGAAAAGGATTTAACTGTAAATGGCTGTTTACGAATTCGTCATTATGTAAGTTCATATTCACTGTTTACTCCGGGGTTAACTCCGAAACAAATGTAAGTGTGATACTAAAGGTCCATTCACACCGAATAGGTTTATAATAATAGGTATATAATAATATGTATAATAGCGTTCCCATAGGTTTATTAAGGTTCTAAAAATTTTACGCGGCATAGAAATTCTTTTTTTTCCTGCTGTTACAATGATAGCTAACAACTCCTATATCAATTGAAAAGAGGTTGAAATGTATATTCCTGAGATTTGATTTTTTTTGTTTATCTATGGTATGCTGTGTGTGATTGCAATTAAACACGAGACCCCTCTTGCACATCTCCGTCTCTTGTATTGACAGACTTATACCAAACATTTGATTTCATGTCTTTACTGATGACTTTGTATGATTTCCAGTTTTTGAATACAGACATACTCTCTCTCTCTCTCAATTAATCAATCAATATAACAATTAAATTTAAAGGCAATTATTAATCGTATAAGAAGCAACAAGATGCAGAGAACAGCGGCGCCAATGAAGGCTGTTGTACTGTCATGGACGCTGGAAACACGGTCTCAGAAAGAGACCAGTGGTATATGGCGACTTTCGTCCGTTGTCTCTGTCTGTCTCCGCCATGGCTGCAGCACTCTCGAAGGAGACGATGGAAATTGGAATCACCGATTCAGTACACTCCTCTTCTTTCAGCCTTTTCAGCGACAGCTTAAGATTGACGACACAATCATTGACATAACTATCCGAAACTGCATCGTTGCAAGTGGTGTCTCACAAAAAGACCTTCCTCGAAATGGCATCTCAGCATTGCCAAGCAATTGTTATAAAGGGAGCAATCGGAGAAATCTAGCAAATTGACAGCAAATATTTAGAAAAGTTCACAGCTCCTCAGAAACCACTCCGTTTTAGAAATTACCAGTTTTTCCGTTATTACATTGCATCGGAGTCATACTCTTGTTTATCTTGCTAGTCTTGCTCAGTTTGCTCCGGAATCGTAATGAAAATGATGAAAATTTCACCCATATAATTTGCCTTATACTATGATGGACTTTGTCTGATTTCTGAAGGCTACTTTCGGGAAATTGGATAAAAATGATACATTTTTCATTCCATCAGCATACACGTGACATCTCCGTTTTAGGAAAAGACTGCCAAGTGTTGTTCATTCAAACATAACCGGACTTACCCCATCCAGAGTTAACACCAGCGTCGGCTAGCTCAGAGGTTGATATTGAGTTAGCCTCAGAGTTAGCTCCGGTGTTATGAAACGCATTTACCGTAGGCCGAACTTAATATCGATGCATACATTCATCTCAAGAAAATAAAGACGCGCGCACTGTAAGAGTTCGACATTAAAGTGAAAAGGCCCTGACTAACCATGTTGTTTGATATGATGTTAGAAAGAATCAGGAATGTTTTGATGTTAAACAATTATAATTGATATTGCATACAAAATTTTTCAGGCAGCATCCACCGACCATCTTCAGGTAAAAAAGAAATTCATTAAAGGGTTAGTAGTTTTATGTGAGCAATTCAAACATAAAACATAGTTAAACTTAACTGAGTAGGGGCTGGCAAGTAAGGATAGGCGAAATGATTGACATCAATGAAATATTAAGATGAATGATGATGATATGCGACAGATAGTACTGGGCTACAATTTACGAAATGGCAATACTCTGTATAATGCCCAGTACTACCTGTCGCATATTATCATCATTATCGTTTAACATCAAAACATTCCTAATTCTTTCTAGCATTATATCAAAAGACGCTGTAATTTGACGGCCTATTTTTATGTTACCTTAATGCTCAATTAGTGTTGCCGAGTCTAAATAAATAATCTAAAAGCAGCCCAGAACTCAATCGCACATTTGGTTTGTAATGGCTCGTCATATTTTCTAAAAATATCAATTGAAGTAGCATTTATAATAAAACCCACTTATACGGGTACGTAGAGTTTGCTCCATGTGCTTATTTTTTAAGTCTCTTCAATAGCCCCACAGAAAGCATTTATTTGATAAACCTACTTTCCTAAATTGAAACAATGCCGCTTACTTCTACTTATAACTGCTAGAGTTTTACATCACAAGTGATATTAATGTTGCACGTTTTGACAATGCCTTCATTTCAATTTTCAATCATGCCTCCATGTACGTATGCCACTTTGAATAACAAATTAGCAGCTCGATTAAAATGTACGAGATGCGCCATTTGACATTTGATATTGAGACTTTAATCCATGCCGACCTTGCTCTTTTAATTTTCAATGTTACCTTATAACCGACTTGCAAGCAATGGTGAAATTTAGGAAGCTCAAATTGTGCATTATTAGCTATGTAAGAAATATTGTCTACTGGCTGCTATCGGAACACATTTTTGCGCACTGGTTTTTGATATGATTCAACTACATGATTCAACTGCATAAATGTGTTCGACTTTGCGAAGTCAGTTGCGTTAAAGAGCTTGCTATAGCTTATGTTATAGCGTCAGCATCATCCCATCGAAACTATCGCATACACAAATATGAAAAATTGCATAAATTGCCGTGGGTCAGACATGAGACATTCTAATAGGAGCCGCAGCCAAAAATGACAGATTTCAACTACAGCCGCGGCTACTATTCGAATAAATACAGGAGAATGAGTAGGTACCGTACATGCAGCTAGCTGAGCAAATTGAGAATGACATCGCTAGAAATATGCATATTTATGCTTAAGTAAGCTTTCTGTGATTCAATTCGATTCTTGATTGATGTATTCGCAAGTACCTACTTTTACATGTATGTAATCATGGATGTACCCAAATCTAGATAACCAAGTCATGTTATCTACGAGTGTGTGAGATGATTTATGCTACATATGCTGATAAATAAGTAGCATACAGACCTATGCAGGAGAGCGACCCAAGACTTTGTAAATAGAGCAGCATACGAGCAGAAACACAGCTGAAAATGACTTGAAACATAAAACAAAGGTCGCAAGGATATCTCTTTATTGGACGAGTACTTTCGAGTTTAGCATTCTGTTGATTTCATGAATTTCATTTGAATAAAAACGAAATCATGTCATACTTCAGAACTTATAAAACCTAACAAATTTTTATAAATATATGTGCGATGACCTCAAATGTGTGCTCTTCCTCGGTGCATGAATTTAAATGTGAGTGTTGTGAGAAGTGTTCAATCAGAGAGGCGCTTCATCACTTACAAATCAGGATGAGCGAACATATCAAAGATCGTCTTGTCAGAAATCTCAACGCATATTCACTCACCAAGACATGATAGCTTCAAGATATTGATGCTCACAAATAGCAGAATATATAAATAGAAGAATTTTACATATCACACTAAAGTAGCAGAATTCCTTTTCCTCGAACAATGCATTACAAAGAAAAAACCTACTAAACAACCACAGCACATCAGAAGAATTGTTTTAATTTTATTGATTTAATTTAACTGGCACCATCTGAAATTGTGCTTATACTTGCTTTTTGCCGTTTGGGTTTGATGATGCGTGTGTGCCAACTTGAAATGTCTTGTTTGAACAATTCCTCATTTATTCGGGGAATAAGCTATTTCCTTGAGTAGCCTACAGAGCAGGGCTGTGGAGCCGGAGCCGGAGCCGGAGCCTTAAGGAGCCGATGGTTTTGGTCGGAGCCGGAGCCGATTTATCACAAAGGCTCCGGCTCCGGCTCCGATAGTTTGAGCTTTGATATAAATCTAGAATTTTGAAAGTTATTAATTGGCATCATAAAAAAATTAAATCATTTGAAATCCAAAGATATGTCTTTTAAGTATACCAATGATCTGTCCTCCACGACATTTTTCTTTGCAGTTGCCGCCTTCTTTTGTATTATATTTATTATATATTTACACACATGTGTAATATTTTTTTATTGCATATGTTTCGTAAGACTAATTTCCATATTGACAACGTATTCTCCAAAATCCATTAATTTGAAGACTTGTTATATGCATGCTAACTAGATGATTGTAGATTCCTAGAGACAAGTCGCCAGTCATTTATGTACACATTTCCAGTTCAGTCAGCAAAGATAATATAGCTACATTTCTTGCGCAATGTCTTAAATCTAATACGGTTACTATGTAGGCTATCATCTATCGGTATGGCTACTGGCATCTGTGACAATGCCAATTTCCTTAGATTGTACTGTAAGCTCTTGTGCAGTCCCCCCACCTACATTTTTCAAAACAATCGATTATTCAATTTGATCAATTTTGATTGGAGGGATAACTCTTCACACTCACACGAATGACCTGACTACAAGTCCTCACATGGCTATAGCAATAAGCGACCCAGCCACTTCTAGTAGCGCTCTATTATTTTAAAGGTATCTCATTCACAATGAATTTCCTTTGACTTCAAAATTCAAAGGGTATATTTCAATGCGAAAAACCTGAAGGCAAAATACAATGTTGACTTGCTGACGAAGTTTGCGACCAGCATGACATCGCAATTACCCACGTAGATTTTTACAACAGCACGGAATGCTTCACTCAAACCGGTGATGCTGAAACGGACATCCAATGGTGCTGCATCTTTTGACCAGAGAAAAAATGGGGGGGAGGACTGCACAAGAGCCGTATCGTGTAATAATATTTCCCCAAATGTCATAGACCTGTGGATTTCAAGAATTTTCATTATTATTTTTTCCGTCTGTCAACACTCTATGCTGATATCATGCTGACTTATATGTAAACAATAAAAAAAGACTGAGACGCTCTCAATAAAGGCGCCTTTTGAACTCCCTTTTCTATTGTCTGTGACATTAAACCGCACGCGCATTCGAAAGCTAGCAAAGTAGATGGGATTTCTGCTCGGTGCTCGCAGTCAAATTTTTATTATGCATAGCACCCTGCAACATACTGTGTGATACTCCGAGTTCAGTTTCATCAGCCTAACCATCATCAGAGGAATAGTGGTAATGTGTTATACATAAATTGAATATAATAATATACATGAATCATTGATGAATTATTTAGTGCAACTTTACGCCATAATGAAAAATACGAAATTAATATAATGTAAGTTAGGCCTTAACTTATTAAGTATGCTGCATAGAATTACAAAACTTGTCCTAAATTAGATATTTTTAATTTTTTTAAGTATAATTTTCAATTGTACATTTCTAGCCTACACTGCAATGAGGCTATCTAAATTACAATTTCTACAGATGATGAGTCGTGGGCTACCCACCGATCATATTATTCATGGACCAACAGACTATTGAATAAAGGCAATAACAAATAACAATAACAACCTAAGCTATAGCCTATATACACTTTAATATTCAATAAAGCAATTGATATCTTTATTGATGTGGTATATTTGGCTATATAGCCGATACCCTTTCCATGTTCGAGTAGATACAGGCCCTATAAGCTATCTAGAGGCATACGCTATCCAGTTTCATATTCAAGCTTTGTTAAAAAGCTTATACTACTATTCGGCCCCTGTGACGGCTAATTAGGTATATCATCATCACTCATGTGGTCTTATTTAATGTAGCCTCGTAGTAGACTGGTTGCAGGCTAGGCCAATTTATATTTAGCCAGTGCGGGCGATCTTTATCTAATTTAACCAATCCTGGAACTTTATTTTATCTTTCAGAGATAGTCAATTCATGCAAAAATATATGACAAGTATGTTATTTGTCATTATATTAGGCTATTATCATTTTTATTATTAACTTAAGTCGTTGCTTGTTAATGAAAACTAATTTGATGATTGTAGCAAGCCTCTAAAGGCCACACCGTTATCCAAAAAACCCGTTCAACGGATCCAGGATAACCAGCATAGATAGAACCTGAATTTGAAGTCGAAGCCGGAGCCGGAGCCTTTCACATCAGTGTCGTGGAGCCGGAGCCGATGAGATAACGCATCGGCTCCACAGCCCTGCTACAGAGTCTCAACACAATGCACTTGTCACAGAAAGCAGTTGTCAAGCACGTATAAGATATAATCATGACATAATCCAAAAAGCGTGTGCATAACATAACAGTTCAAATGTGCTGAGATGACATCTGAATATGTCCAATAAATTTCTGCAAGGTTGATTGGGAAGTCTGTGCAGGCAGTCCGAGTAAATAAAAAAACCCTGCAATTCGACACTCCAGCCGAAATTGCAAATAGGCACGATAGTGATTAGAAAGGCGCATGATAATTGATTGATGATAATCAATATCGTGCAGTTCATCAACTGCCAGGAATGTTATTTGGCACATCAAACGCTGCGTTCACATAATATCCTTCGTAGCAGCACGATCTAAGTTGATGCTTTGGTTGAGAATATTCAGAGGGCGTGAGAGATCTTTGATAAACTGGCCGCGCTCCCACGTTCTCCGTAGCTAGAAACTTTCGAAATCCCGCCTTTTCAATTGCTTGCATTATAAGCAAATACCGTCTATAGTCTTCGGCTTTTGTACGCTTGAAAATGACTTCTTTTGTATGATACTCTAAGAAAAACTGCTTAACCCTGCTGAATATTCCATCCTTCAGGATATTTTCCAAGGTATCCCATTCGTAGTAATCTATGTCCATCTTGAGTACATCAAGATTCCGCTTGTCATCATTGAGCATGGTCAATATCTGTTTCAGATTATGTTTAGGAAACCGGCCGGATATGTTGTAAGAAGTTTGATTGGAGTCAATACCTCCTAGACCTATGGGATAAAAGTGCACTCGTCCAGGCTTGTGAATATGCTGTGACATTTTCATGGTGGGATCGAAAGCACGCACAGTGCAATTATATCTTCCGGACATTTCTTCATCGAATTCCCAGACGCCGCCAACACCAAATGAGTATACAAGACATCCAGGCTTTAGGATGAAGCCACTCGACATGCAAACATTCCATCCACCATCGGTTTTGCGACCAACCCGAACATTTTGAGAACAGTTCTGATGAACACGCATCATCTCAGTGAAGAATATTCCTTGCAAATCATCACGAGTTAACGATGTAGATTCCAAATCAATGTTTATGAGAGGCGTTGGAGGTATTTTGATTATATTCGATTTTGAATAAAACGTAGAAATCACATTCTTCAATTTAACACGAAACATATTTTTAACTGCACTTCCTATGGAAATATCGATCCACATCCGATTTATGTGTAGAACAATAGCCAACACAGTGACGAATATGAGCACAATCAAAATTATTTGAAATTTTGACGGTTTCATGTCCGCAAGAACTACGAAAATGATCTCAGTGACACTGTCGTGAGAGTTGTCAGTGGTGAATGGAAGAGAATCCAATCACCGTTCTCTCCGCTCAGAAATGTACATCTATCAATTGGACGATTGAATCATTAATGATGTAATGCTGAATTGTATGTTTGGAAGTGCATCACTTTTGAAAGATACCTCTGATTACCCGATTTTGTCGTTTTCATTTAATTGCAGAATTCTAAGTGCAGAAAAGAGTCACTCTATTATAAAACATTCGACAATTAGCATGACATGCTACTGCTGCATGTCTATGTAGGCTTATCTACCGTGCATGAATCAGTGGCAAGAAAATTCCGCGTCTCTTAAACAAATCCCGATGATGTTATGAGCAAATCTCACGGGCCACGGCTCTCTAGACAAACTCTTAACCCTCAAGAAATGGCAAATTTTATGAACGAAGCTTTTATTTACCGAGGTTTTGTAAATTGTGATATCCACTCAGATACTGTATCTTTCCACAGAATATATTGACTGTTTACTGAAAGAGTATGCTAACAGTAAAAGCATTTCCCAATGTTTTTGCATCCCAAAAATACTTCACGATTTTGTTTATAGAAAATTACAGAAACTGCAACTCAAATTACGAAAATTACGAAGTTCAAATCAAAGAAATCGCCTGGTAAGCATAGCAACAGCAATTGTTTCTTGAAAATTGGTTTTGAAGTCATTGCACCTTCCCTTACTACCAGGGTTGCCGTGGGGATTGATATTTGAATCCCCACAGTCCCACAGGATAAGCCCCTGATTAATATGTTGCTCGTGTTCATATAGAATGATTGATGTCCAATATCTCCATCTCAGCGGAACTTCTGCACATCATTTAATGATCCGAAAGCCGTATTTGACTCCAGCCGTATTTGACTATGCAAACGTATATGACTTACAAATTTACATGCTTGAATCAGTTGGTTGCATTAGTAGATAGGAGCCCTTTATCTATCTCTACTGATTTGTACGTTGTTGTCGTCTGCTGCCAGCTTACATGTACAGTTTACATAGGTTCTTCTTGTTCCACTCTTAATTCTTTAATGATTCATGATACAATATGACACCTTTTTTCCATAAAACTACCATAACGGAGTTTACCGTAAACTTAATTCTATCTCGAAATGCTCATTTTAAATAGTATGACGACATAGTCTTTATCTCTTTGCTTCTATAACAAATCAGTTATTGATCAGATGGTGCTTTTCAAACTTCCTCTTTTACACACTTTGGATTTTTGGCTCACTTAATCTAGTTATTGACCAGGTCGATCCTACTTCATTTTACTACAGGATTATTTTAAGGGTACACTTTTTGCATTACTGCTTACTTGAAGGAAACACATTTGTACAAAAATTCAAGAACTGTATGTAGACTAAAGGAAGCATGACCTTATTAAAATGTTGAGATGAAATATTAATACGAGCATGCACTTAGTTCTGCACAACACTAGAGCATTGCATACATAGTACGCTATTTATATATTTCGCTATTTTGAAATTTCGATGTTTCTTATACTTGCCTTTTACCGTTCGCTGTTATAACACTAAGCAACCAGTCTTTATCAAGTAAAATCAAACCTGAGCTTACATTACATTATGCATGCATGTTATGCGAAGCATTTTCAGGAAATATACACATATTCATTCCAAAAGAACTATGCTTACATTCCTTGCTGTGGACAATCGTGATTAAGTACAGCAAGTTTCACAAAAGCAAGCATGAATATATCTACTGAAATTTTAACTGTTGGTTGGTTTAAGTCCTGAAGGACCTTAATGTCCACACAATATTTTTAGTCAGCGGCTTTTCGTGAAGACTCGATTTTTACCACAAATAATTTTAGGTGCATGTATATGGCTGTTTTGATAGACTATATACGAGTTTTACGTGTTCCATTTGTGAGAATATAATCCTGGGCTGTCCAGTAGGTTGGTCTTTTGGGCTCATAATGTGAGGATTATTCATTCGTCTGGATGCTTATAGTTGTGCTATATTCAAATAATAGGAAGTTCATCAACATACAAAGATAGGATTGCATAATTAAAAATAACATAAACATAAATTAAAAATATTCATATGTTGCTATAGTGCCAGTACTTCAAAATGGTCACTCTGTCACAAAAAAGTCACCTGTCAAAAATTCTTATGTAGGCCTATGCGGTCTATACCAATGTGTGTGTTATAGCCATCGCTCATTGCTCAGTGGATCATGAAATGTTCATATGTGTGAATATTCCCGTTTAATATTCGTTAATTGACTTAATGTAGCAATCATTGATAAATCTATCTCCATCAATGCCGATAAAGAAGTAAAATATCAAGCGAGTTTGACCTTTATGCATCTCAAGTCTAGAATTGTTTCGCAGTAGAAATCGACTATATACACGTGGTGAAGGAAAAGGCTTTGAATCAATCTAATCTACTATTATAGATACAGACTTCGATGAAAATCATCCTGATTTTCTCGACCACTCATGTCACCGAATTATTGCACAAGAACTTGGAGGATATTGACCCATTTGTGTATGGTGATGAAATGCAGCACAATTAACCATTTATTGAGGTACACTTAAGTGTGCAGTTAAGGATGCCTATCAGATGAAAATGAAAGTTCTGACAGGTCGCGAAAAATATGAGTTAAAAATATGAGCTTCCATTATAACTATGACTGCAATGCGAGTAGATGGCTTACAGTTGAATGATTTTGTGTGAGAAATCTTTATCAGACTGTTCATGTATCCGACGAAAATCATTCAACATTTTCATGTGTCTTGCTTTGTGGGCTGGACCCAACAGGTCTTCTATATCGTAATTAGTTTAAAATCTCGGTTAATAATTATTAATCGCATTTATCACGCAAGCTTAATTATATCACAAATAATTTTGTCTGAGCTATTTATACTATTAGAGCAAATATTTGTAAGTTTCCACTCGGCTCTGCAGCAAAGGAGACTTGCAGAATTCTTCCACTCCAGGTGTGTCTTTGACACACCTGGAACTATCATTATAAGTCATTCAAGATTATTGAACGTGTGTTACTAATGTGAAAGTGATCAGCATTGATAATTCATGCATTTTAAGTGGTGAGATGAGTAGGCTGCGTGATACTTTATAATTCAACATCAAAGTTGATTGTGTGATATGATGTCAGCTCTGATTGTTTCTAGTGAATGTCAAAAATCTTCAGAATCCCCACTGAATCTACATAGAAGTGCTATGGGAGCTGTGGGGATGTCCTCAATACCCATGTCCACCCCATACCCATGAGTATCCGCACAGAATCCCCATACCCACGCCAAACCTGCTTGCTACTCTCGTGAACAAGTTCATTCCCAATTATCATTTTCCCTCACAATGGAAAATGGCTGAAGTGACACCCATATTAAAAAATTGGAAAGACTATTGACAGCTCGAATTACAGACCTATCAGCATTTTGCCCGGTTTGTCAAAAATTTTTGAGCGTCATGTGCAAAATCATTTAATGCCATTTTTGGAGAATAACCAATTGCTGTACATCAATCAATTCGGATTCAGAGTTCGTTGCACCTCGTCATTCCTGTGAACACTCATTACTAAAGACATAGGATTCCTGTCGAAACAGAATTTCGAATAAATCGTCGGCAGCTTGTCTTTGGATATCTAAAAGCTTTCGAGTCTGCTTCACATGAATTATTACTGAAATAACTTCAAATGTGTATCAGCCGGATGACACCCAGTGTCTTCTTTCTCAATATTACTTAGAAAATCGGAGTCAAATGTACGGAATGTTTTGTCTAATACCCTTCCTAAGATATGAGGAGTGCCACAAGGTTCGATTCTCGGGCCAACATTTTCTCAACCCTTAATAAATGACCACAGCCTTAAAACCCAAAAGTGTGATATTGATGTTCACGCTGATCATACTTCTCTAGCAGCAGCGCCTGTTTCAAACATCAATGCTGTTTTGAATATGAATCTGCTGAATAAAGAAAGTTGGTGCTCATTAAATGAGCTGACAATTAACCCAAAGAAAACTTTTGTATTTTACTTGTGCCACACCAACGTAGGCGTTTTTTTCACAAGCAATTTACAAGTCAATTTGAATGGCGATCTTGTAAAAGTTGTTGACACACAAAACTCTTTGGAAGTTCAAGAGCAAGACAGTTTCCCTTGGAATCTGAATATACAGACAATATTTGTAGGAGGGAAAAGGTTTAGGTTTTACTTGCTTCCTAAAATAAGAAAATACTTGACATTTGAAGGTAGTAAAAGTTTTGATACAAGTTTTATTTTGCCTATTATTGAATATTGTGTTTGTGTTTGGGGCTTTTGCTGATCTGCCAATCTTGACAGAATTGACAAGCTGCTGCACAAAACCATGCGAAAAATTCTACAAGGTCAGACTGACTGATGTCCCAAATATAAAGATGTGTTCAAGACGATGGGTTGGCCGCCTATTCGAGCACTAGTCAAGTAAAAAACTTAAATCATGGTATACATATCCATTAATGCTAGAATAATCCCATCTTGGGTGTCTAACTTACTGAAGTTCCGCCAACAAGCTAGATTCCTTCGCTCTTCCTCAAATCACAGATTAGAAGTTCCTCATCAACGAATCAAGTTGTGTGAGAATACCTTTGGATTAAAGGGACCTTCCATAGAGTTCGAATTATATGAATTTGATGAAAGCTTGATGAATATAAACAACCCATCCGATCTCTGTGGGACTTTCTAATTCACTATCGATAAAAATACAAAATAGCGAATCTTTTGACGACGTCTTCAATAGAGAATGCTTCAGCTTCTTTCTTTTAAATCATGTGCTTGTATAACTCATGTAGTTTGGTCAGTGCATTTTCTCTCCTTGTATTGTTGTCTATGCGTACATGTCATCTACTCGACCCCATTGAGGAAACAGACCTCGTCCTAATGGATTTTCGAGGGTAAATGAAGATACATGTAATAATAAATCACAGACTCTTACTCCCACGGCTATTATGGATAAAGTTCCCGGGTCATATAGACAAACTCCGTGGGTTTTAGCATAAAGTCCGTAGCTCTTACAGACAAAATCCACGGCTCTTATGGACAAAAGTCGGCGGCCCTAGATAAAGTCTGAGGTGGGCACTTCGATGACTGTGATTGATAGCGATAATCGACCAATATATTGCCGATAACGGCTTCTAAATAAATCAAAAGCTTGCGTCTTCTGACTGTCAGTAACTACCCATTTCCTTGAATTCATTCAAGCATCCAGACTGTCATTCTTCATGTCTTCATAATTTGACCCTTATGTGTCCGAATCTACTCAATACCGATCATCTTATAATCTCAAGTTTGAAAGAAAAGACCTGGCTCATGAAAAACAATCCCTAGTTTGACCTGACAAATATGAAAAGCTGCTGACAAACTTCATATCCAACTTCATGATCCAAGACACTATCAAGAACTGAAGGAGCGGTCGACTCTTCAACCGTCAGAAAACGGAAAAAACTGCACTAAGTCATTCAGAAGAAGCTTCATGCCGCGGTTGACGCACTGCTCTGAATAAACCAGAACCGAGATGAAACTTCTCAGCCAGGCTGAGTATCACCACGATTGTAGACCAACGCTGGGTGCTCACTTTAATCCATGTATCCCTAATAGGCCTCGATGCACATAAGTCAAGCGGTTGACCAGGTAATTTAAGACAAATTTAGATAGAGGGTTCAACATTTACTGAACTATAACGTCTTTGTACTAATTGCTTCTATGATGCTCAGATAATCAAAATATTGCATTGGACCGATTATCCAATAAAAGAATATCATAATTTGGCCTGACTTATACTCAATTTCAATCCTAATCTTATATAGACATTTTATACCTCAATCTATTTGAATGTCTGTATTTGTATTCTGTTTTTGGCAATTGATTGTGATAATTAATTATGGAAACTAAATGTCTAACTGACCTATCATTCAATTATTTGGCAAGTCTTAATTTTTGTTGATTTCAATTCAACCGCATGATGATACCTTCATGAAATAGGTCTACTTTTGATTGACATCTGATAGAAGATTAACTCATTACACGATCTGATCAAGACTATGATAAAGACTGGGAGAGTATCATGCAAGCGATTGTCGAACATTTGCTAGAATACATCGATGCTCGCATTTGCTTGATGTCTTAACGGTGAAAATTAGCAACATTTTAGCAGTTCGACAGAATTGCCTTAAATTATTCAACTTACTTATAGGAACATAATATAGTATATGTTCCATAAATAGGCCACCAAACTTTCAGTAGCCCTATGACGCCAGCAGTGAGTTTTGGGTCAATGTTGAGAAGAAACGTTGGTCATAGCGGCATACATTTATAACAAGGGTTAACAGAAGTTAATTGCAATTAATTGCAACTATTTGATGGGTGTAATCAATAAATTGCAATTATGTAGTTATGACAATTAATTAATTGCAGCTACCTGTGTTCATCAATCAATTAATTGCAATAATTCATCATAGCCTCTTGAAAGGACTACTCTTCATTTTGAATTTTTCACTGAACATGTTGCTGCAGTTTGACGAATTGGGCCATGTAGGGGCTACTTCACAAGTTGCATAATACATACAGCTTAATATTAATTAGGATGGTGACTTGAGTAGACCCACTGGTCACATGAAATACGTATAACTTATTCATTGGATGGGAATATTCATGAGTCTTATTGCAGACTTAATTAATTCATGGATCATAATTTTGGTGATAATCTGAATCAGCTATTGAAACAAGTGAATGATTAATCACATGGGCGTAGGCTACTACAGAACATAACATCGAGTTTTGAAATTGATCATAAAAATATAGTAGGCCCTAATGTCGTTTATGTCAACAAGCATGATTCCTCTGACCATTTCAACTGTTTATGCTCCCAATCGTTATTTTCACAGGATTTCCAAAATTTCAATGAGAAAGCAGATTTTCTGAAAATCAGAACTTTTGTTTTAAATTAGACAAACTCTTGCGTAGCCTATATTTTCATTGAACAGCATTTTTCTCAAGTATTCTTAATCAATTTCATTGATCTAGTAGTTAAACACTGTTTGAGTGCAGCTTTAATTATTGCCACATATCAGCAGATTTTTTGAAAAGTTTGCGATGTGGGCACATTGAAGTTGAACCACCCAAGATGCTCACATATTCTTTTATTGAGTGAACGAAGTGATTTATAAGTTTTGACATAATTATCTGAACGCTATCAAATCGACTATCAAAACGACGCTATCAAAACACAGCATCATGATTAAGTTTTATCTGAAACTTGTTAAGTCTTTCAGTGCATTTTCGTACGCATCATTGATCGAAGGCATGAACACATGCAGGATAAAAATGACTACCATGATAAAAATTATGACTAATGTGACTTAGCTAGTGCTCTCCGCTTAAAACTTTTTATGCAGCATCAGTCGCGGAGGGAGCCATGAAAATTTTCTGTATTTATATGGGACTGATCGAAGTCTCTGATTTAGTCCCTACCACTACTGCTCCTAGCGCTTAACCAGAGGCCAGAACAAATATTTCATTCTTCCTGAGTGAGGCATCACAAAAAAGGAGGTATTTTAGTCAGATCACATCGAGGTATTTTAGTCAGTGAACGGGTTTTGAAAAACTTCAATCCGCACGCTGTTGGACATGTATGTGTACTTTTTTGATCGTGTCTGAAAAGAACAGGAACCGGGTAGAACTCGGCAGACGCGCAGATACGTAGCAGTCATGGATAGGGTGTATTCTCTGAATGTCCAATTTTCAGCCTCGTTCGCTGCAGAAACAGGTGCTGTCGGTCGGATGAGATGATTCAATCACTTAGCTGTCAGGGCTATAATATTCATCAATCAAGTGAAATATATTTCCACATTGAACTAAAATTCTTTTTATATCAAAAGAACTTCTTCAGAAGTATTTTAATACTTCATCTAGGTATTTTATTGAGAATTACACACCGATAAAATGACCATACATTTTTAAGGAAATAATAATTAAAAATCAATAATGTGCTATACTAAGTACATTAAATTTGAGGCGAGAATGCATATGCATGTTATTCGACATGAGCCTTTCGCCTCACAGCTGTGTTTTCGAATGGAACACAATCTTAGGGAAGTCCGCGGTTTCATTTAAAATCCAAATAAATGATTCACCGTATAGGCAATGTAGTGAGAGGAGATGAATGCTATCAGGTTTTGGGAGGTCTTCAACGCACGATAACCTAATGATGACACACTTGTATTAATTTCAGCTACACTTTCAAATATCGCTTTATCTCGCAAAGTGAATGAACTCTTAAAACATGCAAAAATTCAAGCCGCAACCGTGTCCGAATTCAAAACCCTGCTTCCAAGTTCTCCGGTCTTCTGTGCTTTCCAGGTCTCGCTTGAGACAGTCCTTCCAGCGTTGTATAAAATTTCATGTAGAATGTATTTCTGAGACTTGTCGTTGTTTCAATGCTGCTGATTGCATGATTGCACCAATTATGCACATGAAGACGAGCATGTGATTTGCTCTGAAGATTCATATACATGCACACATTGTAAACCGTAGACCGACAATTATCCTACAAAATCACTGACAAAATCAACCGACGATTGTCACCTCCAATATCCTGCGATATCCGACGAATTTCCGACGGAATTCTGTAGGTTTTTGTCGGTTATCATTTTATTTATGCTTTTCATATTAGTATTTACTTAATAGTTTGTGAAGATTGATATTCGATATTCTATAGGATACTTTGCTCAATTTTATGCAATATTGGAATTAAATTTCATAGTGCAGATAGAAGAATATTGAAAATTCGCCTTTTTGCGAAATATACTGCTCTAATTGATAAGAGATCATGCAAAAATACAAAATTACTGCCGGCATACAAACCAATTTATGACAGCAATGATCTCAAAATGTACAGAATTGATATGAAAATCAAAAATGAGGTTCCCAACTTGGCTTTAAACAATCATAGTGTTTACATACAATACAATCATGGCTTTAAACAATCAATCAATGTTGGACTCGGATGATAAATTGATTTCCGAGAAGCCAGGGGCATTTTCAATCACAGTTCTGTAAAGTTATCACATTATTTGTAATTCAACAAAACTGTTAAATTAGTTATTGCCTGACTTTTGGGCAATCTGCATTATTGTGTGGCAAAGCCATGATTTATTTTGACATAATTTAATTAGCTACCTACATATTTGATATAATTTTAGCCATAATTCATTGCTATTCATTTTGTCGCTTTTTGTCAGTTATTGTAGGTGTTCAGTGGCAATCATCCTACAAGAACTAACAATGACCGACGAAATAGATTTTGTAGGATAAATGTCTGTCAATTATCAGTCAACGGCTTACAGTCCATCCATGTTTCTAGGAGATTCTAGGAACATTGTCAATGTGCGGTGTACGAATTAGGTTATGTACCTCGTAACAAATATGGCTCTGCTAACCATAGAAAAATTTAGTGGTAGCAGTTGTCATCGCTGCTACCGCACGTCCGACGCCCCTGCGATGTATATTGGAATAAAAGAATATCCGAGCGATTTTCTTACGTCAAATTTCTCGATTCTCGCTCATGTCTTATTAAGCAATGTCTTGCCGCGTCATGACTCATCATGCATGCATCCGTGTCATTCTTTCTTGGTGGTGGTGAGGGTTTGATCCTGCCAATTGACAGAGCCGCGTAAGTGGCTCGTAGCTCAGTTGGTTAGACCACAGGTCTAGTTAACCTTGGTCGTATGTACGAATCCTACCAGCCGCACATCTTTTGCATGGCAATCTGATCTATCGTGTATTTAATCTCATTGTTGTTAATTACATTACAAATTGTCATCTGAGAAGTTGGCTGCCGAAAATGAAATTAGCGAGGTTGCTGCCTATTCAATGTGATACAAATTCTCAACGATGCAGTCAAATGGTCTGCATTGTCCAATAAATTTCATATTCATGATCAATTGTCTGCTTTGAAGGTTGAATTGCTTCAAGTGTTGAAAGATAGGCTACCAAGCGTATGTTTGGATCCGAACGTGAAAGCAGCGTTTTTATTAACGTTCATGCATGTGCGTGTATAAGCGATATCAATTAAACAGATATCAAACATGGTTAACCCCCCGACATACAGCAATGATGCACTTTTCTACCAAAGTCTTGATATTGGATCTTCCGAAGGAATAGATATTTTGACGATTATTGCCTAACTTTTAGCATTTACTAGGCCCATACTTGTATTTTTTGTTTTTGATTTTTCAATTATTTGTCCTTTATTCATTTCTGAATACTTCTTCGATAGGGGTAAATCCAATTTATTCCACAACATTTCTGTCTTTTCAACTTTGGGTCTCAGATTTCCGTGAAAATTTGCATATATACTCATTTTTTTACGCTGAACACGAAAATCTTAGCTAGACCTGCCGCCCAACACTTTTCCTGCAGGGAACGTGGCCAAAATTGTTAACTAAATGAATTTGTAGTGTGTAATAGAAAGTTTTCATAACCACACCAAATAAAAACTTTCCATAGAAATCTAGCACTTTTAAAAAGCCATTTTTTCTACATCTCGGTCAGAGGACAAATTGATCTCGGTCAGATAGATGTCGAATAGGAAACTCTTCGGCTTCTGCATTTGGGTTGCTGATGAAACTGGGAACTTAAGATGAATGCTTGAATGCGTAAAGCGAAGTGACCAAAATGTAATGTATTGCATATAATGTCCGTTGACCGTGACCCACCTTGTCCTCTGACCGAGATTTTTAAGGTCTCGGTCAGAGGACAAATTGATGTCGAAGAGGAAACTCTTCGGTTTGTGCATTTGGGTTCATGAGACTGCGGGAACTTTGGACGAATACTTGAACGCGTAAAACGAAGTGATCTAAATGTAATTGCATACATTATCATGTCTTTAGACCGAGACCCTTGTACTCTGACCGAGATCTTCAATTTCAACGTTGTCCTCTGACCGAGATTTTTTAGGGTCTCGGTCAGAGGACATTTTCGTGGTTTTTGGAGATTTTGAGAGGGTTAATTGATATAAATGAAAAATTTCTTTTGCATAGATGTTAAGAGCATGGATCCCTCCTATGCTGTGAAATTTCATCGATTCCTGACTAGATTTCTGGTTTTAGCATCCATATGAAATTTTTGGGAATATTCAAATACTCTGGTCGAAAAAACGGATAAAAATATTTTTAAATCAATATTGCTCACTTGTAACGTCACCAAACTGAATTTTCTTTACAGATTTATGAACTAGCACACTAGGGGATTCGTTTGGTGCAAAACGTTTAATGGAAGAATCAATATTCCTCGAGAAAAGGTACCTCGGTCAGAGGACAGAAAACGTCTCGGTCAGAGGACATTTTTTTCATTGGACAATGGAAACCCAGTGAAAATTCAATGATTAATATTAATTACAATATTTAAAATTAGACTGTCTTAAAGAGCTGATCTTCTTCTTTCAGATGATATAAATATTAGTGGGTGTATTTAAATGTATCTAATCGAAAATCCGTGTTGAAGTGAGAGTACTGCAACTTTGGACATGCTGTTTTGGTCTTTTTTCGGCAAAAAACGGCAACTTGTGAAGAAGGTCTTTGCTTTGTGACTTTTTAAAAACCATGCCATAATAGATGAGATCTTTACGGTTCGATTAAAAAAAAAACTATTGAAATCGGTTCAGAAATATGGATTTTACAAATCAAAGACACATTTTCGTCAAATGTTGTGGATTAAATTGGATTTACCCATAGATTTTCTTTCGATTTTAATCATGACATTTACTTGCAGCTGTTGCAGCTGTATTGACAGTTAGTATATTATTATGTGAGTTAGTATATTATTGACTGGGTACAGAATCTTCTTTCAGTAGATTACCAGCATGAATGCGTGGAGTAGGCCTAATGGAGAAATAATTGTCTACAACTTGTCTCGCGGTTTTATCCAGATACGCACAAACTACCGTCTTGTCAAGCCTACCTAAGTCACCGGCCTCCTGTCCAGTAGGCTACATGACACGGGAGTTGAGCGTTCCTTAAGCTACGTTCACACATGAGAGCTGAGACCTGAGACTCAGGCAATAATCATCCAATCAAACGGCAAGATTACAGTTTCCGTCGTCGATTTCAAACGTCAATCAAAATCATGCTGCGACTAACTCCACGTAGTCTGAACAGTCCTGAGACATGCCTGAGACCCACTAACTTTATCCGTTGTCGTTTGTGCGGGGCGACCCGTGGGAGGCTCACCACGCTTTCTGAGAGATAGTGTGAATGGTCCTGAGACAAGCTTCTCTCAAGTTTCTGAGAGAAGCCTGTGAGACAAACTCCACGATCCTTGTCTCAAGTGTGAACAACCCTGAGACCTTCAACTGAGACAACGACCATGTCTCAGCAAAAGTTGTATGCGTTTCAACTTTTCTGAGACTTCCTTGTTATCAATATCCACCTGGATTGTGTATTCGACGCTCATTTATTTTGTACACATATAAGCGAAATAATATTTTGTGCTTATGTGTTTCTGTTGGTTGCACAAATCAATTCAGTCTAAACTAGTGATTCATTTGATGATACTTACGATGTTTATGATACTTGTAAATATTGTCATGATTTGCTTCTTTCAGAAATCTGAATTTGCGATAAATCAGACAGAAACATAATGAGGCACGTACAGGGTACTTTAACTTGATTGATGAAATCAGTTTTGAGCTATATCATGGTGGCCAAGTTTTTTTACTATCAAAAGCGGGACACTAAATCGTCAGTAGTAGAAAAAACATGAAAAACAGCGGACTTGCATCTACGTGTTCGTAAAGATACGTAATAGTCAACTTAATGTCAATGCGCTGAATCACGACGTGCATAAAATTTCAACAAGCAGGAATCTTTTAATTAGGATTTCTTCGGTTAGTTCATTCCCACATGCATGCCGAATGAAACCAGTGTTTTGTACGCGTTGTACGCGTTTGAAACGTTAAGTTATGAAACAAATTTTGCATCACTTACTCAAGGACGAGCCAAAACGCAAGGTCCAACCTTGCAAACCATTAGAAACTGATTATTATTGAGGTATATTTTATAAGCGCTTCAATCGAGAGCTTTTTCATCAAAGTTTGAAGGAAGAAGATGAGTCATTTCACCATCTAGGTACATGACCCCAAGTAGAAAATTAAAAACATGAGAGTGATTAAGTTCATGAGAGAAAGAGAGAAACGTTTATATATTTGCAAAGGAAATGGAAATCATATAAATCTTAGGCACATACAAAGACAAATATAGAGAGCACTATACGACAAAGACATTTCAAAATTAGTACAATTAGCACTGGTGCAAGGAAGCAGTCTAATGAAAATTAAATGTTGTCCAAGTGTAAGATTAAATGTAATGATCAGAAAATGTTGAAACATGAGTGTTAAGTCAGTCACTCCAAGTGTTATTAACAATTATTTCTGCAGCCGGGATGAACGAATTCCTTCTCCTGGTAGCTTTACAAAGTGGTAAAACTATACCTCTCTTCAACATGGAGAGGTTGAAAGAGGTTGTTAGAAAGTAATATGACAGAGCTGATCTGAATTCGCCCGAGAGAGGGAAGTTAGAAGAATTTCTAGACTATGTAAAATTTAGACTATTTTTGTGGTATGCTATCTACTATTGATGAACATTTTGAAAGAGGCATGCAGCCTAGTGAAAAGAAATACTATTTCTTCATACCATAGACCACCTCGATGGTTTTGCGCTTGATGAATTTGATAAATGTCTGTGAAGATTTTTTTGTTACGTGTTTTCAGAAGTCTTTGTTTGATTTTATTTTCAGTGCTTGAAAACAGGCCCACAGGCCCAGTAGGGTTGAGTATTTCATACTTGTACAGAAATAAGTTGACGAAAAGAACCAATATAAATGAGTAGGCCTTCAAAAATAATTTGAGATTTAAGTTCAAAGGAAATCAATTAAGTTAAAATTATCAAAATTACTCATTATGTTAAAATAGCAATGCATTAAACAACCTACGTAAACGAGTTGATGGCCTGTTTACGTGAAATATTTTACGAATACCTATAGGCTTTCAGCGACTTGCCTACGTCTATTCTTCATGACAAAATGAATCATGAGTCTCAGCAAGCTCTCACATAGTCTGAACGGAACCTTATAGTCAGTAGATGACGCAAGTCAGACAAAATGACGCCAAGTTGGACATTTTGACGCAGTCAGACTTTTTGACGCAAATGGACTTTGTTCCGCACGCTCGCATCTCACCAAATTTGGTGTACAGGTGAATTTTGCTGAGATGTATTCAGTACATGCTTTCAATACTTTCCGCCGGTTTCGGTTTCGGAGACTCCAGATTTTCGTTCTTACTGACGCAAGTCATACTTTTTGACTCACGACGGTATTCTGACACGTTGGACTATTAGACGCAAGTCAGACGTTTTGACGCATATTGAATATTTGACTCACGATTGCATAATAAGTTGGAGTGGAGAATCATGCATTCATAATCGCGATCAACCATCACAGAGTAAGTTACAAAATGTCTCTACCTCTTCATATAGTTTAGGCTTGCATGCAAATATGGCCTGGTAGAATCAGAGGGACTGGTTGACGAGGTCCCCTTAGAATTTATTATTCAAGATAGTCAATAAATACGCTACCATAATCTAATTGAAGTGGGTAAATTTCAAGGTGCCGAATTCCATGACTATATAGTAGGGTGACCGCCTGTCTTGCATAAATGCATCATATTAAATCGAGAAATTAATTTTTTCCAATATATGTTAGACACTGATGATAGAGCACTAGACAGATTTGGCAAATAACTCTTAGCAATTTTTAGTCGTCACTTAGCGACATGCAGAAATTTTGCACAAATGCAGTAAAAACAGAAAATGAAAACTGCGTCAACATGCTCAGGGCAAGTTGCCATACAAATCCTAGAATTATTCATCTTGATCAAATGGTCACCTTACACAATAATGTAACCATAATTTGGCAGAAGTTCTCAAAGTATCAATATTCAATGGTCTACAAAATATAAAAATATTTGTATAGTTTCTGGGTGCAGAAAATAAACAAATGGGTAGTAAAACTGTCCTGTAAGTCTCATACGATTTCTTAAATGTTCTGTAGTCACAAGTGTGACATTTTAAGCTAGGCCTAATTTTCAGTGTCGACTCGTGCGCGAATCCAATCTCCACTTATTTGTCACCTTGAAAAAACGCTTCTTCAGGGAAAGAATTTTGCCACGTCACACTTGTGAATTTTGCACAATAACATTCCCATAGCAAAATCTCTACAGCTGAAATCAATACAAATCATGAAAAATTGACAAAACTGCAATCTTAAGAGCACACATGAGCCTCAAGCAGAAAACTGTGAAAATGACCCTTTAGTTTAAGATGATGAATTGATACGCATACAGTAACACCGTGGGCAAAAAAATAAAAAAAGTGCCGAACTACTCACTACGAAAAACATAGATTCTATCTGCAATTTACAAATAGTGCTATGAATTGAATATTAAGGCCTATACTTTAACAAAGCTAGGGGACATCTCTGTCAATTAAGGTGCTTTTATTCGACATTCTTCTCTACAAGGTCACTTTGTTAACAGCTTGCCCCGGTCCACCTTATCATTCTAATGCTTATGAAACAAAATTTCAGCAATATCTTAATTGAAAGTCCATTTCCAGCCCCAATGCAAAGTAGCTGCATGCTATAAAATAGTGTCATTTCTATAATGGCGTTTACCACAATTCACGTTTTTGCAGTTGCTTCAATTACATATAACTTTTGGAAAGCGTGTATGGGCATGTTTCGCCTGTCTGTTCATTGGAATTTAAGTGCAACATAAAATTGTCAACATCCTACTGCTACGAATATAAGCCTTATATGCATAGTGTCAAATAGGTACATGTATATTCGCATTTTCAGGAACGGACAAGAAAATAATTTCATACTATAATACATTTCTACTATAAATTTATATTTTGCTTCAAATGAAAAACGGCTATATAGCAGTGAGCTTATAAAACACAGTAAAGTCATCGTTAACACCAGCAAATAATCTATAAATTAATTCATCGATTTATGTAATACAATTAGCTTGATGCGTATGTACACAAACTTGGTTGTAGAGAAATATGGACCGAAAGGAAGGATGCTTGTCAAGAAGCAGTCAACTAGCGGCATAGGAACGAAGCAGCATTTTAGGTATGAGTTCTTGAAAAGGATCTTCTCCATTTCACATAGGCCTGCGCCGTGAAACAGATTTTGAAGCTGCATTTTGCTGTCGAAAGCATAGAGCAAATTAGTGTTTTGCCTACCTCTTAGAGTAGCACATAATTTGATTACAAATCAAAAAGCAGACACCAGGAGAATAACATTGAATACAAATGGTGCAATGCTTGAAATATATCTAGGACTGTGAAATTGGAGTTGCCGTAAATCACAGATGTACATCATTTAACTTGAGACAAATGTGGATCTAGGATAACTGAACTTTATTTTCCTCACCGGTGTTATATTTTCTAAGAGAAAAAATAGCACTGCTTTCAAATGGTAAATATGCTTTAAATCAAATAGAGTGCTTTATTATCATACTCTAAGACAATAAAGCACTCAGACTTTCGGTCGAAATTGAAATTCGGTCGTATTGAAAGATACATCATTTTGAGCAATGACTTGTCTCATGTCATTGTAATAATAATGGATATGGCTTGCGGTTTGAATTTTAGCCTGAATGAGGGTATAGCCTATGCATGTACTTTTTCATGTACTACGGTATCATCAGCCCGTCTCTATTTCTTCTTTCATCTCTTAAAAAGGATTCGTTATTTACACCAAAGTATAATTTGTTAGGAGAATTTTTCCCATTGCTTCATAGTTATCAAATTCATCTAGAGGGATAAAATCGACACTGCAGCGACTGGCTCATCAATTTCTCTGAGCATCAAAGTCGAAAGTCCTGATTAATAGACTGTGCTTGAGGGCATTTCGGTGAGGGCATCTGAAGAATCCTTCTTCGGGATAGTGTGGTGCATCAAGTAGATTTGTACTTACATGTGTGTTAGCTGGGAATTCCGATTTGGGACAATACCATAGTACCTGCAGTATTCTAGTTGAACGTAGTTGGTAGACTACATGTTTAGGCCTACTTGCTTTTCATCTTATTCCATTTGTTTCCAGTCTTCATGGATTGTATTAGGCTTACATCCTTCGCTATAGCTTTGCTGATGATGCTTCCCATTTTCTGCCGTCCCAAATTGACGTCTCCCATTTTTGTTTGATCTCGCTCGTGCAGATTTCGAGAGATTTTTGAAAACCTAAAAGCTTAGAAAAATCTGTATTTTGGCTGGGGAGGCCTGAATTAATGGCAACATTTTGATAACGTTGGAGAGCTAATAATACTATTATCATTGTTCTACGATACTGTAATACTAATATAGAACTACTATAATAAAGTTCTATAAATAACTACCTATAATACTAATTATTGTTTTTGGAATTCACACTGTATTTGATGAATACGATTGTCGCAAACAGACGATGAACCAAAAGTACATTGAGGTATCTTCTTAAAGAATTTATTGGCTATAAAATTGTAATAAAAACTATGTAGGCTTACAGGACCGACGTTTCGTGTATTCACGCTTCTTAAGGGGCAAAAAAGCTAAAAACAATCAACAGAAAGTCAGTAGAGCGTCAGGAGGGACAAGCATAGTTATTTACGCAGTGGGTCAAAGAATTCTACCCTTACAATAATTGGTCAAAATCTTTTGCAGAAGTTACCAGAAACATAACGTTATAATGATTTTTTGTTTTGCTTCATCTTCGAATTGACAATTTTATTATAGAAGAGTAGAAGTGCATGCCTCACGACAATTCTCTGAAGAAGGTTTACTTAAATAAAACTCGGAATCATTTCAACTACTGGACCCTATTATGTGAGCCTAAACATTCTTTTTGCCATTCCATTACAGCCGGGAGCATTCACCATCCATCTTCTCGTTCCCATTGAAAATGGCATTAAGGAGATTCCTATGTTTCACAATTATGATTAGTAGATATCTCAAGCTTGACATGCTTTAATGTTCTGAGCTGCATGGGCTCTGTAGAAAATTATCATTGATTTCAGTCATTTACAGATCAAAATCTTGGATTTTTGATGTCATAGATTTTTAGATCAGTAACACTGCATATACCTTTCAAATGATCAGCCTAAATCGTCTGGCGCTACGCGTCTTCAGTGTTACTTCCTTTCGAGTGACACAGAGCGGTCGAATACATGAATAGGCCTAATCCATTGCTATGGTCTGATCGCACAAGTTCAAAGATCACTAGTTGCACAGAAATAGTCAAACAGCCACAACGAGATTCTGCTAGGAGCAATGCCGAAAATGAGACTTTTACAGAATGAAATAAGCCTACCACGAAGCTGCGCATCTGTCGAGTTCTATCCGGTTCCTTATCTTGTCAGATACGATCAAAGAAAAACACATTTCGATGCAATAGGACGAAGATTTTTTATATGCAGTTTCTTCAGATCATTTTCTATGCCCGCAAATCTGTCTGTGAGGCTATTCACATTCATATTTGGCAAGCCTCCTAATGTTGAAAAATACAAGCATTTTCAGTAATTTTTCATGTATACCTCAAAGTCGGTAGTTTTGAATCCTCATGGATGCGCTGGTGTATCCACTGGATTAAAAATTACGTTGCTTGAGGCTTGTCGGCATCTCTGTTATTTTTGTCTGTTTTTTCTGTTACTGCATGAATTGCTTGAATGAATGTTTTTAGTTGTGTGTACGTGCAAGTAGGTAAGATGTGAATCGTCATTCGGCTTTCAGTCAAAAACTGTGCCAGAAGCCAGTGGATCCCCGGATTGTATAGATTACAATTATCTGTCCGATCTGAGGATTAGTTGGTTTTTCGATTGTTCATCATTTGCGGATAGCTTCACGCATCGAATGTATAACCAACGAATATCGAAATCAAATACTAGATGACAGCGTAGGGATAGCAAACTGATATTCAATAATGATATATAATTTTCTTTAAGCAGCATTTTTAAATTAAATCAAAAAAGTTATCAGTTAGCCAAACTGCTGTATTATTATCCAATCTTACTAATTTTCACCGATATGACGGCCTGTTCACGTAAAAAGGATTTTCAAATTACATCTTAAATAAAAATCAATATATCAATGTCTGATAAGTTGAACATTCATCTTTGTTATTGAGGCTTGGTTTCATAGATTTTATTAATATGGCCTCTCTGAAACGTAGGTTAATGCTGTTAGTATCAAACGCTATGATTTTGACTGTAAACGGGAAAGCTATGTTAGGAGAGCAACTTAGGTGATGTTTGAGTACACTTGAGTCTTTGTTTGTGGCATGTTCTTTAATGCGTGTATGGAGTGAACGGACTGCACTCCCGATATAATTGCTTTTACACGTTTTGCATGTTATTTCATACAATACCATAGCTCTCAAACAGATGTTGTTGTCAGCAATAACGCACTGATTCAATTTACACTTATGTTTGTAATGTGATTTTCTATTTACGAATGGCTTTGAGAAAATCACATTCCAAACATAAGTGTAAATTGAATCAATGTGTTATTGCTGACAGCAACATCTGTTTGAGAGCTATAGTAGTGTATGAAATAACATGCAAAACGTGTAAAAGCAATTACACGTATATCGGGAGTGCAGTCCGTTCACTCCATACACGCATTAAAGAACATGCCACAAACAAAGACTCAAGTGTACTCAAACATCACCTAAGTTGCTCTCCTATCATAGCTTTCCCGTTTACAGTCAAAATCATAGCGTTTGATACAAACAACATTAACCTTTCAGAGAGGCCATATTAATAAAATCTATGAAACCAAGCCTCAATAACAAAGATGAATGTTCAACTTATCAGACATTGATATATTGATTTTTATTTAAGATGTAATTTGAAAATCCTTTTTACGTGAACAGGCCGTCATATCGGTGAAAATTTGTAAGATTGGATAATAATACAGCAGTTTGGCTGATAAAACTGATAACTTTTCTGATTTAATAGCAAACTGACATCAAAGTCGCGATTGCTACATATCCATTGTTAACAAAGGGATGCCAGGCGGATAACCAGAAAGCACAGCCGATAGCACGGATATCCGTCAAAAACAACGAACCAGATATCGGTTGGATATCAAACATATCCGCTTATAAGATACGGATCTCCTTGGGATAAAAATTTGTTATCCGCGGAGATAGACTGGATATCCAAGCGGCTCCTGGCGTAGAAATAATGGTGTGCATCCGTTCAGCCGTGAATCCGTGGATATCCGAAGAAACTATAAGATGCTGATCGGGTATCCGTTTGCTCGGAGGGGTGCGATTTAAAGAAGGCGACATGCAGTGCTTCAGCATCATCATTGTGCCTAATTTAGCTATGGTACAATGTAGACGAAGGTAGACAGTAATGTTTTCTCGTAATGATGATATCTGCACATGCATGTGACAGATAGTTTAGAAGTCTAATTATCGTATGTCTACATGTGCATTCATACCATTGCTGCCCACTGCGATTTCTTGTTTTTTTAGATTCTCTCATTTTCTAATCCCAGCATATAAAAATATCTTTAAGAACCTCAGAGCCCTATCGAATGCTTAGAGTGAATTTTGGTAGCCTATTTTGGCTTCAATTCATAAATAACAATATCAAGAAAATAACAAAAATCATTGAAAACCATAGCCTGAAAGGGAAGTGACATCTGCTGATATCCTTCTATTCTTGTTCTTTGTCCTGTTCATATTTATTATTGTTGTCAAGCTTTTCCTCAAATTTTTGCTCACTTGGTGTGAGGCCTATAAATGCTCTGCTGTTATATCGCTTTACAAAGATCTTATTGACAATAGGTCCATTGCTTTCGGATATTGTAACTTCCATACTGTGCTCCCCTCCACATCCTTGCTAAATTCACATTCCAAAAATTAGACCTAAACAATTTCTCAGTTTCAATTCCACTAGTCCTGCCTTCAGTTTCATGCATTTTCAAGGAATGACTTGCCTACTTGACGATCCCGTGAATAAACCAAAGAATGTAGGCAAGGCCTACTATTCAGGCCATGCCGTTGCCCTCCTGACAAACAGAGTGTCAACTTTTCGGTCTCATTACTTGACATGAGATGGCAATTTTGTAATTGATCGATTCGAACATTCTGCAAATTATATTTCGATTACGATGAATGTTCCAGATGACAGAAAATTGCCCCTGCGATTAGCTCATTTATAGTGTGATGATCATTGAAACTTAATAAAGCAAATTATCTTGACAAATAATTCTAGCAGTGGATAACATTGCATTGGAAGAAAGCATGATCGCCTTATTTCTGTTATGCAAAATTTACCATGAACCGCTGTCTGAACTTAGATTGTAAATCTTGGGCATCATTTGATATAGGCCTATTTGATTCCATGTTAGCTTATTCTTTTGAGATAAGCGCTTTATTCGATACATAAAATTGTTGAGAGAACTTCTGTCCGTATATTTAGATATGAATATACCGCATTGCATTATCGATCGTTTTTGAGTCAAATATACCAAATGCGTCAAATTGTTCGGACGAGTCAGGAAGTTTTCAGAATTTGTTTCATGATTTTGAGTCAAATATACGAACTGCGTCAAAAAGTCTGACTTCAGTTTTCATTTACGTCAGCTTGAGTCAAATATACTTCTTGCGTCTAATATACCATTTGCGTCATAAAGACCGACTTGCGTCACGTCACGTATCTGAAGTGACGAATTCAGTTGGTAAAAATGGTTTTCTGCGTCAAATTGTCCGACTTGCGTCATTGAAAATCTCCTGAGAGTTAGCGCAACAAAAGGGTATAAATAGAAACTTTTTTCAATTTATCTGCGACCTGATGTCGATAGTGTGAACAGGTCTGAGAGCTAGGTCTCAGCAGATCTCAGGTCATGTCTCAGCGAGTCTCAGCGTCGATAGTTCAGTGAAGGAGAGGCTCAAGAAAATGAGGGGCAGCTTTTTTCCTGAGATCTGTCTCTCAAGTGTGAACGGGTTGGTCTCAGTCTCAGGTTTGATTTGAGGTCAACTCTCAGGTTCTTCTCTCATGTGTGAACATAGTTCTAAATATCTTAATTAATCATGGACATCCCTTATCCTTACAGGATTCACAACTGAAATCAAAATTAAGTTCACTGAACACGTTTGGCAAGGCTAACTAGCATGCTGATCACTACTTGAGTTGCATGCTTTTCTACAGTGTACCTTGTTCTTCATGTGCATGATGCTCGCCCACGTGTACATGCTTTGAATACTTACCATGCTGGCCATTTGATTAGCATGATTTTCAATATGAGTTAGAAAATAGTATAATGATGCAATAACTTCTTTTCCAACACCTGAAATTTGCGACCATGCACTAGGTGGCATGCCACGCGTAATTCACACGTAATTACGGAACACCCCAAACATCCGTGGTTATAGACATTCTATTCTTCTACCCGCATACATACGCGCTGCAATAAGAGTCAGCAACCACGTGGTCTGATGCTGTTAAAACATGGGGAATGTTTATGAATACACGCGGGCGAGCGTTTATAGTTTGCGCGTGGTCTACAGTTGTATGCGTTGCCGCTTGAACCACGGATGAACCGCTAAGCATGTTCTGTCTTCACTGAGCATGAAATTGAGGTCCTTACGCCTCTGATACATGCAGACACATCAGACGCAAAGTCTATAAAACAGGACTGCCGACAGATGTTGCAGCAATGTCACGCATAGCCACGGATGTTTAGGGTCATGTGTAATTACATGTGTTTTACGCGTGAATACGCGTAATTGACCGTGGGATGTCACCTTGGTAGGCCTACCCGTTAGATCGCCCGCCTCCGGTACGTGTTCGTTACACGAACTCGGCCCGGTAAACGGGTCGTTCCTACCGTCACGTAACCGGTACGAGCTCGTGTACCCGAAGGAGGTTCCAAAAAAAAATCCGCCCTGCTGCTTGATTTACGGGCTTTCATTCAATCTCCAGTGCTCTGTATTTTAGCTGGAGATCAAATGAAAGCCCGTTTTTACAAGCAACAGGGCGGATCCTACTTAAAGAGAAAAGTCAAACGTCAAATAATAGGTTTATTCTTCATGAAATTATAGCCACGTACCACTGCCTGGGATAAAAAATAACAGTACCTGGAAAGTTTGACAGCAGTTCGGTAACACTTAACCATTCCTTGTGCAGTAATTGCCTTCACACTTGCTAACAGTTCCACGCAGAATCCATGTATAGGCCTACTTGGTTTGATATCCCAATCCGGAAATGAGAGAATCATTGTCTCTGAAAAAGGAAATATTTTTCATTGACATTTCACGCTGGATTCATGCTATCGTAAAAAGCAAGGATATGTATAGGATGCATCCATGCAAGAATTACATGATGTATTATATATAAAAGCACAAATGAAACAAAATCTGTAAATTATATTAAGCAGTATTTACTATGCCAGCATCAATTATAAATAGCATGCAAAATTATAATGAGATTAACATTTAAGTCAATGTATGGATTAATCAGAGCTTCTGTAGACCTAAAATAACAAGCAATGCGTCAATCATGTCGCAAAGCATCTGCACGCATACTTTAGGCCTAGATAGATTTTATCACGTTTGTTTAAATTTTGGCATCTAACATTATAGGAGAGATTATTACTTATGTATTTATAAGCGCCTCTTACCTCAATTCATTAGTTGTTACATAAGACAGTTTCGAAATGAAGTTTTGACCTAAATCACACTTGTCTACAGTTTGCTTTCCAATGAACTTGGCTTCTGTTTTCTGAACGAACTGTAGACAAGTGTGATTTAGGTTAAAACTTCATTTCGAAACTGTCTTATGTAAGAACTAATGAATTGAGGTAAGAGGCGCATATAAAGACTGATCTCTCCTATAATGTTAGATGCCCAAATTTAAACAAACGTAACAAAATCTATCTAGGCCGAAAGTATGCGTGCAGATGCTTTGCGATCCAACGCTTGATCATTGATGATGTCGCTGATGAAGTATATAAACTAACCAGTTAGCAGTAGAAGCAGCATCCCCGTGAAGCCTGCATAATACCTTTTACATTAAGCTTGTTTCAATCGGATCATTAACACATTTCAAGAACTTAATACAAGTCATGATAAAAGCGAACTTAATATGAAAAGTACTACAATCCCTATCAAATCATCTTTTATGAAGAAAAAATAATGCGATGAATTATTTGTATCTACTAAATACGGGAGGTGTGCACCGTACAGCTTTACTGATGTTGGTCTCACTGTAAACTGCACACCACTAAAACAGCAGTTACAGTAATATATATATAAACTTATAATAATAATAATTTTAATAATATATAAACTTAACAGAAAATATTCGTAAGAAACTTGAAAATGATGAGTCACAATTTGATGATATCAATTAAAATCCGCTAGTATCAGATAGAGCGTCTCTACGGATATTTTCATTTCGGAGTGTAAAAACAGCCGTGAAAGTAATTTTAGATGTTAATTTTAACGGATATTTGTTGTTCACAGCGCACTTGCATTAGTCACTCGCAGTGACAAAGACAGTTTTTTAACTACAATACATCATCTCACTTGGCTCTTCTCCGAACTTCTATAAGGAATAGGAATGAACTGACGTCACGAGGATGCTGCTGCCTTCCCTGCAGACTAGACAAATTGATTTTGTTTACATCTGCATCAGCACCTTACAATATTTCCCCAAAATCGCCGGTTAATCAGGGTTTGTACACCTAACGTCAGCCAGATAGCTAGATTCAATAGCTAAAATTTTAAGCATGAAGCATTTCAGGAGAATGCAGTTTACTTTCCCTTCATAGAATAATATCCATATCAATGAAGAAATTTGAATATTGAAAGTAAATCAGCCTCAAGATGACTGCAGACTTATGATTCTTGTTTGCATTTTTTCATGATTGATCATCATAATCCATTGCAAACGATACTGAGCAGAGTGATATTCCAACATGCCTATGAACGATTCTACAGGTGATTTTGTGATTTCATCTTTATGGTTGGACATGTCATTGATCTTCATAAATTGATAATGGGCAATTCCGTAAATAACGCACGTACGTTCTGACACACAATCTTCATTTCTCATCATGAAGCAATGCGATTCTATCTATGAAAATTCACCATACCATGCCAAAATAGTATGAAATATTAATCACTTTTCAAATATTCAAACACTAGTCCCTCTAGCGTCGAAAGAGGAACTGCAATTAAATTAATTATTTAAATTGCTTTTACTTATTATATAGAAGGGACTACTATAATGTTTCAGAACGTTCGTGCGTTATTTATGAAATTATTCTAATCGTTGTGAATGAATTATCTTTCAGGTTCAGACAAGACACTAAGGCTCATGCAATAAAAGACCAGTTGCTCACCAGCTTATCAAGAATTTTCTGTACAGCTCGTTGGGCATTTCATGACTAATCGTCCACAATTCAGTTACAATTCATTGGTACGATGATGTAGCGTTAATGAGAGATGCTGTTTCATGTCGGTACAGCGCACGTCCAATGTAATTAAATATTGAATAGGCCTATTGAAAGCTTTCCCTCTGATGAGTCCATACAGTTAGATTTGCATACTGCATAACAACACTGTGTAACACATTCACAGATGACTGCTTTGAATTTGTATCCGTTATGAATACATGCTGGAAATGTCTCATGTCAGCTCAAGATGACATAGATATCTATCAATCCGAACTCTGTACCCCGACCGCACTCGAAAGATAGTCTCTAATTAGTGTATCTGACATGCGTGTGGAAGTGACAACAAGCCACAAGACCGATTAGTCATTACAAAATCTGAGAGATGAGACCACACTATGCCCATAGAGTTCTACATGACTATACCTTATTGATGTCACAGAGCAAAACACTTCGATGGAATGCTGCATAAAATCGATATGTTGCAAAATCGATGTGTTGAAAATTTAAGCATGTTAATCAAAATAGCGAATGAAGATAGAACAAATGCATTGCTGAATTAGTGAACAGCGAATGACTACATGAATGTTGTTCAGGTGTTCTAAAGCATGAATCATTGCACCAGAGAAATCAGTCAAGCCACTGAAGTCAGCTGAAGACATTGTATGAGATTGCAGTACATGGCTCGATAGAAAATGTGCCCCTCCATCTCAGAATAATATGCGCATGTTCTGCTCCACTGCAGGTAAGATTCTGACTAACATTTGTTGCTTCGAAATTGCATGCATTATGCTATGAAATACTCAAGATGGCTAATAAAAACATGTTAGGGACATATTAATAATCAGGATTTACTAAGCAGGTGGGAAGTATTTTGGGATACTGTACATAAATTAACACTAGATATTCACGCAGTTTGAAACTGCACGGTCAATGTCCATTTATTGAATGATAATTGTGCTTTTTACTTTATCTTTCCTATGTCAAAATACCGCTCATGTTGTCATTAAAAGAGAATCCTCTCTTACTAGTACAGGGATTATTATCGGAAATTGGTGTTCTACGTGACAGTGCAGGCTAGGTGCTTGGTTAGCGATCTTTCGGTCCAGAAATCGAGGACCGAAAGTGTCATAGGAAGTCGTCAGAAAGGGCATCCGGACCAAATGGTCACAGCCAGATCAAAGTCTGACTCTGTGTCAACACAGTGGAGCCCCAAGTAAGGTAGAGTAGACGTTGACCTTACAGGCCACAATTTACTTCAACTAATTAAAAAACAATATTGCATGAATTATCAGACTGCAATGAAGTTATACCTGGTCATCATTATTACGTAATGCGTAGGCTATGCTTAACCTTAGTCGTGCATACATAAGCCTACAACGATCAAGGATGCAATCAGAACACTAGAACCTTCAGAGATGAAACATAGGTCTTAATCCGACATAACAGTTTAACTGATCATCAGTCTGCAGCTGCGACACCTATCCTTTTTTTTGAAATTATCTTAATATGATATCTTAATAAACAATGCAAAAAGTAGTCCACTGCAAGGAAAAGAAAATTAATTTATTGAAATTAATTGCAATTAGTTGATTGATAAACCATCTTCAATTCAATTAATTGATTGGATCAGCTGCCAATTATTCCAATTAATTGCAATTATTCACAAGCAAATAAGCGATTTATTGAACGATTACTGCAAGTTATAATGTATAATTAATAGCTCTACACAGTCGATGATGTGATATTCTGTAGATATACTCGTTTTTGAAACGAAGAAATGTTTGATGTTAGCCTAATGCGAAACTTGCTGTTAATAATCTACACAATTCATTTAAACTTTAATTTAAAAGTCTCTAACTAGTAAATATAAATACTTCGTATTTTCTCTTAGATAAAAGTCAAATTAAGGTCACGATGGTCAGAGTGACAGTGTTTGAACCAAAAAATATTGCGCTTATATATTATTATAAAAATATAATAAATGTTAATTATCAGTCATTGCTTGATATTGCTATGAGAACATTTTCATGTTTTATCATGCAAATTAGTTGAACGAGCATAGTGGTGCAGAAAATACATACTTGTGATTGCAAATTCTATTCTATAGTGTTTTAATGCACTTTCGTAGACCTGTGTGCTGTGGAACTAACGTTCTAAGTGTTAATCAATCAAGTGTCCGTCAACAGCGGAAAGATCAACCTAGATCTGGCAATGATAAAAAATTATTGCAATTATTGTCAACTAATTGATTGCTCATGTGATCCAATTGAGTCAATTGATTCTCAGCAAAAAAAATGAGACCAATTAAATTGCTAATAATTTTTTTCCAACCCAAGGTTGTGTTCCAGTACCGTATGAACTCCATCTCAATTATCCTTCGTCTTGCGACATGTGATATCGATTGCGACATTGTGGAGCTATCTTGCATCGCAATGTAGCCACATGATTATGGGCTTCATAACCGTGCACTGTATTACAAGCATTTTATCAATTGATTCAAATAAATTCACAAATATATACTTCAAAGATCATCTGAACACCTTCATGTTTAAGATAGAAGTGCAACTATCAATTACAACTATGCTATGAATCTGTTCGGTTTTGGCGTCAGTGTCCTATGTAATCATAAAAAATTGAAGTACAGCCTGGAAACCAAAAAATAATTGCATTGCAATTTATTGGTCACAATGATCGCTGTAACCCAAAGATTCCAATTAATTAATTGTTGTTACAGAAAAATTGCAATTGATTGATTGCAGTCTGTCAATAATTGCTATCAATTGATTGATCTGTAAAGAAGTTATTTAGTTGAATGTTAACTTGCAAAACCGCCTACACTCACCACCATAGGAAAAGCATAACACATTCAGTGATTAAGATTGTTAGTCTACCTATCTTATATTATGTCATTAAATCTTAAATTTATGTCAATCTAGGCACGGGACTTCTTGTTCTCTAGTTTGAATAGTCACTCCGACTAAGAATGTAGCAACATATATTTCATGCAGAAAGTCACCGCCCAAATTGGCAGTATGCAAGTTTACGACTTGCACAATCTGCCAATTTATGCAGCCTAAATAGGTGTAGCACATGTTTTTATCTAAGTCGAAAATTAAAATCAAGAATTAATCTAATCAAATTGTGATTAAAAAAATCCAATTAGTTGATTGCTGACATACGATGATTCCAGCTAATTGATTGCTGTCGTCCAAATATTTCAATCAGTTTTTGGTGAATCCTGAACCTAGGTATAGAATATTTACTAGAAGATAGGCCAGAATCTTCGAGCTCAGCTAGCGGTGGCCCAAAGAATTAATAAAAGGCGACTGCGAAATAATCCTAATATTACTAAATGATCTGATTTGATGACATCCTTTAAGTATCTAGGAATCCCTAAATTGAAAATGTAATCCAATAACACAGAACCTACGCAGGCCTACATCATTCTTTCAATTTATGAATTTCTTAGCCAACTAAACCTACATCGCTAGACTCTGAGAAAGTTAAGCTACTAGATTATTAATGTGCTGCAAAAGATGGCCATTAACAGAAAACACATTTTAAACACTAAGCAACCAGAACAAAGTATTTTGTCATCTATGATAATTGTGATCTATTATACTGAATTTACTGAAATTGCATGCAACGATAAATTGCAAGTCAAACGAAAAATATCACTGTCCAGTCAGTTCTTATTTATTATTCAAATTTTTGTGTGAGCCATGATCCTAAAATTCAAACGTGCGAGATTTTCGTCAAAAAAAGTCAACCTGTCGAATCTTGCAGCGATGGACTTCCAAATTTGCTATGAAATTAAGGAAACACCCTTACACGGATGACTTATGTCAGCGACTTTTCATTTTCAGATATTTCGAAGAAACAGATGGCTTTATGATGAACTTTTACAATTGGATTCGTCCAGGTGTTCTCCGACGCTAAATGAAGTATGAATAGCCAATTACCAATAGTGAGGGAATTTGCACGCTACGTTGGAATAACGATCGTTTTCTTTAACAAAGCACTCAATTTATACTTCACTGTAGATAAATTTAATAGAAAAGTCTGAAGTCCCATTATCAATGAATAGGTAATCGCAAAAACATGAAAATATGCATAATTGACCATGATCTTAATTGATCTTAATTATCAGTATTTAGTTAAGGTCTTTCCAACCAATTTGGCGTCGGAACAAACGCGTCTACAACTTATTTCCACGCAACGTTGCGTGCGGATAACCTCACTGTGGGTAACTGTCTATTTCCATGTAATTTTTTTTGGTTGGAATTACCACACCGGTCAGATCCCGAAAAATTCTCAATAACCGGCTTTTAAGTTCCATCCTTTTTACTATCTCGGTTGCATGCTATTATTTTATAAAATGGAAATAGTCAAGATTTATGCAGAGCTACAGCTAGTAAGGCCTATATTACCCACTCAAGCAGCTGCTTGAGAGAAGAGCATGAAAACTCAGCAATTATGAATATTCACCTTGTGTGAAAATATGTAAGTATCACCACTGAAGGATCACACAATGACTATTAAAATAAAATTGTAGAGCGCGTTTGGACTAGACTGATGAACTAGGAAAAATAAGAATAGGAGAAACACTCATTCTCCTGATGAAAATACTCTTTTGGAAGACAATCATTTTCAGGCGGTTCCTATTTGTCTCACTAACTAGTTCCATGCAATAAGTGGGAAGTTTAGAACAAAATGGAGAACACTTATTCATCTAGAACCGGCTATCAACAATTTGAACAGATCAAGCTCACTTGATTAGATGCTATAGCCTACCTCAAGCACAAACCATACTGAGTGCTACTTTGTACACTTGACATGCAGGTAACTTACTGATGCTGTCACACATTCGCCAAGGAGTAAGTGACAGCGGACAATTGATGAAAATACAGCAATAAATATAAGTCGAATAATACTTGATTCCAGGTCTGCATGCTTGCTCTCGACAAAACGGTGGTCTGCCTAAATTCGTGTCTCCGAGGAACCGAATATGTTTAAACAAAATTATTTTAAATAACCAGATAGAGTTTTATTCTGGTTTTATCATGTAGGCTTTTCCTCGATAGCCCACTCATGAATGAATTAGCATTTATGCAATGCTTCAGCAGTGTCGAGATGCAACGATGCAAGTATATTCACCTACATCACTAGAACATTATATTTTTGTAGAAGGGTAATTCTATCTTTGGGTATTACTTTGTTGAACTGAGGGTTAGAGAGAAAAGCAAGACTATAGAGTAAGTACCTTTTCTGTGAGCAAGACTATTGAGAAGAGGTTCATCAATATTCATGATCAAATTCTACCTCGCCACGGGAATTCAACCTCGGCGGCTAAAGAATTAGAAGATTCCAGGAAACGAACAAGTGTACTTGAGCAGATGCCGCAGAGAAAAGCTGTGTAACAAACTATGCTACAATTTTGAATAATTTTTGAAGAATGAGAGCAAAACAGATCTACAAAGTTTTCAATTATTTAGATGTTTTTCGTTGTATCAAAAAAACATCAATCTTTTGACAAAAATTGCCACTTTTATCAATTATATTATTTATCTGCTTTTCTTTTAATGACCAAAGTAATTGAATTCGAACTGTCACAGCTGATTTAATTGTATTACACGAAAGAAATCTATTTTGACAATTTTCACACGACTTTAGAACTTGGAATTGATCGAGAAAACATTAGCCGGCACTAAAGAATAAATTATAACGGCACAATATCTCGGATTTCGATTACTCAAGCACGACAAAAATCATTTGTAGTTGAAGGCATTGATTTTCACAATGTGGAAGGTTGATGTTCCCATAGATGATTATGCAATTCCAGTTCAAGCCAATGCAACTCCTTGATAAGATTGAGTGTCCTAGCCAAGAAGTGCTTCGGTCAGCGGTTATATTGCCTAAATTGGCAATGATTCAGAATTGCGGAAAATTTTAGGTTCGGCTACAAATTATGCGAAGAATTAACACCAAACATTCATATGAACCGCATCCTTTTGCAGCTCTACAAAGCGTCTGTCGCACCACTGTGATGAGACCACAATGTGAGATGCCATTTATCTGTGACATGATGTAAAAGGACTGAAAAACAGCGGAAATTT